>JAJMHB010000001.1:1200000-1713367 GCA_030582815.1 Ogataea krabiensis | reverse complement strand
ATTTCTATCCTCTTCATCACTGCTGGCATCTGGACTGCCCCGCCCGGTGTTTCTCGCAGCTCTTTCAGCATTTGCTTTGTTATTGGTATTCTGTGACACTGACACAAGAGTCAGAGACTGATCTGCATCTTCCTCGACAGAGTCTGGGTCATGCCTCACTGTGTAGTTCCGTTCAAACTCAGCCAGCTCAGCTTCATATTCCGCTTCTAAGGCTTCTGATGTTTGTCGCCTACCAACTGGCCAGTTCGATAGTGCAACGCAATTGAATACTTTTCCATCTCCAGGTTTGCTGTGTAGTACGGATACTCTCCCAACTTCTTCAGGAACTCAGAACTACTGTGGTCTCTGTCATATTTGGGAATGATGTCGCTTTTTTTGTAAATGTTGCGTCTAACTTTTTCACTAAATTGAGCACCAAACCCGTCACTAAGGGGTGGGTATTCGGCCAACTCCATTTTTTGTGCAACAAATCTTAGTAATGTTATAAAATTTATTTCATTCTGAAAAGAATACAAAAGGAATTTACTGTTATTATTATATATCTTCGCCCTCAATTATAAAATCGGCTAGAATTCCCTGAATCAGCGGGAAAAGATCTCCATTTTATCTTCTTATCTTATCTAACGTAAAAACCTCTCTTTATCGGCTGCATCGATTTTTCTCATCTAATTTTGCAGCCTAATAAAAATGTCTTATCTTAACGATATTGCTGCATCATCTTATCTTCGGGCAGTGTTGCTTACAGACATCCTTACACCTGTAAGGTTGGACTCCTCCCAGCGAGATTCCTGATGCGCAGTTTTTACTCTATCCGTATCCTCCAGGCTCTAATTTAAACCGATCTAACGTATAGTAGGTCCAATCCCTTATCGATGTACAGCCCTGTATCCCTGAAAATAGTCAGGTAGTGGAAGAATGGGCAATTCAGCTGCGATCTCAACCGCTTATGAGAGAAACCTCTCACAATCGAATCCCAACCCCACCCACGATGAAACTTCCCATATCTGTTTTCGACTCAAACTGTTGGAGAAAATCATAGTCGGTGTCGGGGTGAAACTTGTCACAATTGAATCCCAACCCCACCCGCGATGAAACTTCCCATATCTATTTTCGACTCAAACTGCTGGAAAAAATCATAGTCGATAGGGCGGTGAAACCGCGCGACCCCTTAAGTATGAGACTCCCTACCAGCCACCACTCACCAAGTGTGAATTTAGGGGTTGGGAAGTAGGTCCAATCCCTTAAGTCGCTAAAAAAACGTCGATCGACTGGACTTCCCATTTAGGAAATCTCGCGAAAGTTACGGATTATTTTACCCAACGATGGTTATTCTGGTTACTGCCAACACTGGTTTATGCTCTGTTCAACATCCCTACACTCTTTTAATGATATTACATCCGTACACGTTTCATCATATTTTAGTTTTTTCATATGTAAAATGTGATTTGTCATACTACGTCAAAGAAAATGTCTCTGCCATTTTATAATGTCTTATGACTTTTCATATGCTCATCTATTCCGAACAAATATACCCACATTATGGTCCAAATGTTTTCTTATTTTGGTTTGCAACATAAAAGCTTTTTAGTATTATCTGCTGTTTCCAATGTGGTACTATTTTTTGTATTTCTGGCATTTTCTGTTTTTTTGGTTTTATCGAATTATGTTTTTTAAAATCTCATGTATGTTCTTCAAATGCTCAATTTTGCGATCTCCCTACAAACGGCTTTAAACTAGCCAGTTCAAGCCCTACTACTTTCAAACCAAATATTAAATATTGTGGCATTCATTACTATTACACCTCTTAAAGTTGGATTGGATAACCACTTCTATAATCTGTTAATTTTTAAACTATATACCATGAATGGTTTGATAAATAATATTACTTTAAAAAGTGATTTTTTTTGAATCTGGAAGATGGATAGAAAGATTGATATTGTGGATTCGGTTATCATACACCAAAACATTCGGCATGGAAGTTGAATCCACAATCATTTGCCCAGAGTCCAACTTTGTTGACTAATGGGACTGGTCCAGCTCCAACTACCCATATGCCATCATCAAGATTGCCTCCTCTTATTTGAAACCGTTCTTTCCTATCTTTAACAAATCGGTCATTCAAAAACAAATTCTCCTCATCATGGCCATGTAATAGGTTATCACTTGGGTCCTCAGTTACTTCACTTTCTGTATCTTCTGCTTCTGTCATATAGTTCATGCACCAGTAGTAATAAGTTACTCCCAGCTTTGGTCTCCCAAATTCAATTAAAGGTTTGTATTTAACCACCCAACTTTCTCTTAAATCATTGTATATACGTGAAGCAGTAATAGAAGCGGAAGATCCAGTATTATGATGATATCCTAGTTCTGGATCCAATCTTGCATTCATTTCTTCATCTAGGTCTGGATCCATTTCAAATAGGGAGTCATTGCTTGGTGCATCAGGAATATTGGCTCTTTTGTTCTCGCCATTGATCATGGCTCGAGTGAAAACGTTTTTCTCTCCCTCTGAGTATTTTCCTGTTATGTAGATATCAATCAAAAATTTGTTCTTTAAATTATCTTGGAAGTGGTCCAAGGCTTTGAGGTCTTCATGGTCTCTCACTACCCATACAATTTTGCATGTTGCTCCGCTCATTATCAAGGACGCCATCACTGGTAGGGCAAAGCTAACTGATGATCCCCCTACAATCATGATACACCGTTTGACAGGTGTGCTGCAAAGGCCAGATTTTACATCCACGCTATTGACTGGTTTCAAAAAGGGAAGATGAGGCACAAATGTACCTGTAATCAGATACTTCCTCCTTGGATCAAGCACAAATCTTCCTCTTCTCACTATTAACTTCTGTGTCTCCTTCATAGACAAACTTGCAATAGTGAAAGGGTGCTGAATAGGAGCAAATACATTTTTCCATATCAATTTAATCGGGTTGTGTCCATCAAATTCCACAATGCGCAGGTGTGCACCAGGCCAACTCGACAGAAACTTTAGACTTTCTGTTGGAAACGACACTATCATCAGCGTTTTAGAAATAATTTCAACTTCAATATTGCTGACTCTAGAAAGTCGGATCCTGTTAGCAATTTGCAGGAGCAGTATTGCCACATTTGTTGCGGTCAGGTATGGAATTCCTCCACGAACATGGTAATACAGACAAACCACCGAAACCCAAGTAAAAATATAGTGGCAAATGAAGAAAAAATTGTACATCATCCTTCTCACTTTAGGCAGAGAGGTCAAAAAGATAATAATGAACGATAACATGGCAATAATGCCTAAAATATTATCCCTGCTATACAATCTATGTGGCATTCCTGCACTGATAAAGATCCAACAGTATATCAACGTATGACCTAAGCTTTGCAAAACCACTATTCTTGATACCCATTTATGCAAAGGTAGTAAAGCAAGATAAAGGGTATGGGGCAACGGGGTAGGTCTAGTGGTGACCAGCAGCAATGATGGTAAACAGTATGTTGCCACTCTTCCAAGTCTTGGACCCATAGGATGGAAATCCATTCCGGTATTTGAAAACGAAAGAAACCCTAAAACAAGTGACCAAAACACAATCACCTCGATTACCTCTAGATTTAGTGGAGAAACTCTGGACCTGCCTCTAGCCCAGTGGAATCTACCCACTATTTGTTCCCGTACATATCTGATTACTGGTCTAGAAATAACTCCCCAGTAAGGATAAAGAAAGAAATAGATAATGGTGATGGCCAAAGTGTAGTATCCATATTTGATGGAGATTTCTATTCCTCCATGGCTATTACCACCATGCCCGTGCTGATGCTGATGCTGACCACCATTAGTATTATTCCCTTCTCTTTCCATTTTTAACTAAACACAAATTTGAATTAATCAAAGTTTACACTGCTTATAAGTTGTCAAGAATTGGTAATTTCAAGAAATATATTGGGGAAACATAATATATAGACAGCCTATTACTCATCTCGCTCATTCCAATAATAATTAAAAAAATGCGGTGCGTAAAACCACAGGATATCACCATAACTTGGTTTTTCTTTTCAATCAATAGAGACACTGGTGTCAAACCAGAATTTTTAATGGGAAATGGACATATCGTCAGTTTTTTTAAAATTTTTTTGGCAGCAATTTTGAAATATCCCGAGTAAAAAGGTTTTTGCTGCACAGAGTGCATAAGTAAAATGCCGAAGTTGCCTTTTTTGAACACGCATACTGCACCGAATTACTAAAACAGACCGTGATTGCTTAGAACTATGGCGTTCATTTGTTGCAATTTATAGAAACTTTGAAGCCGTAGGGCACAAAAGCCGTAGGGCATAAAAGCCTTTGGTCCATATGATCCGCGTCATAACAAAAGCGCAGAAAGATGTAGTTGAAAGTAACCAATAACCTCTTGATAGGAAGACCACCTCTCTATTTGAGTTTATTGCTTTCTTTAACATTCATAGAGGGATATTGACTATATAAGTAATGGAGTTTTCCACGAGAAACACTAATAGCATTCGGGTTTTCTATCTAGACAATCATTCATATATTCGATAAAACGTTCACTCGCTAACAATGAAATTCTCAACTTCCCTTGTTCTTCTTTATGCTGCTCTAGTCTCAGCAGACGACTCTGGTTATCTGACCACTGTTGTAGCTTCTTTGAGAGGAGATGTCTTCACCACTGAAGTTTTGTCCGCTGGTCCAGGAGAGACCATTGTGCAATCAGTTGGTGTTGTTAATCATGGTGACACCACGGTCACTATCAAGAACTGGGTGACATCAACACTTGCTGATGCTGATGTTACATCGTCATCTGTGGAGTCTTCTAGCAGCTCTAGCAGCATTGAGACCACCTCATCAGCTCCTGCTCCTTCTACCACTTCACCTGAAAGTTCTTCACAGAGCTCCAGTGCTGCTGCTTCCACTTCTAGTTCTAGTGCTGCTGTCACTTCTTCAGAGGTTTCAAGTCAGAGTGCTGCTTCATCTGAGGTTTCAAGTTCAGCTGCTGCTTCAAGCTCTGCTTCTGAGAACAGCTCCTCAATTCCAGATGAGGCTTCTTCTAGCGTCACTCCACCATCCAGCAGTGCTGCTATTGTCTCTTCATTGACCTCTCTAACTTCGGCTAGTGGTTTTTCCTCTCACGGCTCCCCAACCTCAGCTTCAGGTTTACACTCCTCGGGTTCTCCAGCCTCATCTGCAGGTGCATCCTCCTCCACCCCTGTTTCTGTCAGTCAATATGAAGCCGGAGCTGGTAGAGTTGGTTTCTGCCTTACATTGCTAGGAGCTTCAGCATTTGCTATGCTTATTTAGTTAAGTTTTGGGAAATATCCATAACATCTATTAGTTCTTTTTAAATTTATAGGTTCTTTGTTTACACTTCCTTAAATATACTTTCTTTTTTCTTATTCGTTCGTATTTAAAAGAGATGAAATACTCATATGATTTGGTTTCTTGCGTGTGGTAGTTTCTTCCTTCTCCTTTTGTAAACCGATAACTTCTGATGTGTTACTTGGTGCGAGGTAAAAGCAAATTCCTTTAGATGTTGTTTCTTCTTGAGAATTTGAAATTGGAACTAAAGCTTGCATTTGCGAATAATCATTTAAAACGGGAATTATTTGGCTCCAAAAAGAGGTTCCAGGCAATTGTAATAGCTTATCAGTGGTACTACTGACTTCTTCAGTTGAAATTTTGCCCGGACTACCTGGATCTCGATGAGATATTCCGTAATATAATTTGGGAAGAAGTTGAGATAAACACTTTCTGCGACCTCTTAGAAGTTGAAAGCGTTTCAGTCTCTCTGGTCGGTGGACTCCTTTCGTTTTGTAGTACAACCCACAGGCATTGCACAGCACTTCTCCTTTCCCAGTCCTTCTCCAAGTTGGAGTCTCAGTAGCTCCACAATTGGAGCACTCCATGCAATAAAGAAGCTGGTCATCCAGAGGTGGAAATGGCAGTTTTGTAAGTACAGCTTTTTTGAGGGGAGTGTCTGGGTCATCATTTAATTCTCTTATTCTCCGTTTGTTGTAATTGCACTTACACTGATGAAGAGCAGAACTCAAATCATTACCATTACCAGCATCGGTTTTGTGACTGCAAATTGCTTTCTCATACCCAAATGAAGTAGATTTGCTGGTTGAATGAACTTTCTGAGATTCAGTTTCTTTGCACTTTCTATGACTTCTGGAGCTGTGGTTTGATTCATTCACATATTCTGGAGATTGAGACATCATTTATTTATCCCTTCCACTGCTTGAGTAGCCAGTAATTCCAAAATACCATTAGACAAAATACTCTTCCCAAATAATTGAATAAATAAATAGCATTTGCGGATTGCGAAAAGAGCCCGCCCCTTACCGCGATGGACTTGATCCTGTTAATGAAGGTCTTGGAAGCATGCGTATATCACAAAAAGCTGCGGGCTTTTTTTTTTTTGAGTTGCCAGTAGAGATGCTTGGCGTGCGATGACAAACTTGGAGTAGTTTCGATGGAATATTCTATAACCATGTCAATGCAAATGAAAAGGGTCTTCTTGCTAATTCATTGGCTTATATCACAAATCAATCTGTCCGATAAAAGGCCGTTAAAGCCTAATTATAAGCTTCCAGTTTGAAAAAAATCCGGCGCTATTTCGACTACAGATTTTTCAAAGATTTAAAAAAATTATTGGAACAGTTTATATATCAGTAACCTTTTTTTGAGTTCATACAACTTCTGTGATTCAAACGGACAAGGATTTACAACATAATATTGTCAAGTTTGTCTATTCATTGCAATGAGAGTCCTGTATATTTTGCTATTGCTTAGTGTTTCTGCATCCGCTAATGAAGTTATTACCGTTACAGTTGATGGAGTCGAGGATACTCTAACAGCTTCAAGTGGCGATAAATTCACCACCAGTATAGAGGTGGTTGATCATGGTTCTGGTTCAATAACACTGACAAATTATGAGGATGTACCAACCGAAACAACTACAGCAGAAGGTGGGGAGACAATCACTGTTACAGAGGGTTCTGAAGAAATCACTCTGACTGCTTCTAGCGGTGATGAGTATATAACTACAACTCAAACTGTTAATCATGGATCCACAATTGTTGTGACAAACTATGAACAGGTACCAACTGGAACAACTACAGCAGAAAGTGGGGAAACAATCACTGTTACAGAGGGTTCTGAAAAAATCACTCTGACTGCTTCTAGTGGTGATGAGTATATAACTACAACGCAAACTATCGATCATGGATCCACCGTTGTTGTGACAAACTATGAACAGGTACCAACAGATTCCTCCTCTGATACTACTGCATCTACAACTTCTTCTACAACTTCTTCTTCTGCTTCATCTTCAACAAGTTCATCTGTATCTAAAAAAGGCAGTAATAAAGCTAGAGTTATTGCTCCTGCGGTGGTTGTTCCCGTGGTATTTTTCGTTGTTCTAGGAACATTTATCATCATGTTCTTTAGCAAATCAAAGAAGATGACCGGTACCGACTATTTTTTACATGGAATGAAAAAAACAGAAGCAGATACTAATATGCGAAACCATGTTTAAATAGAACTGTATGTAGGGATAAATAGCTGCCTCTAAATCCTGGATTCACAATTTTCATGTAGAAAATGTAAATGCAGAAAGACAAAAGTAGAAACAAAAGGAAACCGGGACCGGCCCGGTCAAGGTTATAATCCAAAATATGCATCTTTCGAGACGTTATAACTCCTTCCAATTAGATCTAGAATCATCTTAATGTCGTGTGAATGAAAGATTAAATTAAATTAAGGGTAATGCCGATTTGTCCTTTTTTTTTTTGGTTTTTCTGAAATATATAAATGGCGGTCTATTTCCAACATTGATATTGTAGTCGAGGATTATTCTTGAAATCATTAAAAACTTAAAAGAAAACAAAATGAGAGTCTACAAACTGTTCAGTACCTTAGCTTTGATCTCTTCTGTATTTGCAGACGAAACTACTACTGTTACAGAATCCGAAAGGGGGGATGTATTCACCACAGAAGTATTAACTGCACCATCAGGAGCAGTGATTACTTTGTACAGTCATACAATTTTGTATGGATCTAAAGGAATTATTACTGTGGATAACTGGGTTACTGAGTACACATCGGATGATGAAATCTTGACCGGAGAAGATGACCACTCGAAATTCAGCTCCTCCTCTGCTACCAGTGATGTTACTGCTACTACTACTAGCGACACTTCTGCTACTAGTGCAACATCTTCTACAGCTAGCTCTTCGACCTCATCTGGCTCTGCCGATACATTGTCACCCCAAAACGTTTTGTACATTCTATTGGGTGTTTGTGGTCTAATGTTTTAAATGCTACCGTGTTTTGTAAGATTGTTTCTACCATCAAAATAGATTTATATCTCTATCAGAAAAATAGACTTTCTTTCCATTAAAAACCCCCATAATACTTAAAACTAAAAGCTTTGATCTTTCACCATTATTTACGTTGCATAATGGTTGCTGCTAAAAATATTGTACCAACATCTTTCGTACACTTTTTTCGAAAGACTGGATGCCGCGACCCAGTTCGGAAAGAACCCTTTTTTCCGAACCAAAGGTCGGTTCGATGATTTTGAAACGACATTAAAAAAAGTTTTGCACTTTTTTTGGCTCTATAATTATTCACCACTTAGTCCTCAATGAGAAAAAAACGAAGAAACCATTCCTTATTTCAAAAAAATGATTTGGGACCAACCATTGTGCTATTCAAAAGATAGAGTCAATAACGAATTCCTTCAGGTTTTCCAAAAGATCAATGTGTTTAAAACTCTCTGCAGAGAATCAAATCCATTATGTCACAGATATCTTAGACTTGAACTAACTCATCTGATAAAAAATGTTACACTCTTGGTAAACAGATATTCACAGCTTTTCGGTAGTATTCCATTTATAACTTGCACACTCTAGAACAACAACAGTAACAACATGGCTTATCATAATGAGTGGGGGATTCCTCACATACAACTGAGGCTTACAACTAAGCAAAGTCAAAGCACACTCAAGCTTCAGCCAGTTGATTTTTATGAGACAGAATACTTGCTACTCTTTGATATCTGATCGATAATCCAATATTAATTCTATAGTATAAGAATGGAATTGCAAGTGTTTTTTAGATTTCTCATACAATGGGTCAGACGTTTCATACCCAATCCTACCTCATCATCATAAACTTGAAGTTATCTTTTATCATAGAAATCTGGAATTGAGGGTGCTGCTTTCATATCACAATAAAAATACATAAGATAAAAATCTAACCACAACAATGTGGATAATGCAAAAAAAAGATTCAGCTTATGGATCAAGATCCTGCAATCTAGAAAAACAGATACAATACAGGGGGCTCCATTCGCTCTTGAAAATAGCCGACAATATCAGAACTGTTTTTGCATTTATTGACTTGAATATTACTGAATTATTACAACATTAGATATATTTCCAATTGATAGGTAGTTAAAAGGTCACATACTCATTATTTTCATTTTCACGAACAGTATACGTCACTTTCATCCCTCATCTAGAATCTGTTTTTTTGAAGGACATTTTGGGGATCATATTTCTTATTTTTGCTTCTCCAGAAGATTTTCATCAACACCATAAGTAAATTGGAAAAAAATAACCAATTTTATCCATGTTCATTCTTTGATGGTAGGTAGTTTAGCGATAATTTCCTCAATCTTTTTGAACGATTCAAAAACTCTCAAACTGCTGAAGACTCTAATATACAGTCAAATTTTCAGCAAAATTCTCAAAGTTCTTTGAACAATCAAGTTTGAATTTTATGACCTCTAGTGAAAATATCATTCCATCAATTTGACAACTACTGCTTGAAGGTATGCTCTCATTCTGCCCTCCACCGACAATCCAAATTACTTTTGTCGAAAGAATACAGTAAAGCACACCTTTGCACTGCGGGATATCAAACACGGAGGTGCTTGCTTATTTTCAAAAATTTCCAATTACATAATGGCTTATGTTATGAAATGCACCTGCAGGGTTCGTCTGAGGTCAGGGTCGGAAAGAGAAAGTAGTTTATACAGAAGAGGCCATTTCTCACGCCTCACACCAGCATAAATTTCAACGATCGACTCGTTATAGAAGATACAAAATAAAAGGATAGAGAAACTTTTACAGCAGATTTCAATTAAATTCGTCCATTTGTTCCCCCCTTTTTTTTTTTTTGGAAAAATCCGATTGTGTAGGAGTGCTGAAAGCTATTGATCAATATATTCCGAAAGTCAGGTAAATCCATAATCCATTAAAGAAAAATGAAAGATAGGGTATAAAAATGGTATCCGATCACTCCTGTTTCTTTTTTGTAAACAGTTGGGGAACTGCTTTGAATAATGCGCAGAAAAATATTTACACTGCTTCTCCAGCATGACTGTGCTTCAACCCACGATTGAGATGAATCGTAGTTTATTTGGAGCATAAACAATAACACAGATCGCGTTAATTTCCTCAATTAAGTCTGCCTTTTTATTTGGCATCAAAGCCTAGACAAAAATTGTCATATTATGTCTGTGTGATTGTTGTTGCTAATATTAAACCTTTTATATATCAGTTATTGTGCAAAAAAATACTAGCCTGATTTTAATGATTTAGTAAAGTTGGAATCCCAAAGAGAGAGTTATATTATTGAGGTATTACCAGTTATGTTTGTATTCAAAATTAAAATGTAATTTTATTCAGTAGGATTCAAGAGGCCCCTTCTTCGTATTTCGCAACTCTAGTTCCATTACCATACTTGAAACTATATTTTACCGATTGAAGATATACCAATATACAGCTTACTACTCGCCGCGTTTGCTCTCAAAAACACAAATTGTCACCTAGTATGGAATGTCGAAGCCATCATTAGCATTGATGAACCTACCAGACGAATTTTGCCCTATCAATGCAATCTGATAAAGTATATTCTCAGCTGCTCTTTCTGGAGTTATTGAGGTCCGATTTAGAACTGTTCGTGGAATTCCAATACCCTCAAGATTATCCATAGCTTCATTTCCCATATCTGAAGTCACAAGACCTGGGTGAACTGCCAGGTATGTGAAACCTTGGCCAGCCATTTCATCACTTAGCTGCTTAATATAGAAATTCAATGCTGCTTTTGATAATCCATATGCGCATAATGGTATAGGCATATAAGTACCAATGGAGCCTGCCGAACTGGAGATAAAAATCACCTTTTTTGTTTCCTTGTTTGATAAGAGCTGATGAACTTTCTGATACACGAGTATTGGTCCCAGAGTGTTAGTACTGAAGTGATTCAGTAGCAGCTCTCTTGAGACCTCCACAGCAGGAACTCCATTGATTGAGATACCAGAATTCAAGATAATGACATCTAATCCCTGAGTTAAGGCAGTAACTCTTCCTTCTAGTTTATCTATGGAGTTCTGGTCACTCACATCAAGTTCAATCACAGAGACATTTTTCTTTACTTTGCAAAGCTCCGCGAAATCGGATTGACTCCTTCTTACAGTGCCGATAACATGGTTTTCAGGATTTTCAGCAAGTTGTTTGGCAATAGCGTATCCAATTCCACGTGAAGCACCAACAATCAAATATGTTGTTGTCATCTTAATTTTTCTATCTTATATTGTGATCTGTTTCTTATAATGGTTTGATAAATTAGAAGACTTTTAAGAGAAGCTGAGAAGAATTCTGATTTGATTTAAATATTGTTCCTAGCTCCTGCTTCAGTTTTTTTAATCCACGCGAAATCATGGTGATTAATAAGAATTATCGGGATAGAATGTTTCCGGCCCGAACCTTATTAACATAACACAACAGACCATATAGGGCGATCCACACCTAAATTCTATTCCCACGCGAAATCATGGTGATTAATAATTATCGGGATAGAATGTTTCCGGCCCGAACCTTATTAACATAACACAACAGATCATAAAGAGCGATCCACACCGAAATTCTATCATCCACTCTCATTAAACAACTAGATACTTCTCTTGGTATTCTTCTGTATCCAAGAAAAAGGTTAGCGTTCAAAGTACTTCTTTTTGTCTGGATCTTTGATCCATTATCTAGGCCAAAATAAATGATGATGAGCAATGAATACCGTAATGTAATCAGCTAATCACCAAAGCAATGGTTATACAGGAAGAATCAAGTAATTTTTCATTACTCTAGATATTCAATTGAAAGGAAAAAAAAGATGATACTGTTTATTTTCATAAAAACAATAGGTGAAACATCAGTATAGCATTATTGAGAAAAGATATATAAGTAGTAACTATAAGGCAGAGATTGACTACTTGTTTTCTTTTTGTTGAATACCTGACGAAGAATCATTTTTTTACCCAGTATTGTATCAAAGAATGTCCACTTCACTTGATATATTAATGGATTTCCATATTATGTTTATATGGTCTGTAAATTCAGATTAGATAAGCAAGAAACCCCCGTTGGCACATACAACATTTCCAGATACCCACCTACTGCCTTCTTCACATAGGAATGCAACAATAGGGGCAATATCGTTTGGTTCACCTATGCGAGCAGCTGCAGGAGTGTCTGTGACATGCTTTCCGAAATCTTCGACTATTCCTGGGTCAGAATCCATCCACATTTTAGTTTTGACTGGACCTGGATTAATAGCATTTACTGTAGCCCCATACTTCTGGCCTAGTTCCTGGGCAAACACTTTTGTTACTCCTTCTAGGGCTGCTTTTGATGCAGTATATGCACTTCCCGAAGCCCCTCCCATCCGTGCACATATAGAGGAAACATTGACAATTCTTGGTTTATTACCGAAGTACTTGATACTTTCTTTTATCAAAAACATAGGATAATACAAGTTAACATCCATTACCCTTGAGATGTCAGCAACGGTTAATTCCTGTATATAGTGGATATCGTCAATGCCAGCATTGTTCACAATAATATCAATAGAATCGAAATGATTCATCACTTCAGCGACCAATTTTTTCGGAGCATTCTCAGGATCTGAAGCGTCAGATTGAATTGCAAAAGCCTGTACTCCATATTTTTCTGCTATTTCTTTTGCTAGAGCTTCTGCTCGAATAGCACCTGTATTGTAGGTTAAGACTATTTTTGCCCCTCTCCTTGCCAGTTCCTGTACGATTGCAGCTCCAATGCCTCCGGATCCTCCTGTAATAATTGCATTGCGTCCTTCCAAACTCCTATGCATCATTGATCAATTAAATTTTGGCTGATTTCTTTTTCCCATATTAGCTCTATTATGAATACTCAATATTACTTAATGTTTATTGAAATTAGATGAAACTGGGGAATATTTAAAGATTGGAACCTCCTCAGCATTGATTTCGAGTGGGAAGGAATTGCCAAATTGGTCTAAATAATAAGCAGCACGATAAAGAATTACATTGTTACCCGCCTCAATTTTTGAAAGTATGCCTAATGTGTGGATTTTCCTTTTAAAGAATAGTGAACAGAATTCACAACTTTTAGATACCTACATCAGTAGTACATCTTACTTCAAAACATTTGCAGTAAGATGTACTACTGAATACTATTTTTAACAAAACCTGATTTGAAATATAATCTACGTATCGATAATCACTATTATTGCTAATCTCCAGATTTTTGACATTTCCAGCTATTCTTCTTTTAGATGAGCAGATCTATAACCACTCCCGATAAGAAATCCCATTTATAAGATCTCATCATCCTTCCTAATTTGGGAGTCGCGGATAAGGATCCTATTTCTCTTTTTTTTCATATTAGATTAGAGTTTTTAGCCCATTCAGATCACTGCAACAAATGTCTCACATTCATACAAGAGAGTTGTTCAGATTCATCTCTAACTCCAATCAATCATGAAATTATTTCTCCGAGCCCTTCTTTTTTTATCGTCTGATTGTTTATACCTTTATTTTTTCCCTGTTATCGAAAGCCTCCATTCCAGTAGTTTATTTTCTATCTACTTTCTTATTTGTATTTAAATATCGAACGAAGCATATTTCCACTATAATTCATGAATACTAAGAATAAATTTTTTATTGAGCCGAGGGATCAGGAACTTGCACAAGCTGCTATATAAGTAATTAATACAATAAATTTTCTTTAGTTGGTAGCATTAAAATGTTTTGCTGCTCAAGACTTCGCTTTCAATATTATAATACTTATATAGAAACAAAAACGTCTTCTTTGTCATCTCTGTACCACTAGTCATTTCTGTTTTTACTATTACATTGATCCAAAAAAAAAAAATAAAAAAACTGTACGGTTAAAATAGTTGAAGAGGAAAAACAATAAACAAGTTCTTCAACAATCACCTTGTAAAGATGACCTTTGATACCACGAGAGAATTAAAACTTTAAACATTGAGAGTTCCTGATAGCTGGATGTCTAGAACACTCTTTCCTATATAGACGAGGTACTCTCCACTTTGTAGAACCCACTTTTGTGAAACAACATCCCAAGTACTGAGATCACGACGAGTAAGGTCAAACGAGAACTCTAACGACTCCCCTGGAGACACAGCTTGTTTGCTGAATCCTCTCAGCACCTTTTCTGGACCTCCCGGAATTCCGACATAAAGCTGTGCAACTTCAGAAGCTGTGAAGTTGCCAATGTTTTCAACTGTTAGAGAGACACGAGCAACCACATCCCATAAAGATGGATCTCCACCAACTGCAACGGTTCCAGATGGAGGATAGTAACCAGTATCAACATCAGGTAACAGCTTTATCTGGAGATTAGAATAAGAGAAATTTGTATAAGTTAAACCAAAACCAAATTCAAATCTAGGGATAATATTGTTTTTTATGAAAGCTTTATAATCAATGTAAACTCCTTCAGTTGCATTGTCTTGAGGGAAAAATGCATCCTCTTCACCATATGGAATGACTGGATCAAGCAAATGGCCAAAATCACTCTCATTCTTTGGAACAGTATATGGAAGTCTTCCAGAAGGTGATTGTTTTCCATATAAAATCTCAACCAAGGAACGCCCCGAATCCTGGCCAGGCAAATGTCCGAATATCACAGCAGTGATATTAGAATTTTCGATCCATGCATCAACCAACCTGACACCAGCATTATGGACAACAACAATAGTGTTATTACATTTGGATGCAACATTATTAACCAAAATATCTGAATATTCATCATGGACATATGGTCTGTCACTACCTTCAATTGATTGCTCATTAATAAAAACTAGACAAGCTTCTGTGCCTCCATTTATTAATGGATCTTGGGACTTCAAATCCCAGGAAAGGAATGTATCATCCTCATACGCTTGACGTTGAAGGGCATCTAATGGTGAATCTATATAAGCTGGTGTTGTTGCTCCAGCTCCACCACCAGTAAACAGCGTACCATTAAGAGCAACCCCAGGTCCAAATTGTGCAGGCAAAAGTCCACTACTGAGGTATGAAAGGGAGGTTCCATTCACAGCAGTACCATTTGGATAAGTTAACGTATTCTGTAAACCTCTAGCCCACCATCCCAAGGTTGTATTATCCTTTGTGTTAGTAAGTTGGGCCGCAGCATCATACCCAAATATTGAAAGATATTTTGGTTTATTCAAAGGGAGAACATTGTTTTCGTTCTTGACAAGTACATGTCCTTCCACTGCTCCTTGAAATATTGTTGGTTTGGATGCTGGATCACGTGCATCAAAAAGTTCATGAGGTTCAAGCAAGTTTCCCGTCAATCCGAAACCTAAATCAGTAATTTGATCTGTAAATAAATACCAAGTTGCAACAATACGTGTAGCCATATCATTAAGCCTTGATATATCCATTGATCCATTGTTTACAGCATTGACCAAGTTATTTCCACCAAAAAGTCCAGCGGAAGAAGGCATTGCCATATCAAGGCCAGAATTAGCACTTGGAATTCCAGAACGCTGAGCATACCAATCTGAAGTAACGAATCCTTGAAATCCTAGTTCTCCCTTCAGTAAACCATTAATGAGTTTGCTATTTTGACAGGAATAGCTATTGTTGACTCTTTGATAACTACACATCACACTACCAACTCCCGCCTTGACAGCATCCTGGAATGGCCATAAATATAGTTCATGCATAGTCTTATCATCAATATTAATGGAAATAGACTGATTGAATGAGTTTTGTGCATAAATAAGTCTATAGGTTTCCTGCTCATTTCCAATGAAGTGTTTAGCCGTCGATATCACTGACTCCTGGAGAGCTGTAACAGATTCTTTTGCCAAAGCACCTGCTAGATACGGATCATTGGAAAAACCTTCCCAATTACGGCCACCTCTAGCGATTTTACCTATTGGACCTATTACTGGACCTTCTATCTGACTTGCACCCTTTCTTTTAAACTCTGCTCCCATGAATTGATATGTCTCATAAGCAAGAGCTTTATTCCATGAAGCTCCGATATGAAGAGCAGATGGATATCCATTTACCAGATCTGCATCATGAACACCATTTTCTGCATCCGCAAGGCAAAGTCCTGGAAAGCCGACTCGAAGAGCTGATCCAGATAATCCAGCACATCCCACTTGGGAGGAAGGAAAACCATATGTCAAGTTGTTTTTCTCCTCATTGGTCATTTGGTTGACTAGTAGTTTGGCTTTTTCATAAGCCTCATTCCATCCAGATAAACCCGAACCCTCTGGTGTTGGGTAAATAGGCTCCGATCTTCCATACGACCAAAAACTTTCTAAAAATTTTCCATATTCCTCCTGAATCTGGAGTGAATATACGAAACCTATTAGTTTCAGATAGAACAGAATTGATTTAGCTAACATCTTTAGTTATGTTATGATGTCAGTGGAAACTCCATAGAAAATAGCATTGTATATCTTTTAATCAATTCTGTATAGGTTCTGTAATTGAGTTTTTATATCTCAATGAATGTTTGTCACTGTAGCTCTACCTCCATGACAACATTTTGCTATAATTATTTAGGAAGAACGTGCTTTAGTTATTTTTCAGATCAGAATTTATCCAAATCTAATGCAACTTATTACTTATTTGAGAAGTTAGGTTCGAGAAAGTTAATATATCCAGGTACCATCACTTCAATTAGTTGTTTGTATGGGATTGGAAAAGTAAATACCAGTCGTGCAAGTATCAAATAATAGGAATATACTTATTTCCAACACCATAATGTTCATTAATAGTTTATTGTATCACACCATTTTGGTAGAGTTGTAATAACATATTATGGTACTTTTTTGAAAAAAAATAAATCAATCACTTTTTGAAAACTTTGGATTGATGAAAACATGTGGGACTTCTGTATATTTATCTGCCGATACATACATTGTGTTCTATTGTTACGAAAATGGATTAGTTCGGTTCAGGATTGTGGTTGATGACAATCGTTTAGGGCTCTCTGCACCAATTAGAAGTACAAACTAAAGAGAAATGTTGTGATGACCGTGGCTATATTATTTGTCAGTGTCATATATCTGATAATAAAATCTTTATAAAGCTTGATTGGATTATATCACAATCACAAGCTGGAAGTTATTTTCAGGAACATTGCGCATACTCGAAGATTTCTCCATATTGGGAATTATTATTTAATATATTGTGCCTTGGCAACGTGTAGAGTCCAAAAAGGAAAAAAAAAATTCCATTAAAATAAACCCTTGAATCTGCAAACACCTATGTGTTAAAGAAAAACAAAATATTCCCTAGAATTTCCCAAATGAAGACCCTCTTGTGTATATTCCAAATCATATAATTTTCCGACAGTTTATAAGTTTCAGTCATCCTGATATCTGATATTTCCGTACAAGACCGAACAGATGAACCTTTGGATTCCTAACTCTTAATCCCTTGTAAACATATGCTTGTTAAGAGCAAAGATGACCGAGGAATATTATAGCATTAGAAAATAGATAATCCGATCTTCCATTATTCGTTGGTAGATTTGAATCTAAAATTTTTATTGGAAAAAGTCAACTGAAATCCATATAGAGTATTTTTTTAAACAGAGTATTGAAGATTATGGTATTTCACCAAAATCTGCAGATCAAAAATGTTATCAAAATACTCTCACCGCTGTCAATTAAAATATGGGAATAATCTATCCATTAGAATCTTGGATAAATTTCACACAAAAGTAAAAAACTTTGCGTTTGATTTTTAGGTCAAGCTAGGTATCTCAACTCAAATCTGGTTGGAACAATTCATCAGTTCTGATTTATAACACATATCAAATGATCTTATCTGAAAGTCTGGTAAACATATCTTACTTTCACACTTGCTTACTCAGTTAAGCAACATAATTTGGAAATATTTGTTCAGAGTCCATCATGCAACCAGTACAATTCAATAAGAGTTCCTTATCCTTAAATCAATAGATTTTCCATATAGCGACAATCAAGAACCTTAAGCAAGTAGGAATCAGTATTTACTTGGAGTTGTGAGCGTCACTAATACCTATACCATTATCTATAGGAAGTTCATTGTCCAACTGAAGTTGAATGGTGCACTTTCGCTATCCAGGGAAAGAAATTCATTATTCCAGGTTGATTCATTGTGACCAGTATCTTGGATTTGTAACGGGATTTGACAACTATAATTAATTTGAGAGACAAAGTTTTCGATTTCCTCTATAAAATTAAAAATCTCTCTTGTTGTATCAGGCCAGTAATCTACAAAATTTCTCAGCAAAGAAATCACTTTCTCACATAAGAATCTTCTGATATCACCTTTGATAATCCAAATATCCTGTGGTACTAGTTGCTTGAGTCGTGGATCCAGAGATTCAAAATCATAAGTTGCATAAGGTTTGTTGTATATATCTCTCAAAATAATGACTAAACATTGAAAAGGATTGCTGTTTTTCATGAATAACTTGAATCTAAGATTACTTTTATTCAATTTTAATTTGATAGATGTCTCAAAAAGCAGTAGAATCGCGACTTCGACGGTATCAACATCATACATCTTTTTCAATAGGAGCATTTTTCGAAAAACTTCTTCTTTCTTTTGCTTATCCATTTCAGCTACCTTGTGTTTCTCTGTTCCCAGACGGCGGATCAGTGATTCCAAATTGATAGCACTTCGTGTGCAACAGAACTTGTATAGAAGATAGAGGCGATGTGCAATTATCGAGACAAATGATGTTAACCACCTAAGAGAATCAAATGATACTCTTCCAGATTCACATTGAAGAATCTTGTTGTTCATATCAAAAATACTATCATATACATCCATAACATATTGTGATAGCTTTTGAAGCTCATTCTCTTTTGATAACGCATCTTCTTGGTTATTAAGAAATATCAAAAACCTTCTGAAAACAGGGACAACCAAAAATCTAGTATTCAGACACAGAAGAAATGGATCTGGAGATCCGGAGAACGAACCAGACAGCTCATCATACTTCCTATAAGATGGATATTGAGAAGCATACTCTTGAAATGGAGAGGCTGAATGAAGCCCTGCAAGACAGCTGCATTCTGTTTCTATCATGTTAACGTAGTTCCAGACGATCCTTCTGTTTTGTAGAGTCAATGCATCATATCTCCATGGATTTCCGTCTCCTGTTTCCAGATAATCTCTATGCAGTCCCATTAACTCTGCTGATCTCAATGCCGTTGTTGCTTGTATTAATGAACCTCTACCATTTATGGTTGCGGTCTCGCACACTATTATTGTGGCTTGAAGACATGAAAGTGTAGGATAGTTTGGATAACCAAGCTTATGCTTCAATTGTTCCAAAGAATGGTAAAACTTCATTTTAGATTCTTCGAGGAGTTTCAGTTTGTTGCTGCTCCATTTTCTAGTTTCCATGGAAATTACAGTAGAAATCCATATAGCCAGTAGTACAGTAAGAAAAAACAAATCTATATCCGTTGAACCCAACTCAATGTCTTTCCAAAACCTCAAATATTTTGCAGTGGTCTCATTAACTTCCAATACCGGAACCATGGGATGAATAAACTCCCAGTATCCATTGAAATATCTATCAGATTCCTCTTTAGATGGAATAGCTTCTAATATCTTGTCCAGGGGAAATTCGAACGTTGGTGAATAGAAATTAATAAACCCAATTCCATGACTTGGCGTTGTTTGTATATAACAAGGAGGATCTAGTACTGTACCAGGCTTTATACTAGAAGTACCAGATGTTGATTCCAAAAATGGATAGAATGCTTTTGAGTGAAATAATGAGGTTCCGGACTGTTCAAGGAGAAAATCTCGCTGCTTATGGATGAATGAATTCTGGTTCTTGAAGTCATATAAACATCGACTTTGATTTAGTCTTTGACAATTATCACAAGGATGTTTTTTGTTACATTTCCTTTTGCTTTCATAACAAAACTTACAGCTTTGTATTTTTCGAGGTCTTGAGACTCTACCCATCAATTGTTTATGGATAATACGCCCTAGAGCTTATGCACGAGTTTGTCCATTGCAAAACTCAAAATATTTCTCTTCCACCATTTCACAAGTTTTTTTTGGCGATAAAAATTTTCAGGTGGGTTCGAAAAAGGACGGTAGGTAGAGCCTATAAAAATGGTTATATTGTTGGGTAAAGTATTGATTAGATATATATACAATTGTAAAGGTTACTTCGAATTTCCTCCACATGACGATTACTACTTTAACTATCTGCTAGTGAAAATATATTTTGCAATCTGCATTTCACAGTGACAGGTTTTCGATTTAGTGGATATACTAATGAAAACACTAATACCTAAAGTTATGGAAGTATATGATGATATGAAATAATCATTTTATAATCTATGAACGATAATATTTTCCACGAATAATATATTAGCTGAAAGGACATGGATTATTGTTTGTTTATCGGATAAGAGGTCTTAAATTAGGCTTATCTTTGCACCTTTGATATCCGGATATTTTTTTATCATTTTGATTCATGCGATATCTTTTGCAATACAAATTTTCAAAAGATAACTCTCGACTCCATAACATAATCTCGAGCTTACGTAGTGGAATTCAATTCTTAAGTTTTTCTGAAAATTATAAATAGATCTATAAATCGTAGAATAGAAAATTGTAGTAAGGAAGAAGGGCTACTCGAAAACTAGATTAGAACCATCCAAAATGCATATTCCGTGGTTCATTCCTCACAAAAGGAATGTTGTTTCAACAGAAGAATACCAAATCAAGAAAAGCGAACACATTGTAAAGGAATATAGAGATGAGGCCAATCGTCCTTGGTGGAAATTTTTTGATGAGTTTGAATACAGGAACTCTCAGGAAATTTTGGACAAACGTCAATGGTGGAGGTGGTATGACAAGGGTGCTAGTTCTACCGAGATGAAACTTCTTTTTAAGCTCGATATTATTTTAACTTTTTACAGCTTTTTTGGATATTGGGTTAAGTATCTGGACCAAAATAATCTTAACAACGCCTACATTAGTGGCATGAAAGAGGATCTAGGTATGAAGGGTAATGATTTGATCAATACTCAAACAGTTTTTACTGTCGCCGCCCTTGTCTTTGATATTCCGTGGGTGTTCTTTTTGCCATCTGCTCCCCTTCCATATGTGTTGTTTGGTTGTGAATTGTGTTGGGGTGCATTTACTATGGCTATTCATAGCGTCGATAATGTGGGGGGATTGCAAGCTATGAGGTTCCTCATTGGCTCTTTTGAAGCTTGCTACTTCCCAATTATATTTTATGCTATGTCCTCCTTTTATCTGCCGCATGAAGTCTCACGTCGTGGTGGTGTTTTTTTTGCAGGTCAGTTTCTTGGATTACTTACCTCTGGTCTCTTACAAGGAGCTTGTTTTGATAATTTGAATGGTGTCAATGGTCTGGCAGGTTGGAAATGGATGTTTATTGTTGACGGGTGTATTTCGTTTGCTTCAGCAATTCTAGGTATAATTATGTTTCCTGGAACACCTAATAATTGTTACTCTATTTGGTTGACAGACGATGAAATTCTATTAGCACGTAAGAGAATGATCGAGAATGGTTGTGATAACAAACCTAAAGCTACAAGTCTTTTCAGGAAGGATGTTTTGAAACGGGTGGTAACCACCTGGCAATTTTACTTCTGTTGTGCAGAAGAAGTTTTCTCAGCAAATATCAATAGCGCAAGCAGTGGCTCATTTGCATTGTGGTTAAAATCTTTGAATAGGTACGGGACCGGAAGAGTCAACTATCTCACAACTGTTCCTCCTGGCCTTGGAATTTTGTTCACTTTTGTTGTCAGTTTGGGAGCTGATATCACAAAGAAACGTTTCGGATTTTGTGCATTCGCTTTTCTAATGTGCGCAATCGGTAATTTGGTGTTGGCAATTTGGGATGTATCAGAGTCCTCAAAGTGGTTTGGGTTCTGTTTTGCATATTTCGCATGGGCTCCTCGCTCAATTATTGTCCCACTTGCTTTTGACATCAACCGTGATGATGCAACAGTTGCGTCGTCGACCTGGATGATAGCTTACATTGTTGGAGGTCAATCTGCTGCCTGGATATCCAGACTTGTATGGCCTACAACTGATGCACCAAGTTACCCTAAAGGATTCTGGACATGTTTTTCATTTAGCATGGTTTGTGTTGCAGTTATGGTAATATTTTATTTTTATTACAAGAGGGATGAAAGAGCGAGTGCTGCAAGCAATGGTATTATTCTCTACAATAGTAAGGATACTTCTCTTGAGCAGGTCATGGAAAGTAACATCCTTGAAGAAGTTAGAATCGAGAGTGACCTAAAAGATGGATTTTGAGAGAAGCATTTAAATCTCATAGAAAGTAGTAAATTATGATTATTAGGTGAAGCTTTGGCTGAGATTGTTTCAAATAATTAATTATATGTAATTGTTTACAAAGTTATGGAGGAGTATCTATTTCCCTATAAATATATGTAAATAATTAAGAACATGGATTTTCAACATTGGATCAAATCTGTAGAACCTTAAGAAAACGTTGTATCATGAAAATTGTCAATTTCTCCCAACTATCCAGAACGCTAGCTTCCTAAATATTATTCGAAATATTAAATATTGTCAGCCTTTCGATAAGATTTTGATTGAGGCATTAGCTTCGAATTTAGTTTTAAATTCTCATCTCTTTTACTGAAGATTCATACCAGAGTTAGGTTTTCTCAAGTTCATCTGATTATAAAAAGACAATATCAGGTTTCCTTTCTCAAATTTTCAATAGCCACGATCCAGTACAAAAAAAACCTGTTTTTGAAACTAGTGACTCAAAACATCCGCTACATAGAAACTCAATAATTAACAAAATGCGGAATGCTTGGTATCCTATAGAATTGTTATTGGAGGATGGATCTCGGTCGAACCATTCACCTACAAAGTTTTTGGTGTGCGCATTTCATTGACTTTTTGGGGTTCCGATGACCTCAGTTTTTTTTTGCTGCAGGGTCAATTAATACTGACTAATTAGCATCTTCATCTTATTTCAAAAGTTATTGCCTAAATACATCACTATTTATTTGAGCCAATACAATTCACATTTGTTTCGTTGATGGCAAAAACTTCTATTTCGGCATTTGTAAAATCATCTGCTTGCTGTTTTGATAATATTCAGCTGCTGATTGATAGTGATCAACCTTTCAATATCCAAGAGCTTCTTGTTTCCGTTTTTCAGTCCAGCGCTGGTTTTCCTGGTTTTACAGGTGGAATATGTGCCTCGTCTGAGGAGCTGTTATTGGGAAATAAGCGCGATCACCCGCGGCGCAGGAATGATCTAATTTTTTTCATTAGATTGGTGTACGGTGCAACCTTTGACGATGAAATAATTTCTCTATATTAGATTTTTAAACACTATTCAACCAGGGTTCAATTATATATAAACTTCTACTTTTTCCTTGACCAGAAGAGTTTGATATATACAAAATATTGAAAGGCAAATAAATTTTAGGTTAGAAATGTCTGTTTTTACATTTGATACAAGGGAAGGTAACCCTGTTACCATTGATACTGTGATCTCCTTAGGTAAAGAACTGGGTGTCTCTGAAAATAAAGAAGACTTAGATGACTATGCTAAACTTTTGGCTGTGTTCCATGATTCTTGCGAGGAAATAATGGAAATGCCTGATTACCTGACAGAAGTGGATTTGGAACGCTTTCCAAGATATAATGTGCACTATCCCAAACAAGAGGATAATAAGTTGAACGGTTGGGCTTATAAAGCTACAATTCAAGATAAAAAGAGTAATGGTCCTCTAAAAGGTTTAACTGTTGCGGTTAAAGATTGTATTGCCGTAGCTGGTGTTCCAATGATGATTGGAACTGATTACATTCAAGATTATATTCCGAGCGTGGATGCTGTTGTAATTACTAGACTGTTGGAAAATGGTGCGACAGTTCTAGGAAAAGCCACTTGCGAGAATCTCTGCAATGCAGCGACTTCCCATTCTGCAAACACTGGACCCGTCCATAATCCATATGCCCACGGCTACTCAGCGGGTGGCTCATCCTCCGGAGTAGCAGCCCTAGCTGTTAATGAGATTGATATTGGCGTCGCAGTTGATCAAGGGGGGTCTATCAGAATCCCCGCATCCTTATGTGGATGTGTTGGTATGAAACCTACCTTTGGATTGATTCCGTTCACTGGCTGTGTTTCTAATGAACCAACTATCGACCATCCAGGAATGATTACAAGAAACGTTCTACTTAATGCCCAAGCCCTACAAGCAGTAGCTGGTACAGATAATATTGATGACAGATCATTCCATGCAATCGGAGATCAGTATTCAGATAAATTAAAGGGCCTTGAAAATCCAACTGATTTGAAAGGCTTGAAAATTGGCATTCTCAAAGAAGGATTTGAGAATACCATTATCGATCCCAAAGTGAGAAGATTGTGTTTAGAAGCTGCTGAAAAATATAAAGCCCTTGGGGCCATAGTGGAGGAAGTTAGTGTGCCTTTACACAATAAAGGTCCTTTAATCTGGAATGGAATTTCAAAAATGGGAGGATATATTAAAAAGATTGGGTGTTCAGTAGGAAGAAGGGGGATGGAAATGAATGATTTGGCTGAAAAATTTTGGAAATCTAATAATGACCAATCAAAATGGGAGCTCGCCTATCCAACCTCTAAAAATGTTTTCTACAATGGACTTTATGCTGTCAAAAACTTCCCATTAATATATGGCAAGTGTATGAATCTTTCGAGACAATTGAAAGACGAATACAATAAAGCATTAGAAAAGTACGATGTGCTTGTGTTGCCAACGCTTCCATTTATTGCTCCCGAACATGGTCCAACTGACAAAAATAGTTCTCCTATTGAGAAGCTTGGAAACTTAAAGCAAGCCCAGATTGGACTGAACGTGTGTCCATTTAATCAATCTGGACATCCAGCACTCGCACTTCCATGTGGAATGTTACCTCTGGAGGAGGGTCCTTTAACAGGAACAAAAGTCCCTGTTTCTCTACAACATATTGGTAAGTGGTTTGATGAAGCGACATTATATCGTGTTGCATATGCGTGGGAAAAATCATATAATTGGAAAGAGATGTGATTTTTAAATATTGTGGTTGGGTTAATGGATTGATGGCGGATATTGTTCTTGGATTATCTCTACACAAGGGCATTTATTATTGAATTTAAATAAGTTGAAAACCACATCAGTTTTTGCTCAACTCATAATGCCTAAATTTTTGGATCTAGAATTGAAGCTGTAAAGTGGTATAATAACTTATATATGAAAATTTCAAGAATTTCAAAAAATAATCAATACCACAAATATTTTTTTGCGTCTAAGAAATGAATGCGGAATGATAGCCGCGTACATAAAGAGTTTGTTATCTATCTACCTCCCAGACTGGAACGAGCTTTCATCTTCTCAATTTCATTAAGAACCATTATATATTGCTTAAAAAAGTAACACCAGTATTCTAGAATTTGCCACTCAATGTAAATCTTCTATTAGGGAAGTATTTTTTTGATAATTTCTTTCACTTTCTACAATATATAAACCCAAGGTATCGTCCCCAAAATATATTTCAAAAAATTTCCCTTTCTTTTCACTGGCACTGGCATTTCTGATTCACGCCTATTTTTATTTTCATCCAATTACACGATTTCTAAGATTTCATTTCACACAAAAACTAAAGACCTTACAAGAAAAACAACTTGTAATTCCAAGTAAATATTTCAAGGAATGGAAGACATATTTAGTAGGAACTATGAATTGACAGAGGGTTTAGTTGTTAAATTCAAGGATGATAGCCCTTTGAAGCCCAAAAATTGGAACTCCAATAAAAAGCTATTACATACACTAATGTACGGATCTGCTACATTTGCTGTCCAATTCTGTTCCACAATTATGTCGTCGTCTATATTTCCAGATCTATTCCAAAAGCAATTTGATGTTGGGAGAGAAATTTCATTGCTTTGTGTCACTCTCTTTATTGCAGGTACTGCTTTTGGACCGATGGTCTTTGCTCCATTATCAGAAGTTTATGGAAGAAAGTTGGGAGTATGGACACCTTTTTGTTTTATGATGATCATGATATTTGTTACATCTGTTTCTTACAATTTATCAGGAGTGTTCATTAGCAGATTTTTCTCCGGCTTCTTTGCTGGGGCTCCTCTTGTATCAGCCGGTGGTGTTCTCTCAGATATTTATCATCCTTCAGAAAGGGGATTAGCATTTGGATTTTATTCGTGTGTTGTATCGAATGGTGCTGCATTTGGACCAATTGTTGCATCTCTTCTAATGTTTAGCATCGATGGAGTCAAGGCATGGAGACTTCCTCTTTGGTTTACCGGCTTGTTGAACTTGATTATTCTTCTCTCAAGCATAATGCTTTTAGAGGAAACATTTGAACCTGTGCTTCTCAGTCGTGTTGCAAGAAAAGAAAGAATTAGAACGAATAACTGGGCTATACATGCTGACCATGACAATCTTGAGATGAATACCCACGAGCTCGTTTCGGTACATTTACTGAGACCCTTTTACATGCTATGCACACCGGTGGTATTTGCTGTAACCTTGTTTGCTAGTTATGTTTATGGTATTTACTATTTTTCTATTACCTCTGTGGATGTAGCGTTTCAATTGACGAGAGGATGGGAAGGCACTAAGGGTACATTGCCAAACATCGCTTTGTTCATAGGAATTATGATAGGTGTCTTTACAAATATGGAGTCGTCACGCCATTATGCCAGAAAGTTGAAAACTAATAATGGAGTACCTCTACCTGAGGAAAGACTTCGAAGTCTATTGTTTACAGCATGGATGATGCCTGCTGGTAATTTTATTTTTGGTTGGACATCTGATTCACGTATTCATTGGATTGTGCCATGTATTGGAGTTGCATTGGTTGGATGTAGTTTTGTGTGTATCTTTCAAAACTGTATGAACTATTTGATTGACACATTCACAACTTACTCAGCATCAGCAATTGCTGCAAATACTTTTACAAGAGCCATATGTGCTTGTTCATTTCCACTTTTTGCTCAGAAACTCTATCTGAATCTTGGTGTCCCTTGGGGTAGTACCCTTATTGGATTAGTAGCTTTAGGAATGATCCCTATTCCATATTTTCTCATGAGATATGGGAAAAAGCTAAGATCTAAAAACCCATTTAGTCATCGGGTGTCCTAGTAATTTCAGACTATAGATGAAAATATAAGTTTCCTTTCAAGCCGACTTTTAATATTCCTCATTGTAGAGGTGTTTAATGCTTGGTGAATTATTTCCTATATCATCGGCCTACACTTTCATGATTTTCTGGATAGACCCGGAAAACGAAAGTTTAATACAGTCTCACTCGGCCGATTGAACTTCATATTTAATATTTTAGTGCTGTTCTATATAAAATGAAATATATATATTATTGTCCTGAATTTGAAACACGTTTATACAAAAAGAGTTAGCGCATACAATGAGTAGATCCTCTAATTCATAGTCCAATCATTTAGTACAGAAGGTTAGGTTCGGCGATTCCAAAAACATTTGAAATTTGTTGTTTTTCAATGTTTTCCTACAAGGTAGTTTTTAAAGTTAGTGGATTACTTAATCAGTCGGAGAGATTGGTTTATATATGGGCAAATTAGTGCAAAGATAAAATCTCAAAGTTTGGAGTTCCTATTTCATTCTAATTATGTTGCATTTGTGAGCTATATCAACATTATTTATTTGTTGAAGTGATTTCCCTCAAAAAAATAACTGTATTCATCTTATAGAAGATTGAAATTGGTAAAAGTGACAATTTCCTCGTCAGTTATTGTTTAAATTCAATTGAAATTTGTACTGAATATGATCATCTCACTATATCTAATCGGATTCTAACACTACAAATTGTTCTTTTGGAATAGATATGCAGACAGACACAATTAAGTGATTCAACAATACGATTTGATAAATAAAGAGTACTGCTTCAGAAACAGATCAGTATATTGTTTCACAGTGGATCAAGATACAAAAATCACTCTGAGGTCAGATTATGTGAATCCAGTCCATGGAGAGACACAGGATTGATTTTATATCTAGGTTTTCCATGATCATGTTCAAAAAGTTCAAAGGCAATAGCTCTGAAAAATCCATTCTGTTTATATTATTGATCTTTTTTTCAAACATTGAACACAATTAGATCCAAAAATCCCATTTGTTCCCCACTTTTTCCTTGATTGATACCTGAACTCCAAAATCGATACAAGAAAGCTACCTACCTAGGGAATAGCAGCAAAAACCCCAATTCTAACAGTCATATAGTATTCCAATTAATGGTTAAGTAATCAATGTGTCAATTAGTTTGAATTCTGATATGCTGTCATGCTCTCTGCTAGTCGAATTGAAAAAATAGACCCATCGATGATTGATATCAGTATCTGGGACTAACATTTGATAGAGACTCATAGATTTTGATTTTAAATCAGATTGTCAGTCCAATGATCGAAACTGCTGATTTAATTGTGTTGTAAGCTATCTCACAGGCAAATAAATCTCGGTTTCCTCCTTATTCCTAAATGATCATACCAAATTTCCAGATTTTTTGCCCTTTTTCATTAAGGAATATAGCTTACTCAAATATAAAATATGCATCAATGATTATAACTGCACCTTGAGTTGTATTTTTTCATACGAAACTGAACGTCACTAAATTGATTCAAACGCCAGTTTCACTTATAATATTCTTCTGAATAATATTGTTTTGTTGTCTGATAAAAATAATCTTATGGTAGTATTGTACCTTTTGATTTATTTATTGTGTCTAAGATTAAATCGCAACAGAATTTGTTTCAACTGCTAAACATTTTGTGGGTTCCCAGAGTTTGCAAGTTCAAACACATCATTAACCAAAACTGAATTGAATTCATTCTTTAAAATTTCCTGATACTCATATGGATAATAGTTAAAATTGGAGTTTCAAAAGCAGACCTAAAAGATAGCATCTTTTTATGATTATTATGATGAGAGTATCAGACCAGCAAAATGACAACGTTTGTAAATCATTTTTGCAGAATATTTTGCTAATAGACCACAAAGCAAAAATGATATTTCAATTTTGGTGAAAGTTTATGTCAAATAAATCAACGATCAACAGCTTCTGGCGATACCTCATGCTTGTAGCCCAATTGATTATGGAAAGTTGAAGATTTTGCATGACTCAGTTGATAGATCCTATTTTTTTAATACCACAGATGGAGGCTTAATGATCTAAATAGAGATAGTTCAGGCTGTTAGTAAGTAAAACATTCAAGAATGAAATGGCATATGAATATCTCATCGAAGACAGGAGAGATTTTGAAAGAGGATTATTATATCCCAAACAAATAATATCTAAGAGTTACACTATTCTATCACAAGAACTTTGCTGGAATTTCATCTGAACAATATCATCATTCCCATATAATGAGATTTTTTCTTTTTCAACCTCAAAATATTGGTTCTGCTGCTGTTATATTCTTCACTAAGCTGCTGACAATATGTTGAAGTTAGTCTCACAGGAAAGGAAATATATGTCAAAGAACAGCATTTGATTGTCAGCCTTCGAGAAATCCTTCGTTATAGAATGATGTGCAAAGGTGATTCCCAAAATTTGATGAGCTCTCTAGATTTGTAAAATTCAATATTCAAGCACTTGATAATCGGTTTGGAATAAGACAGGGAATTGAATAGCCAATAATTAGTCGAACTATGAAAAATTTAGAGTTGTAATTTTGTTGGATCATGCGGATACAATGGAGTTGACTAAAAAGTGATGAAATTTTCTCTTTCTGCTTTTATAAGTGTTTTGAGGGATAATCGGGCATTGCCATTTTTGATACTTCCCTGTCGCGATCATTTTGGTGGCACAGTTTTATGCGACATAAGCCTGGTTGCAAGAATACTCTGTTGGGGAACTTCTGGGATTCGACGAATATTTTCAACATGTAACGGTGGCAATGTTTTTGAATTGATTCATATTATACGACCAAGATACTTTTATGCTGAAATTTTGTAAATAGGCATGCTTTATTACTTTTCTTCTTAAAGTTATAAAATCAGTGTTTGTGTTCTCAACAATACTTATTTGCTACCAAACTTCGGATTGATGTTTCACTATTATGCCCAGTTATATCAGAATAGTAGTAGCTATTTCAACAAGTATAGCTCACTCAGTTTTAATGCCAAAGGTAATGGTAGAGTGAAGCATTTGAATGTCATTCAGTGAAAACTGTTGAGTAGGATTAGATCCCTGGAGAAACACCAAATGAAGCATCAATAACACTGTTTTGTCTCACTTTAATTTATGAAAATAAGGTGTAACAAACAAACTTGTTGTTTTGAAGCTTTTCTTTCATGTCAGCTCTGTGCATGATAGTAACTTCAAATATGAGATCATTGACAGTTTCTTAATAAGTTGAAATATTCAAAATATTGCTATTTCTATCCATGAACATGTTAAAATTACTGAAAAATCGATGTTTTTACAGAAACTGTATTTGAAAATACTATTGACATAGCACTGCATATATCAAATATTTGAAATATAACGTTATTTAAATTCATCAAATTATTGAGGAAGACCAAATATAGAACACTAGAGGTATGCTGAAATGTTGATCCTAGTTCAAAATTGGAATACAAGGCTGAATGAAAGTATGTTTCATCTAAATCCATATTAATACCAAAAAGTACTACTTAATATCAGAGACAACAGATTTATGATGGCTTCAATGATGTGTGTTTATTTAAGGTAGGAGTGCATGTTTCGGTTAGGTTCTCTGGAGATTATTCTGCTAAAAGGTAGCAGTTGTTTCAAGATAAATCTCCACCAACAATTTTGATACGGATCCAGAGTGGAAAATTATTGATTGTTCCCAAAAATGAAAACTAGTTATCTTGGGAAACTCGCTTCATCAGAGAAATAAGAGATGACTCTTCAATTTTCTTTAACACACATAATGAGTTGCTACACTGGTCTATTCAATGTTCCAACTGTTTGAAATTGACTCTTGAGGTGGAAAAGGGATTACCGCAAACGAAATTATTTAAATAAATTTCTCAATATATATATTAATCAATTTAAGTCATATCTTTATGTATTTGTACAGCTTCCATAACAAACCTTTCTTCCCAGTTTTTTTAACATTGGCTTGCTTTATCGTATAGAAATACCTTTAATATTTCCGTGTTGGATGAAACATGACCTAATGTCATATGTGAATAACCGTGGATTTAACATCATTCATCCTAGATTTTGAGAGATGGAAAATCAGGCTATCGTTGTTACCGCCATAGGAATGTGATGTTCAATTTTCTCACCATTTGGTGTGATGGTGAATTGATGTAACAGGAGCTTTTTGATAATCCTCCGCTTAGTCAGTTGGCTGTTCCTCGCATTTCTTATTAGATCTAAGCCACCAAAAAGATACTGCTGATTCTGTGCTTTCTTTTGATTTTTACAACTGTTGCACTTCCATGGAAGAACTGTTCAACCCATGTTTCTGTTTCCTATAATTAATGTAATCTCAATCAATATATCAATGCTGAAGCTGCAATAATGGTCAGAGTCTGTTTTGAAAAAGCAAGTAAGTAGTGCAAAGAGAACTTTTCACACGCGATGCTCCTCAAAATACACCTACATCATATTTTCTTGGCTTTTGACAAACCTCTTTCCTACCCTCCAAGCGAAAAAGGGTGGCATACTTAGCAAGCTCTGCAACGCCTACTATAGTAACTAAGCTATCCCAAATACTTGAGCTCTTAGTATAGTGAGTGAAGCAAAAGCTATTGGAAATTTAATTGAGCCTCGTATCAATTTTTGTCTTTCTTGGCAGAAAATTATCGCAAATGTTGTTTAGGGAAACCTTTTGACTATTTTGGGATATGGCAAGCAAATAAGAAACGCAAATCAGCCTTCCTTATTGAAGTTTGAGATTAAACAAGGCTTCCAGTATTTAATTGAAATTATTAGGGATCTGGATACCGAGATAAACCTTTTTTGTGTGGACGCATTAACAGGGATCTCTTGGGCGCAGCAGAAAGGGGCTCAGCCCTAACGTTTTGAAAAAATATCATACCCTGCATCAACTGTATTATAAACCCTAAATTTTTCTCCCTGAAATAAAAGTTTCCAAATCAACAGTAAATCAACAGTATTATCACCATAACTAACAGTAACTCAAACTCTAGCTACAGCTCTACTAACTATAAAAGAGTCAATATCACATCCTCAATCATGGCATATAATGTCTCAAACTATGTACTTGTCCAAGGTGCAGCGATATTTTTTGCTGCTGCATTTATCCTGTTAACTCTCATCCATATAGGTTGGGTATGTTGGAAAAGAGCATGGTATATGATATGTTTTGTCATTGGTGGAGTGTTATACTGTATCTCATTTGTTGAACTAGCTGGAAATCATATAAACATTTGCCAACAAACGACAATTGTTCTTGCTCCTATTCTGCTTGCAGCATCTGTATACATGTCGTTCTCAAGAATGATTGACGCCGAAGGAGGACGTGAGTATTCTCTGATTAAGTCAAAATTCTTGACTGCTGTTTTTGTTACAGGGGATGTCATATGCCTCTTTGTTCAGGGTGCAGGAGTTGGCATCCAATTTGGTGCAAATTCCTCAAATTTGGGCAAAGGCTTGACGACAGCTGGATTTGTTTTGCAAATTGTTGTTGCTGCAATTTTCTTGCTGAATGCACTAGTTATACATTGGAGGTTCCACAGAGCACATCATCTTCACATAGGTTTCTTTCAGTGGCCTGCATTAATTGCAATTACTTACTTTTGGTGCATTTGCTATCTGGTCAGAAGCATTTATCGTTTGATCGAATATTGCCAAGGATTTGGTTATCTATTTTACCACATAAAGTATACCATGGGATTTGATGCAGCACCTATGCTTGCTGCTATGATTGTTTATGCAATATTTCATCCATGGATCTTTATCTCTCATAGTATTAACAATGATTGTGTTGAGATGATGGAAATTTTATGAGAAAATCAAGATTTGTCATGTGAGCTTATGACGTTGAAATTTTGTTTGAATATCAAGAGTAAGTTGAAGATTATTTTCATTGTTTATCATTCAAGTCATTACACAAACTGCTCTGTCGTGACCTTTCCTCTTTTTTCCTCATTTTGGTTTTTCAAATAAGGATCTCATTAATTTTTAATTTTCATTCTTCAACAAATTCAAATTTCTTGTTTTACTAATAATCCAAATACGTAGATTTTGAGTCTTTGTAGTACAAGACAAATATTTTTTCTTCCTCATACTAGAATATTTGATTTCAGAGATTTGGTTCCTATTATATGCAATTCTAATTCTTTTAATTCAGCTAGAAACACTATTTTGCCTCTTACTTACTCTTGTCTATTTCTTATTCATCTTTTGCTTTATTCTTTGCTCTTGCTCAATATTTTTTACTTCTCTATATAGATTGCACGAGCATTTTAGTTGACTCAGATGATTGGAAAACTAGTAGATCGCTATCTCCAAATTGGTAAACTAACAAAATACGATGAATATCTGGAGTAGATTGAATTAACGGATGATATTTGCCTCTCAAGCTCTTACATTAAATGTTCTTGACCCCACTTAACGTTTACCTCGCTCATTTGTGACAATCATTGAAATATATAGGTGTCCTACTATAGGAAGTACAGAATTTAGGTCCTCCTCTCCGACGGATGCAGTGTCCTATGTCGAGATTGGTTTTTCGGGAATAGATTCCGAAATTAAATGATATGTACGTAGCGATAAGTTTGTGCAAGCTGGTTTAAATGATTTAGAAATTAAGCGAATATGGGGAAAGATACTAGAGCAAAAATCGGAGCAACTAGCCGTTCTTACTAGCAATTCTTGATGGTGCTCTATTTTCACGTGTGAATAGAATGTTTGAGATTATCGGGATACCAATCCGGTAAACATTGGGGAATTAACATCAATTAAGAAATTGTTATAAAAATGATAATCGCTGCTAATCCAGTCAAAGTATTAGTCTTTTTGTAGAAACCAAACCTAAGATCAGTAAATTCATCAAATATCATAAAATGTCAAAGATATTAACCAATCAAAAATCATTCAACGACTCTCTAAATTCACAGCACCTTGAACCATTATGGACGGTTATGTCGCAGATGGTTCCTCCAGAGCCTGCACCTAAAGCCATTCCATATCTTTGGAGGTATAAAGAGGCTCGTCCTTTGTTAGAAGAATCAGGAAGATCAGTTCCTCCGGAAGAATCTGAGCGCAGGGTTTTAATGCTGATAAACCCTAATCTTAAAGCACCCCAAACTACTGATACGTTATATGCTGGTCTTCAGTATATACTCCCAGGAGAAGTAGCAATAGCACATAGACACTCAGCTTTCGCGTTACGTTTCATTATTGAAGGGGAAGGTGGTTTTACTAGTGTGGAAGGGTCCAAAATTTATATGGCCAAGGGTGATGTTATCTTAACTCCAAGGTGGAAATGGCATGACCATGGAATGGAAGGTAAAGGTGCGATGATATGGTTGGATGGGTTAGATCTACCAATGTTTCAAGCTATCCCAGTCAACTTCGCAGAACGCTATAAAGAGCCAAGGTTTCCATCTGAAATTGAAGAAGCATCTCCGATAAAATTCCCATGGAGTGATACCCAAAGTTATTTAGACTCTCAACTACAAGATTGGGCTATATTCAATTATAAGACAAAAACTGACGAGAAAGGAGACGTTTCTACAATTGTGGGGGGATCCGCGGAAAGAATTGATCAAAATGCAAACTCCCCTTGGAGACAGGAAAACAGTTCTTTTGTATACCACATTTATCAAGGCCAAGGATACACTAAAATTGTACAGAATGGTTCAATCATAAAAATTGATTGGAGTGATAGTGATACCTTCTGTATTCCATCGTGGTGTAAGTTTCAACATATTAATAATGGAAAGCAAACTGCATATCTTTTCTCATTCCATGACACACCATTGCTAAAGAACCTCAATATTCACAGAGTTAACGAGAATGTCGAGGGGATGGACTGAAATGTAAAGGCGTTCTGGTGATGACCTAATTCAGCTACATTCCTGACCAAATCCAGGATGTTTTTTTAACATTACGTAAAATTTTATCTATTCGTCTTCGGGACCCTCATCCGATGTTGAAAAGCGGGGTAGAAGATTTTTAAAATCTGGGGAATAAAAATACAACTTGGCAAGTTTCCAGTTTTTTTATATCCAATCACAGTAATGCTATTGTATGATGTAATAAGTATGAGGCTATAGGATTGAATGTACATGTATATATATTGATTGAATCAAATCATACCATTATACATACCTGAAGAATGGTAAAAAGGAAAGTATTTCGTGAATCTGTGTCTGGTATCACCTCTATCCTAGAGGTTATGTATTGAAGGTTTTAACAAAGCAACAGAAAAGAGTCAAAAATTCAAAACATAATACAGAAAATTTAAAATCAGTTGAATGGAAATATGATCCAAACGTCTGAAAAGATCAACAGAGTTAATACAGCATGCGATAGATGTCGAAAGAGAAAGCAACGATGTGATGGTAAAAAGCCCTCTTGTGGATCATGCAGTGAAAGAAATATAGAATGCAATTATGGAAGACGATATATAAGAGCCAAAGTGAGTGTAGAGTATGTTAAACAATTGGAAATAGAGGTTGATAAATTAAGACAGATAGCGAACTGCAATCATTCACATATTCACCCGTTGGATTCTGCAGCTATAGCTGTTGAGTCAAGGTCAGGTAACAGCAATAACCGAGACTTCAAAGCAGATTCCCAAAAAAATTCTAAGAGTATATCAAGAGATTCTCAAATTCTCGAAACAAATGTGGACCCAGCGAACCACCTTCAAAATTTTCAAAATTTAAGAGAGGAAGAATCTAAAGTGATCATTCCCTCATTCGTGCAGTCAACAGATGCAATGGGATCAGGTTATTTAGAGGGTAGTAAAGATTGTCACAATTGGAATTTTGGGCAATCTTCGGCAATTTCATTTGTTAAGGAGCTGAATAATCTGATCTTAGGATGTCATGAGTCCAATGACACCGAAAAATTAGAAACTAAACCATATAGCATGCGCAATGGTTCTCTCAGATCTTCAACAATAATTCAATTACCCCCAAAAGATGTTGCAGACAGATATACATCGAATTATATAACATTTGCATGCTCTTTGTATCCATTTATTCATATTCCTACTTTCATGAATATTTATCACAAGATTTGGACCTCAGAAGCAGAACTTAGAAGTTATGATGAATTCTTCTATGCAATTCTCAATCTAATTTTTGCAATTGGATCTTTATTGGATCCCATTGTGAAGGATAAGACTACGATAAACCACTCGGAAATTTATTTCAAAAGATCAAAAGAACTAACTAAGACTCATTTAATTGCACCAGGAAGTCTGCTACAGCTTCAGGTTCTACTTTTGACGGGACAATTTTTGCAAGCCACAAATAGGTCTTCGGAATGCTGGAATGTTATAGGCCTAGCAATTAGGGTGGCTCAAGATATGGGGCTTCATTTGTCTTTTAAAAAATCAGCTAATTTGATTGAAAATGAAATGAGAAAAAGACTCTGGCATGGTTGTCTGGTCATGGACAGAATAGTATCCGTTGCTTTAGGAAGGCAGTTGATGATTCTGAAAAATGAAGTAGATTTACCAATTGTACTTAATGACGAGTACATTTTTGATTGGACCCTTCAGACACCCAAGGAAGATCAATCAGTGATGAACTTTTTTATTCAAACAATAAAATTATATGAAATAATGGCAGAGATATTGATTTCATGCTATCTCAATCGACCAGATAATGATCTTGAACTGCTACCTATTATATTTCGACTTGAAGAAAGAATCAATGATCAGTATCGAAAATTACCCAAATATTTAGTTTACGAAGATCTTCAAACAGGTCCCTTTGAAAGACAAACTGTTATTTTGAAAATACGGTTCCTCCATGTACAAATGCTTTTGTTCAGACCTATGGTATTTCCCAAATCAAATGTCATAGAACACTCGGAGTTACTAAGAGAAGGAAAAAGGTCAGCTTCGACAATTTGCGTTAAAGCAGCAATGGAGTTGATTGCTTTAATATCGAAATTTAGACGCAGGGATGTATCAATACTGCCTGCATACTGGTATACTGTATTTTATCTTTATATATCTGAGGCCGTTCTATTGGCAGCTATGCTGCAAAGTGAGCCACTTCAAATCACAAAACAAGAGAGTTTTCGAAAATCCTGGTCTGATGGCATAACGATGTTGGAATCGTACGCAGAACAGTCGGACTCCGCATCATCATGTGCAAAAATTTTGCGCTTAATGGATATCAGAATAACGAATAACAGAAAAAAGTTCCAACGATCTGAAGATTTTTTGACGGAAAAAGAGATTGATGCTAACACAGATTTGTTTTACTCCCTTCTAAATGATTTAAATAGCCCATTCAGTACATTTACAGCATACTCTGCTCTTCATGACTTGCCTATATAATTTTCATCTCAAATAAAAAAATTCACATCAGCAGCCCTCAATTTTATTCCCTGCCTTAAGGTTATTTTCGGACTGATAAGCCGATTATTTTTGAAATAAATAGAGTATTTATCCCCCATATTTAAACTTGATTCCTTAAACAATTTTAAAATGAGTAACAAAAAAATACATTTTTATATTTCTCAGGATGACGGAATCCTCCTTTACCAAGGCATCTTGTTTATGCGGTGCCATCCAAGTCAAAATATATTATAAGCCTATCATTACTTTCACTTGTTATTGTTCTGATTGTCGCAAGAACTCTGGTCATTTGGGTCAGTTTATCTCAAAGCACTCATCAGAAAATGTTAAAATAGAGGATAATGGAAACAATTTAAAGGAGTATATTGTTGTGAAGACTCAGAGCGGATATCCAAAGAAAAAGGTTTTTTGTGGAGCTTGTGGATCCACAATATTAACTTACCCTATGAAATACAAAGGAGAAGTTGCTATGTTTCGCTCGAGCTTAGTAGAAGAAAATTTTGCAGAATTTGAACCTACTAAACAGTTGTTTTTACAAGAAAAGGAAAACTACACGAAGGGTTGTGTTAATGAATATCTTTAAAACTTGATTGAGTTTACTTACATATATATCTTCGTAAGTAAAAATCATCCATTTCAGATCACAAGAATTTCATGTGATTGGATAGCGTACCAATATGTTCAATAAAAACATCGACTTTATCTCCATCATTTAAATACTTAGGAACTTTCATTCCCATGGCAACTCCGCTTGGAGTTCCAGTCATGATAACAGTACCCTTCTCTAATGTTGTACCCTGAGAAATAAAAGAAATGATTTTTTTGACATTGAAGAGCAAATCACTGGTATTTGTGCTTTGTCTAACTTCACCATTGACCTCAGTTCTAAGATCTAATTTCCCAGGATCTTCGATTACAGACGTAGAAACTAAAGCCGGCCCCAAGGGAGCAAATTGATCAAAGCCCTTCGAGAAGCACCATTGTGGAACACCGCCAGCATGAGCTGGGTCTCTCTGCCAGGTTCTTTCAGAGACATCATTTCCAGAAACATAGCCTGCAACATAACTTAAAGCATCTTCTTCTTCTATGTTTTTTCCTGTTTTACCAATAACTACACAGAGTTCCCCCTCATAATCGATGCTACCCTTTTGGGCAATTTGTGGAATTTCAACATCCTCCCCAAAATCTGCAATGGAAGCTCTTGGTTTTAAAAAAATGGAAGGATATGGTGGTGGAGTTCTACCACCTTCTTTGATATGTTTCATGTAATTGAGTCCAATACACTTCACAAGAGGGACATCGTCCGGTGTTAATGGCCCCAATAACTTCTCAACTTTTAGTATCTTATCGGTAACACTTCCTCCATCAAAAATGTCACCTTCAATTACCTTAGCTTCAATTGTCTTACCTTCCAAGATCTGTTTCCCAATATCATAATCATTGGAATTGATTATTGGTTCTCCTCTATAGATTTTTCCGTCTTTAGCGACAAATCTGATCAATCTCTTCCATGCAGTCTTCATTTGTTAGTCTGTGTTTTTTTATCTTTCTAGTGAAGTTTATTTCTAAAAAAAACCAATTATCACAACTGAAAACTTTCGTCTTTCTTCTGTATTTATATATAACTTTGATATCAACATATCTGTGAATTGATAAAAAATCATCGGAGTGGACATCCGATAGTTCTATAATGCTGTGGCTGCCGATGGTTATATGCATGATCAAAAATGCGGAACAGAGTAAATCTTGATTTTCGCGAAAGACGGATTTCTAAGGTAGGGTGCCGTATTTAGCAGTTTGATAGCGAGGGGGAAATTGAATGCAAATTCAGGAAGGAATAATTGTAATCAAACTACAATCATGTGGTTTATATTATTGAAGTAATAGATTGCTTATTTGATTCTACGTACTTGTAAGTGGCATACAACAGTCAACAAAAACCCAAAAATCAAAACCAACCCGCTCATTAAACCAGCACTTCCCGCAAAGTTTAATCTGTCAAACATCTGTGGAAAATAAAATGGTCCAATGAACCCAAATAGCTTTCGCACTACATTAAGGTAAAGACCAATATCAGCTGCAAATGGCGGGGAATTGTCGATTGCAAATGCCGTCAAAATTGTGGAGACAATTTCGTTACCTGCAGTTGCAACGCCTGCTCCAATAGATGGAACAATTGTATAATGTCCGGGAGTAGCCTTAAAGAGGTATACACCCCATACCATTAATCCCACAATTATTGCAAGATAACCATAGTAAGAGAGCCAAAGCCTATCGTAAATAACTCTCTTTCCCCTACGCTCAGTGCAAAATATCATCCATCTGTCAGAAAGTGGTCCAGAAAGTAGCTCTCCGATTACAGAGCCCACGATCAAGCTAATATATTGCAAACTTAGTTGTTGAGAGTCTAACTTGAACAGTTTGGCCATAGTTTGAGGCAGTTCAATAATCAAAACAATATTAGCATAACAAAAACTGACTGAAGCAGCAATTGTTGCTGCAGTGACATTGAAACATGGAAGCTGTTTGAAAGGCCTGTAAAATACTTTGTAATCAAATTTTGTTCTGAATCTACTTTTTTTCACTCCAAAAAATGAAAGAATAGGGTGCTGAGATGCATCGTTACTATGTTTGTCATAAACAGTTTCATCAGCAATCAACCAAAGAGCAAATTGAACAAAATTCATGCAAGCATACATGAAAAATATGTATTTTGTTCCCGCATGCTTCTGAATGAATCCTGTGATAAAAGGTCCTGAAGGAGTGCCTAAAATTAAGGCCATAGTCCACCAACCATTTTTTCTTCCTCTTTCATGCGCAAAAGAAACATCCCCAACGATGGCTGACCCTGCTGCAGATCCAGTGGATATGAATACTCCAACCAATACTCTAGTTGCCATCTGTTGTCCATAGGTAGAACAGAAGCCACCACCTATATTTAATAGACAACAAAAGAGACACGCAAAAGTGAGGAAAAAGTTACGTCCATAATGATTCATTAAAGGAACCCATATAAGAGGCATTATTCCCAAACATGCTATCTGTGCGGATGAAAAATAAGCGCATTCTGACAGAGGAACTCCATATTCTTTGGACATGCTATTGTATGCAGGAGTGAGACCTCCCGTCATGAAAGTGCTTGTAAATGTTTGAAAAGCAATTAAAGAGATTCCAAAATTCTTTTTCCAGTCAGGCCAGTTTAATGGTTGGTTTGGATCCTTGGTAGGCAAAGGATCAAGAGCGACAGATCCATGACGCTCTTCCAAATATTCTCTGTGATCATCAGATAACTGTATAGCATCAGTCAACTGATCGGGATTGGAGCTTTCTATATATTCTTCACTGAGTTTTTCCTGCATGACAGGTAACACGAATACCTAAAGTTTTTAATTGGCTACTTTTTTTAATAAAAATGTTTCATTGAATGGATAAGTGGAGTGAGTTTAAATACTGTGCGATCAATTCAAATATATATCTAACTTCCTGTTCATATGCTACTATTTCTTGAACTCCGTGCCTTGTTCGAATAGGGGAAATATTTTTCTTTTCCTCCCGGTGCAACTTGTAAAATCACAATTATTCATCGGCTTTTAAAATTTTCATGCAATTGATTGACGGCTTTATTGTTCTTACCCCACTAATTATGGAATATAGGGTTCTAAGCATCGGGAGGTCCATCCTATCCCTTTGAATTTAATCGGGCTGTGCGTATCTCTAACGGATGGTGTTCCCGAGAAACTTTTAGACCAAAACATTGGTCACGTTGCGGATTGATATTCCGAAATCTGCCTTGAAGTTCCTGCTTCTAAGATCCCTGATGATACTAATTTTCGCTCTCATTTAATAAATTTTCTACAGATCACCTAATTTAAACAGATAAGCCAGTTATTTGTGTTGGTGTTTCTATCCCATATATTTTTATTTACATTCATAACAACTTATAATACGGAGATATTCCACCGGCCACATACGATCTGCAATCGGTACTCTTCTTAAAGACTTTGCGTTAGGCCATTGATTTTTCGCTAACTTTTGATTCAAACATCGAGCCTTTTTAGGATAATACATTTTGAATCTCCCTTAGCATTATGAATACTGATAGAGGATTTTCTTTTCCATTTTATAAAGAACCTAGTGTCAAGGTCACCATCAAACATTCAACAGTTTTATAGAGTGTTGATAAAACATTTTTTTATCGAAATATTGGGATACGGACTCTCAGTATCACTTCTCTGATCTTCAGTATTGGTATTTTTATATTTTCTACCTCTCAGCCCTTCGGTAATTTAATTTAGGAGAAATAAGGCTTTATCTTCAAGACCTTCAATATCGACCTCAAAACGATCGTTGCTGACACAAAAAATGTTTTTTTAATAGATATCTCAAAAAATTTACGGTACTTAATGATGTCATTCGCTTACCAAACTTGAATTGTTTAAGGCATTCTGATGTTGTCACTTTTGTGTCAGGATATTGCTCAGAGCGGATTTTTGAAATATTATTACAGTTAACTATTTGTTAAAATATCTGAGACATTCATCAATCTTCACAAACAACTCATTTATTTAGATTATTCAACTTTAATTTCAAAGGTAAACTGGTTTATTCAAGCAGACTATGCGGGGTATTATTTTTCTTACACATCTAAAACATATGGAAGAGAAGTAACAAAGTGATGTTCAACCCTTCAAAACTGATGGGGATATATTTTTAACAAAGATAATTGATTTTGCATTTTCTGATCATTTTTCCTTGGTCCTTCTTTAATTTTATAATATTAAGGTGCAAAAATCCTCAGCATGACCTTCAATATGCAATTCTTCTATTAGGAATTCTGTCTTCTAACCTATAGGGGCTTACAGATCGTGAGTCGTGTTGACAAACTTATTTGGAAGTGGAAGCCTTTTTTTGTTGTAATAGGAAAAAGGTTGTTCAAGTTCCGTTTAAATTGTTCTAGCTAGCCACCTCCTTAAACTTTCATTTTGAAAGCTTTTCTTTTGAAATCCGGAAGAGTAATGTAGGCTTCAAACTCCGCCAAATATTCTAATAAAGGATATATTGACTGGGTCCACGGCAGGCGGGGTCCTATAAATTCGGAGTTTGGCGGTCACCCACTTAAGATGTCGGGCTTGTGCAGTTTTTCTGTGTTAGCTGGGCGAATGACACGTGTAAAGCTTCGATTCAGATTGATGTGATATATTGTAAAAGGTCATTACATGATGTAGTGCGCGTACAATTTTTTCTTTGTCTCTGAATAAGGGAAAGTAAGAATTAGGACACATAAGCGACCTGCATTTACCCCAGTTTTTGTGCAGTGTGGAGTACTTCAACTGCTAAACAATAAGAAATTATATCATAGATCCCAATTTTTCAAGATTGCAAGTGCAGATACAATAGTAACCACCTCTATGGTTTCTTAGCTGGCTGACGTTTGATATCACTTAGTTTGAACTAACGCGTCTTGGTAGATTTCTACTTTGTTCTAATTGAGTATATAAAAGAAACATTTCTTGCATAATTAAGTTGTATCGTTTAATATAATATTTCCCTTTGAAAGTTATCGAGATACAATAATTATGTCTGAATCTCAAGAAAACATCCACGAGCAAGTGGCACTTCAAGATGAGCCTCGCTCTCCCACATTTATGGGAATTAAAGGTAGAAAATTAGAAATTACGGTCAGTATAATGGCTTCGGTTGCATTTCTACTATTCGGTTATGATCAGGGTGTTATGGGATCTTTATTGACTTTGGATGAGTTTAGAAACACTTTTCCTTCGATTGATACCATCAAAAATCCTTCTGCTGCTACTATTCAAGGTCTTACCGTTGCTATTTATGAGGTTGGTTGTTTGGGTGGAGCTATGTCAACAATATTTATTGGTGATAGATTAGGAAGACTAAGATGTATTCTTTTGGGTTGTATCATCATGATAGTCGGTGCTATTCTACAGACCACTGCCTATTCTGTTGCACATTTGATTGTTGCTCGTATTGTTACTGGAGTCGGTAATGGTATGAATACAAGTACGGTTCCTATGTGGCAATCCGAGTGTGCTAAGCCAGAGAAGAGAGGAAAATTAGTGATGATATCAGGATCTTTAATTACAGGAGGTATTATGATTTCCTACTGGATTGACTTTGGTTTTTATTTTGCAAAAGGACCTGTCTCTTGGAGATTCCCAATTGCATTCCAGTTAATCTTCCCTCTAATAATCATTCCTTGCATTCTAAAATTTCCAGAATCACCTAGATGGTTGGCAAAGAAAGGAAGATGGGATGAAGCAGCAAATGTTTTTGCAGCACTTGAAGGTGTTACAACTCACCATCCTCATGTTCTGAGAGAGATCGATGACATTAGACAATCCTTGTCTGAAGAACATTTACAAGGTGGTGATTCACAACATTTGGGAAGATTGTTCGTTCAAGGCGAACACAGAAATTTCCATAGAACAATGCTTGGTCTCTGGTCTCAAATTTTCCAACAAATTTCAGGTATCAACTTGATCACATATTACGCTGGTACTATCTATGAATCATATATTGGAATGTCACCACTTAAATCGAGAATTCTTGCTGCTTGTCTGGGTACTTTCTTCTTTATGTCTTCGTGGGTTCCTTTTTTCATTATCGAGTCAGTGGGTAGACGTAAGTTGATGATTTTTGGAGCTGCCGGTCAGGCCATTACTATGGGAATACTGACAGCAACAACTTGGACATCTGAACACAAAAATGACAACCGTGCTGCTATTGCAGCTGCTGTGATGTTATTCTTGTATGATGCTTCTTTTGGAATCGGATGGTTAGGTATGACTTGGTTATATCAAGCTGAAATCCCTCCTCTCAGTATTAGGGCCCCATCTAATTCTATATCTACTATGGGTAATTGGGCTTTTAACTTTATGGTTGTCATGATAACTCCTGTTTGCTTTGAAAATATTGGTCCATATACCTATACTGTGTTTGCTGTTATTAACTTACTTATGATTCCAGCTGTTTACTTCTTCTTCCCAGAGACTTCAGGTCGTACCCTAGAAGAATTGGACTCAATATTTGCTGAATGTGATCCTTGGAGACCTTGGGATGTGGTTGCTATTGCAAACAGATATCCTAGACTTGAGAAGAAAGGATTCCATTCAGGTCATGAGATCCAACTTGAAGAGGGCAACAAGGCGCAGACAGAAAATAAAGAGATTACTTCTGAATTGAGCGAATAGTGAGGCACTAAGTTAATTATCTCTTTACTAAATAGGTTAATAGGATATATAGTTTGTCTATATAATTCACACCTTTCTACTTATCTTTCACCATTCCAGTACTCAATTAAATCACGACACCGCCAATTTGTGGACCAACCTGTGGCTTGTTCAACCTTTCTCAATGCTCCTAGAAGAATACCATGTTCTTTCTTGGATGTTAAAATTAGACCAGCCACAAAGAGGGGTTGAATTGAATTGGTGTATGCTCCATAATCCGAATTTGTGATAGATATTCCTACTATTCTCTTGGCATGGTATAATAAGGAAGTGCTTTGAGGGACGTAGTTCCCAGATTGAATACTTGGAGGAGAATTTTCCATGTCCAATGAAGGTAAATTGGAAAATTTCAGGGAGCGAGGCCTATTTTGTAACAAGAAAATACATGCCATATGGTACATTTGGTTAGAAGAAATTGCTTGAGTGTTGGAGTAGTATAAGCGAGGAAATTGAATCTTTGTATCAAAAAACTCATAAGCAACTCCGAAAAGTTCCTGTGACTGTGAATACCATTTCCTTAATGAAGTCCAAAGATCCAACCAGTTTGATTTGAATTCTTCACCGTCTTTATTACTGTAAATCAGGTTCAAAATTTTAGCACACAAATAAACTATGTGGTTTGCATGCATTGTTGGATCAGAAAATGCTTCATCAATCTCTTCGGCGGTCATATTGGGATCCACCCACAGCTCTGGTGGTAAAAGAGTAGGAGCTTCGCTAATAATGGAGTTACATACGTCCATTCTAGATAGTGGCCAAAAAGTTGCCTTTTCAATCTCATTCTGTGATAATCCGTTGATGTTATAACTCCTGAGGAGAAGAATACACCCCTCCAAATGTCTTTTCCACTTTTTCGGGCTAGAGCTCATCATTTCAAAAACACATAGGATCATACATGTTGTAAAAATGTAGCTGTCATTGGATGTATCATTATAAGAAGGAACTAAATGTTTCAAAGACTCTTGATAAAGCTTTATTGTGATAGATTTTGGATAATTAACTGTTTTAGCACCAAGCAATCTTGATGTTATTGCTAGAACAGCAGATCTCAGAGGAGGGCAGTCTTTCATTTTTTGAGGAATAATTCTCACCAAAATTCTCTTGTTATCAAACATATCCAACCCTGGTCCAACATCATCAACCCAACACTTCAATAAGGTTAATTCGTGCTCGGGTCTCAGTTCTATAATTTCTCCCAAGTCGTTGATAGAAAACTTCTCAACATTTATGAAATATTCAGTTAAAACCTCCTTAGGCGGATGTTCAATTACTGGTAATGGAGCTAGCTTAGAGTTTGTTGAGAATGCGTTGACATACATGAACTCTCTTAATGTTTCTGGAAACTCAAGAAAGTTATCGTCACTTTCTGTGTTCACATATGATGAAAAGTCACTGATGTTCAGAGGCTCGGAGCATAATTGGATTAATGAATTGTACTCAGGAAGCTTGTATATTGGAGGACTCTGGATTGGCCTTGTATTTTCATTCTGTATTGTATTTGTTGATTTGATGGAAAGTGTTTCCTTTTCATTTTCTGGAGGCGAGTTGAGGATGGGGTTGGATAATTTGTTTTCCGAGGAAATTAATCTCGGAACTGGAATGACAGGAAACGGATGACTATTCAGAATATTGCTCGTCGTAACATTTTTTATAGGTGGTAAACTGAATTTTGATTTTTGAGAACTCTGGTAGAGAGCAGAACCACTCTTATTGCTGTCACTTGATAGTGAAGAGGTGAAATCTGGACTATCTGCCTTTGAAGAAAATAGACTAGGAGGCCTTTGTAAAGTGTCAATCGAACCCAGTTGAGGGGTGGTTGTAAGGAACTTTGGTTCTGGAGTTGTAAAGGTACGGATTGGACTCAAAGTCGATGAAATATTTGATTCCAGAGGAGGGTTGGATGTAGTAACTATTTGAAAAGACCTTTCAGCTGCTGGCGAATGATCTTTACTGCTTTGTTGATCTGGTTTGCTGAGTTTTTCGTCTTCAATCTTGATCTTCTTTCTCAATGAATCTTTTGAAAAATTTATGAAATTTGGCCATTTGCATTCCAGATCATTTGCATTACAATAACTGCATTTAACCTGGCCGTCCCTGGTGAGTTTCTTCTGTTCATCGCATTTCCTTCTTCTTTTTCGACATGTAAGGCATCCTGTTCTCACTCTTTTACGTCTGTGAGATTCTTTGGAATTAGCATGGGCTTCAAGGGTTCCTTTTGATGGCATCACCACTGGTGGAGTACAGGCCAGCATCAGTTTGTCATAAAAGCTTATTTGTAACTATTTTCCCTGGTTACTTACTGGGTGAAAGAAACAATATTATATCTGGAATTTTGTGTAATCTAACATAAATGGATTCTTTACTATAAAAGGATCATTATAGTGTTCGAAAAAGAATCCTAAATTGTGTCTTGGTTGGCTGACACGGATTAGCTCAATCACACGCTATAGTTTACCCCAAAGTTTGACCCCGCTAAAATTCTCATCCGTTAACTTTTTTCCTGCAGCCCCCTCTAACAATCGTGGGGTATCCAAATTGTCCTAATTAGGTATCATTAGCGTTTCCAGGCTCTACGCCGCAAGGTGTTTTTCTGTTGCCAGGTTGAAGTTCCCAATCAAGGTCACTGTTCACAAATGTGGGATATCTATGGTAATCACGCTTTCAAGGGGTCACAAACATGAAAGTATATGGCATGGAGGAGTTTAAACTCGGTGTGATCAGTTCATATAAATTCTCGATCAATTCCTCTTGACTATAATCTCCCCCCAAAAAATATCTCGAATAACAACTATAAAAAAACATTTCGGACTCCTACAAAAAAAAATAAGATGACTAAAACTTTCGCCGATAACGTCTCCAGCACTTCCTATTTGTTGGATGATCTTACTCCTCTACCAAGACCAGATCCAGAATTGGCCTCAAATGTTTTAGATCTTTTTTCTTTGAAGGGAAAGGTTTGTGTGGTCACAGGATCTGGTAGAGGAATTGGATTTGCAGTTGCCGAGGCATATGCTCAGGCAGGTGGAGATGTCGCCTTCTGGGATATTCAGGCTCCTGTCGAAGAAGCCGCAAAAGTTGCCAAGGCATATGGTGTTAAAACCAAGGCATATGCTGGAGATGTTGCAGACAAAGAAAGTGTGAACAAGGTTGTTTCAGAAATCGAAAAAGACTTTGGTACTATTGATGTTTTTGTTGCAAATGCTGGTATCATCCGTGTGGGTAGTATTTTAGAAGATGGCGATGCAGCAGAGGTCGATTGGAAGAAGGTTATTGACATAAATGTCAATGGTGTGTTCTACTGTTCCAGGGCAGTTGGTAAAATATTCAAGAAGAACGGAAAGGGTTCTTTAATTTTCACAGGCTCGATGTCCGGTCACATTGTCAACACCCCTATTTACATTTCTGCATACAACACAAGTAAGGCCGCAGTGATTCATCTTGCTAAGTCCCTAGCCATTGAGTTCATGGGCTTTGCTAGAGTCAATGCTGTCTCTCCAGGTTACATTAACAGTGGAATTAATGATAAATTAGAAAAGAGCATTCGTCAAAGATGGATGTCCATTATCCCTATGGGTCGTGAGGGAATTCCAAAAGAACTAGTCGGTGCTTACTTGTACTTTGCATCTGACGCTTCTACCTACACAACTGGTTCTGATTTGGTTGTTGATGGTGCCTATACCGTCGTCTAAGTTCTGCACAGTTTAAATAGACGTTAGTATAGTTGAATACCGACCTTATGACAAAATTTGGTGTAGAATTATATACAAATGAAATAAACTCAACGATACCGGAGAGTATAGTCTTGGAGAGGGTTTCTCTAATCTTCCCCTAAGACATAAATTTGCAAGGAAAGCTGGATGCAATGAATGTCGATCATAAGAGATCTCTAATGTGATTACAATAAGTCTTCTGGTATCAGATGATGTTAATAGCGAGGCTTATATATATTTCTTGCATAACGGTTTTTTATATTTCTAGAAAAACTTTTATCCTTGAATGATTCCAAATCAACAGGTACTCAGTCTAATGGTTTAGGTAAACATATTGAAGCTGTATTGTTTCGATGGAAATTAATTAGGTTCATCGAAATTGCCACATGCATCTGGGCAGATTGCAGGCGTCGCACCTGAAATTAAATACGATTCGTCGAGCAATTCTAAGCATACTTCTCAATTTGGAAATCGCTCGAGGGAGTGCACGTTTATATATTAATGATATGCATTCATCTAAGCTTTATTATGAAAAAATATCATGGTTTATTTTTCAAATCTAACAAAAGACAATTGAATTTTGAAGGGAAGCTGAAAGTAGTATTGATACATAACAAAAACAGATGAAATGTATGAGAAACTGTTATATCATTTAGGAACGTGCTCGGGATTCTATTCTGTAAAGTCTTTTCTAGCATTTATATATGTTTGAATAGTTCCGATGTTGATCAGATAGAGTACTATGGAGTCCCAGAATTTGTTGTAATACACTGTCTATAGTCACCCTATATCTATACAAAAATGCAATTAAGCTGGTTTGGAATCAATTCCAAATTAGTACAATTCCTCGTGATAACATGTCTCTCCTCAGTAAATGGGGCTCCTATCAGTGGAGAGGTAACTTTTTCGGATAGTACTCTTCCTGTGAAGCAATTGCTCAGAAGACATGTTCCAGAGATTGCAGATCAATTCAATTTTCAATTGGTTGACTCTTTGGATGTTCCTTCAGAACAGAGGAATGTTACAGATGCTTTCAATGTTTTCCAAAATTCTACCTCTAAAGAAGTTACTGTCCAAGGTACTACCATAAGTTCATTATCATATGGTGTCTACAAGTTCCTAAGGGAGTATGGTCATGCATCTATTTCCTGGACAAGTGATGGTTTGAAGAAACTAACAGATATGCCAGAAATGACTGAAGACAGCCTTTCAGGACATACCTCCAGCAAGTTCAGATACATGTTCAATACTTGTACATTTGATTACACCGCCGCATTCTGGGATTGGGATGACTGGGAATATGAGCTGGACTGGATGAGTTTTAATGGTATCAATTTCCCTCTTGTTTGGAATGGTTATGAGAGGGTTTATGCAGATGTTCTTAAAAAGTTTGGTTTTTCCGATGAAAACATCTTCAACTTCATTTCTGGACCAGCATTTTTGACCTGGAACAGATTTGGAAATGTCCAGGGAACATGGAATGGTTCCCAAACTTTTGAGTATCTCAATGACCAGATGGAGTTATCACAGCAAATAGTCACCAGGATGGTGGAGCTTGGTATGACTCCAATTCTTCCAGCATTCACTGGGTTTGTTCCAAGAGAGATATATGATATCTATCCAAATGCTACAGCTGTCAATTCAAGCAACTGGAGTGGTTTTGAAACTAAATATACGAATGTTACATTTTTACAACCAATGGATCCTCTTTTCACTGAAATCCAGACAGAGTTTGTCCAAAAGCTTCAAGAGTACTATGGGAACGTTACTCATTACTACACTTTAGATCAATACAACGAGAACACACCAAACTCTAAAGATGTTAATGAGCTCTCAAAAATTTCTGAAACCACCATTCAATCTTTGAAATCAGTTGATTCAGAGGCAGTTTGGGTTATGCAAGGATGGCTATTTTTCTCTTCTGAGAGCTTTTGGACTAACGAACGTATTGAAGCTTATCTAAGTGGACCAGAACAAGGTGATTTAATCATTCTGGATCTATATAGTGATGGAGCACCACAATGGCAAAGAACAAATTCTTATTACGGCCATGATTGGATTTGGTGTGAATTACATGGTTACGGAAATAATAATGGTCTGGGTGTTACATATGGAGTTGATGTCTTGACTTATAACTCAACAGAAGCATTTCAAAATACTTCAGCAACCATGGTTGGTTATGGTTTAACAATGGAAGGCCAAGAAGGAAACCAGTATGTGTATGATATTTTACTGGATCAAGCTTGGAACACAAAAGCAATCAACACCACTGACTACTTGACAAGCTGGGTCACCAACCGTTATGGCCCTGAAACTGTTCCTGATGACCTCATTGAGGCTTGGTTCCGCTTGAAGGATCAGGTTTACAATGATGAAATAAATGAGAACGCATTTGGTGTTATCAAACCAATATATGTTATGAAGCCAGCTATTAATGGATTGGTTAATGTTACTGGACACCATCCTACTCTTATCTATTGGAATAAGACTGAGCTTTACAATGTTTGGCAAGACTTCGTTGACATTGCTTACAAAAACCCATCTCTCTTCGATGATCTAAACTTTCAAAATGATATAGTCGACCTCACAAGACAAATAGTATCTGACCAATTTGAAACCAATTACTTAGAGTTTATGTCATGGTATAATTCGTCCAAGTCAAGCAACAGCAACTCATCTGAGGCTTCCGTCACTCCGTTAGATGTTATCAGCAAGGGTGACTACATGTTGTTGCGCCCATTGGAATTGATTGATTCTCTTTTGGGCACTCTGAAGCAATTCTCTTTGAGTACCTGGATTCAACAAGCAAGGTCTATGGGTAAAGATAACTCCACTGCCGCAGATTGGTATGAGTTGAATGCTAGAGAACAAATCACAATTTGGGGTCCTACAGGTAAAGAGAGTGTTTTAGACTATGCTAACAAGCAATGGAGTGGATTGGTGAAAGGATATTATTATCCAAGATGGCAGGCTTGGATCCAATATTTGGCTCTCAATGTTGACTCAGATTCTGCATATAATGCAACTGAGTTTTCATCTTTGATTACTCCTTTTGAGCTTGATTGGCAACACCAAAAATTCGGTGGCTACTATTATGAATCTGGTGTTGAGGACTTGGTTCAACAATTAAACTTCTTCAAATACAACTGGGATTACACACCTTAGGTTACCTGTTAAGACTTCCATGTTTCTACAGTCATCACTTCTTTTTCAGATGATAACCAAATGTTATATCATTTGTGAGAAGTCCTCCTTCCATGCCCTCTTTAAATAGTTCTGATATTTTCTTCGCGGTACCTTCATGTAATGTTGCTTATCTGCGAATGTACAAAATCTCAGATTTCAATTCTCTCGTCAAATATAAAGTTTTCCATACCTACTTTACTGAACTAGACTACAAGTAATATCATCTGTTAATTATATTCATGAGATATCATATTTTTATCTCCATTCTTGTCTTAATAACATGGATAGATATTAAGCATAGTAAGCCGTCGAAACAAAAATTCTACATATTTAAAAAAGTATCTTTATTGAGAATTTATCTATTTGCAGCTCATCTTTTTCGAAATTTCTTGATCAAGAAATCATATATCGACGCGTCGAAATTCCAACGATGTCTTGTCTTTTGATGATAACGTATCAAACCTGATTATGCAATCAACATAAGCCACAGCAAAGAGTAGGAACTTTATCTCCCTTTCAAGGTTAATAATATTAGAGGATTATGTAGTATTGTTAAAAGAAAATCCGAATGTCTGATTCTTTAACAGCTTTTTAATAGATTAAAAATTACTGGGGAGGATACACAACAGATAGATACATATGTGTACCTATTGATCCTGATAAATGGCTTCTAGTTCGGTTCCCAGAACGTTTTTGGCATGCGACAAATGTCGAGAGTTGAAACTCAGATGTGTAAACGAAGGTGATGAAGTTTTACAATGTCAGAGGTGCCAGAAATATAATATTGTATGCAAATATACTCCCACATCATCACAATTAAGAAAAAAGCTGAACAAGGAAAGGAAGTCGATCAAGAAGAGAACAACTAGAGAAAAATGGAAAAATGTAACTTCAAGTCCGAGTTATACCCATACACTAAAACCACCTGTGAGAAGCCATACAATCATACCAGAGAAGGAGCTGTGGACTGAAATAGCAGACATCTTTTTCCGTAACCAATACCAAGGTATTTTCCCTTTTATACATAAACCTTCGTTCTTCTCTTTCCTTAGATCTCCAGAATTCGAACCATCGACCTACTTCACCGACTATTTCAAGAGAGCAGAAGATGAAGAAGTTGGAGTTTTGAAATGGCCTGATCCTCTGGTACTACTCGGAATACTTGCTCTCTGTGCTAGATTACATCCTACTCTAGTGAGCAGATATGGGAGTTTCAGAGAGGATAAGGATCCTCATCTTTTTGAACCTCATTTATCTGGTAGAAGTGACACAGAGACGTTTCCTTCCTCAGCTTCTAATTATTTTGGTTGGCATGCTAGAATATATCTCAGAGATGTATTTGATAGACCTACGATTCAAAGGGTGCAAGCATTGACGATGCTGAGCAGCCATGAATGGGGCGAAAGAAATGTTGCAAGAAGCTTTCTGTATGTGGGTATCGCAGCAAGAATGTCACTAGTTTTAGGGCTTGGAGAAACCCATTCTTTGTGCTATAAGAATGAAATACTGAAGGGAAATGATCAAAAGTCTGCTTTTATTATGATGGAGGTAAAAAGAAGAACTCTATGGTCAGTTTACATGATGGATCGATGCATATCTAGTGGTAGGAATAGATCATCGTCTATACGAATAGATGATATCAACATTGCTCTCCCTTGTACAGAACAGGAGTTTGCATTTGGATCCTCTACAAACTGTATGACTTATCAGCAATTGTATAACCATATAAGAGGTAGTCCGGAGAAGGATGTTCTATCGAGGCTGACCTCTACAGCGTTCACTATTCTTGCGTTTGAAATCTGGGCTAAAATTGCAAAGTGGGTAGGAGAAGTCGGAGCTAGGAATGAAAATATAGATCCATGGTATGAGGAATCTACATACCATAAGCTTTCTTCTGAACTGAATGCACTTGAGCAGAATCTTCCATCCCATTTACAATATAACTCAATTAATCTTGATGCTCATATTGCGGATAATTCTGCTGGATCATTTGGTTACCTTCATTGTATACTATTTCTGAGTAGGATTTTCCTCAATAGGGAATACTTCTATTTGAGTCCAGAGTCGTTGGCAAAAGGATGGTGGGATAAGTCAACTAGAGAGCTCCTAGAGGCAATTAGAAACAGCTCTACTATGTTCAATACTTTGTCATCTCTAGGTCTCATGGTCATCGCCCCTTTCACAGGCTTTGAAATCTTCACAAATGCGGGAACTGCTTTGTATTTCTCTGCTTTCCCAACTCATATCCTTCAAGCGAATTTGACGTCACAAGAGAAAGATTGTAAATCTCTACAGTTAGAATTTGAAGAAATGTCATTACATAATATTCGTTTGTTGAGAAAATGGGGAGATGTCTGGACTCTAGCCACTAGCTGGGTTGACTGGACGTTAGAGATGCGTAGCATGTTTTCCCACTTAACCACAAATGATGCACAGTCTCCTGAGGAAAGCTCTCTAAGAAATGCTCTTTTGGACTACGGATCACCCACAATACAGGATGAGAATGAAAAATCTGTTAAAATAGAGGACAACGGTGATCATAAATTCCCCGATATACACACTAAAAAAGGAAAAGAAACTAGCGACCAGGAAAGCAATAACTCCCATGTTGGTCATAGGCATTCACCTAGCAGAGAATTTACATCGGAGTATCCTCCATTGACGATAGAATCTTTAGAATCTTTAGATATTGGTTCCCTTTTACCTGGATGGTATGACGTGATGCACGTTGACAATTAATTTCTAACCCTGTGAAACTATTGTTTAGAATATTTGTTATCAGAACCAAGAAAATTCGAAATGTTGGAATGTATTATAGTCAGTGATCGAAAAGGAAACAATTATAGTAGAGTATAAGAGTTAAATTTAGAGCCGATCTGCGTGATCTCACCCGATTATCATGTCATCTTCACCCGACCCGAACTCAGGAAGATCTTGTGGATTTTTCTGCTTATGTAATAGTGTGCCTGGAGTAAAAATCCATATAACTAAGTTTTCACTCTTTTTGACGTACAACAGATCCCAAGTACACAGCCTGATTTATGTCAATTATGTCCTGAGTGCAGATTAGTTGGTTTCATTCTCACATGACATTATGAAATTAGACTCTCGGGGTACACCTTACACAAAATTCAGGGGCTCAATTTAAGAGATACTGCATGTTCTCCGTTTGTCAGATTCATATAAATTAAATAAATATTTGAAGATTGGAGCTCGTTAAGAGTAGATGGTCTACATTTCAGGCAAACGAACGAACTAGCAAAGAACTGACTATTGGCGAAAAATGCATGATCCCAGCGATCTTGGAACAACAGGAAGAGATATAAATAATATAGATAATTCTCGATTGATTTTACATCAAGAAAATTATTTGAATGGAAATTCTGTACCAGATTATGGTTCTTTGACCAAAGATAGAAACGATACAGAAACAGAGAATAGCACCGGGGAATTACCAGTTTCATCAAAATATCTCCATTTTGTTTGGATTGAAATTGCACTTTTCACAAATGTTTTTCTTTCAGGATTTGACGGTACTGTGACAGCTTCAACCTACACCATCATTGGAAGCACTTTCAATGCTGCAAACCGAGCATCATGGATAACAGCATCGTATCTTATAACAAGTACAGCTTTTCAGCCTCTTTATGGTTCATTTTCTGATATTTTGGGGAGGAGATTTTGTTTGATGGGAGCAACTGGTTTTTTCATAGTTGGATGTCTTGGGTGCGGATTTTCATTCAATATTTTGATGTTGGATTTCATGCGGGCATTGACAGGTATTGGTGGTGGTGGCCTAATTACTCTTTCCACAATTGTGAACTCAGACCTTATTCCACCAGAAAAAAGAGGTAACTGGCAAGCTTTTCAAAATATACTTTATGGATTTGGAGCAATATCAGGTGCATCACTAGGTGGATTTATATCAGAGACCATTGGATGGAGATGGTGTTTCATTCTTCAGGCTCCAATTGCAATTTCAGGCTTAATAGTGAGTTTCATTTTTGTGCAGAACCCAAAGGAGCAGCTGGAGGAATTGACAAATAACCATACTTTAAAGGATAAACTTCTTTCGCAGATAGACATACCTGGGGCAACCACTCTGGTGTTCTCATTGTCTACTCAAATGTTGGTGATAAGTTTAGTTGGAAACGAACTGAAGTGGTCTGATTACAGAATATATCTTCTTATACTGATCAGTATCTTTTCGATGATAGCCTTTTGGATTAATGAGCTGAAGACAGAAGCGGTTCCAATAATTCCTCCTGCATTGCTTAAGAAAAAATTTAGTTTCATTATTCTAGGTATCGGATTTTTGGCTGGTTATGCCAGTTTAGCATATCTTTTCATCCTTCCAATGCTTTTTCAAATAGTACTACAGGATTCACCATCAAAAGCAGGATTAAGATTAGCAATTCCATCGTTATTAGGGCCTGTAGGGGGTTTAATAGCGGGGACGTTAATGACAAAAAGCACCAAAATGCTTTTTCCTCTTGTTTTCACTGGTGCATGTTTGATGCTATTGGGAAATTATTTGTCATTAAATATAAATAATACACAAAGTGATTCCAAGGTGGCGATTGCCTTGGTGCCGGCAAACATTGGGCAAGGAATGCTTTTTCCTAGTTCGTTGTTTTCATTCATTTATAGTTTTGACAAAAATCACCAAGCAATCTCCACTTCTACAGCATATCTTTTCAGGAGCATTGGCTCCGTCTGGGGTGTCTCAGGATCGTCTGCAATTATCCAACATATTCTCAGGAGGGTGATTGCTCGACATTTATCTGAGGTTCCAGGACTCACACATAAAGACGTTTCTCATATAGTCAAAAAGGTGTCAAAAGATATATCTACAATAGAACTCTTAAACCCACAAATTAGGGAGATTGTTCTTGAAGGATTTGCAAAGGCGATAACAGTTGCACAGACAGTTTCCTGTATATGTTGTGCGGCATCTATCATTTTGTGTCTCTTGAAGGTTGTTTTTAGAATTAAAGGCCCGTCATCATTCAAAGAATATGTCTGAAAAGAGGTGAAATTTTTATAAAAATAAAAATTGATAATGTAGTTAGTAGAACCTTTTAACTAAATAGACAAACAGCGAGATGGATAGTTATTTAGGAAACATCTTTAAATACGACTTCTCCAAACTGGTAGCTCAGAATGGAAAATCTTTTGAAGGCTGTGCAAATCTTGGAAAATGTGAAAGTATCAAGCCGAAATCAGATTTCGGGTCGGGTGAAAATTTTTGATAATCTACTGAGTTCAACGCCACAATTTATAAGTGTGTGGAGTTCCCGGTTAAATTGTATTGATTCTCAAGCACCAATATATATTTACCCTCTAATTTATCTTAGAGTAGGTTTGTTAGTGTAAACAAACAAAGAGAATAAGGGATCTTCCACTGGGGGAATTATTGGCGGCTTCATGCTCTTATAAGATGCCAGTCAATGTGAAAATTCTATCCCAGATTGCTGGATGGTGTTATGGAATTACCTGGGGAGCCGCGTTCTGGCCTCCATTTTTAGTGAATATCAAACTTAGAAGCGTCGAAGGTCTGTCAATTGACTTTCTCTACTTCAATTTTCTTGGCTATGTCCTCTATACTTTCTATTTTGTTACATTAAGATGCAACACCACAATTCGCAAGCAGTTTTCTGACAGGTATTCAATTGCTGCCCCAACCACTGAAAAATACCCATTGGTAAACATCAATGACATTGCATTTGCAATCCATGGGTTATCACTGAATTTCATTACCTTGACACAAGCTTACTTCTGGGGGTTTAAAAAAAAGAGAAACCAGATTCTTTCTTCTGGTAGCAAACTGATAATAATAGGTTTTGGGACCTCTATTATTATTCTAGCAATTGTCATATATTTCTCAAGTCAATTCAATTATTTTGAGTTACAATGGTTAGATTTAGTTACCTACATTGGTTTTATCAAAATAATAGCATCAGTGTGCAAAAATGTTCCCCAAATATACCATAATTATCACAGGAAATCGACCTTTGGATGGCCAGTTCAAGTTGTTTGGTTAGAAATTGTTGGAGCGTCATTTTCCATATTGCAACTGAGTTTAGATGCTGTAAGTGTTGGAAATATAAAAGCAATATTAACCAATATGCCAAAGCTATTTTTAGGTTTGGTGGTACTATCTTGTATGGTTATTATGTCACTTCAGCATTATTGTTGGTACAGGTCAAACGATAAAAAAATGTTAGACGAACATTCTCCTCTACTTCGAGACGATTATTCAGGTTATGTATAGGTATTCGCAATTTAATTACCAGAAGAGCGCTATGGATATGAATTATTGACGATCTATCTCAGTAAATTATAAGAGGAAATAGAGTATCAATTAAATATAAGGGGTTAAAAAAAGTCTCTGAAGATATTCGATACCCTCAACCAATGATTCGCAGAGAATACATTGCATTACACTTATTTAAAAAAACAATCAAAACAACAAAAAAGTGTTCATGAATGTATATTAATTTAAACAATCCAATAGTGCCATATTACAACAGGAAGTACCTTGAAAAAGGTATGAATTGGGACATTTATGGGGATAGGTTATTGTCTTAAAAAAAGTAAACATAATCAAAACACGTGCTGATAAGCTATTATAGATTATTTATATGCCCCGTTTTCCCTAAAAGGATGCCTTGACATTTTTGTACTCACCAAATATCCCCAGAAATGTTATAGGAAATCCTGGGAACCAAGTACATGTAAATAAGGTAAATTAAAGATAGGAAAATATCAAACTTTTATTTCCTAAAATACTCCAGGGCCTGGATATTTGAATTTTGAAAGTCACATATTCAAATGAACTGACCTACAGGAGTAAAACTGTAAGAACTATGAACTTGTTGACTCCTGTTTGGAGTCTTTGGATATTTTCTAATAACTCGTCCAGCTTTCCCTTATCTTCAGAAGTTACTGATTTGGATATCCCAGACACATGTGGCACTGCCAAGGTTTTGAGGATGGATATAAAGAAAAAGATATCTGTTTACTCAATTTCCAAATCAGGAAATCTTTGTTTACAAAAAAATATTCCGAGATCCTGAAAAGTCTTTATGGGCATAAGACCTGTCGTTCTAGGGCATCAAGTTGGAATTAGAAATTTGATCAAGGAATTGGTAACTTATAGCTCATAAAATATAAATATATATAGTTTTGTTTGTTATTATCAAGATTGTTAGTGTAATTCAATAGTGTTGGAAATTAGAGTTGATCATATATATTGCAAGATTTTGGAACGATAACATCTGGAAAGATGGAGACAAATTCTTCGTTATATGTTCAGACTCAGCTGTCTGGGAGATCATCATCGACACATAACCAGCAACTTAGTGACAACCAAAGAAGGTCGCTATCAAAAATGTGGATCCCTAAACCCAAAGGGATAAACCAATCCGATGTGAGACAAGAAGCCCACAATATCCTGGAGGATGAAGAAAAGTTATCAAGCCTCAAAATCTCAAAGCTGAGACCAATGGTATCCAAAATCAACCTTCAAGAAGAACCTGATTTGACGAAAAAAACATCAAAATTGGATCTAATAGATAATAATCAATTGACTTCCTTCCCATTAGCTCACCCACCAAGAAAAAATAAGATCAAACAACGTCGCCAGTCAAATGATATTATGACCTTTCTAGAACCAGCTGATATCGATATATCAGATGATAGTCCAAATGACTTAGTACTAGTAGAAGACTACATCCAAGAGCCAAAAAGTCTAAAAAATGGAAACCAGCTGAAGAAGAAAAAAGTCTCTTTGATGGATCTCAAGAGAGCATTGAAGAAAGAACAGGTGAACGGAAGCATATCCTCTGAATCGTTAGAGCTAGTGGGAGAAATTTCCAACCAGTCTTTTCTGTCATCTAGATCTTTTGAGCTCAAATCTCCTCGGGGAACTTTGAGCTCTCCTGATTCCAACTCTCTTAACGATCTAAAATCTCATATTGAAAAATGCTTATCAATGGGTTGCGAGGAGAGTGGCAATCCTTTACAATCATCCGAAACATTTGACTATACCAAAAGTCTTCTTTTGTCTCCCATACTTAATCACAGAAAATCTGTGAACTCTGCATCGCTTACTTCAACTTTGCATAGTGAGCCAGAGAGTTATATGAAATCGTTGATCGAAGAAAATGACTCATCTCTTACCATTGCTACCAGCATTTCTAATTCAAAAAGTTCTTTAAAATATTGCGTTGTGTGTGATAAACCACTTTACGATATAAGCAGTTTCATACCGATTAGCAGACGCTTTGAGGAGATAGTATGCTCCGATTGTTTTGAGGATTACGATAAATTATACGGATTCTTGAAAAAAATTCCAACTTCGCTTGTCCATGGCAATGTGCGACACCACAACGGTGATGACTCTTCTGATAATGATTCTGCTATAAGTGCCACTATAGGATCAAGCTTTTCTGAGGATGATTTCAATCAAACTCTTCAGTCGATTAGAACTGTGGTAGAAAGAAATAAAGGTGATGTGCTGTTTGACAGAGTTTCTTCTGAACAGTATGAAGAAACATACAGAACCCTTATAGAAAACTTGAAGAAAATCGAGGAACGTGACATCTTACGAAAAAAAAAGCTTAATAGAAAGTCCGTTTTGGATCTCAGCTCCTTATTTGACAATTCAGATGGCGTAAGTTCTGCAAGGGACTTCTTCCTTGTACGGATTATCAAAAGGATTTTTTAAATCTCTTTTTTGATGAAATAACATGACATATATTAATGAATAATAAAAAAACAGAGACTTTATAGACTTTCCAAATACGCTTTGGCATTCTCCAATTCGCCTTTACCATAACCGGTGACTTTACCTTGGAATTTTCCCTTTCCTCCTCCTTTTAAGCCAGGTAATATCTTTTTTAACTCGGTCACAACCTCTTCAACGGCTTCTCCAAATGCAAGAACAGCTCCACCATCTTTTCCTTCTCCAGTAATCAAAACAACCGTTCCTGCTTCAAGAGGACTGAGCTCTTTGAATATTTGTAAAATGTAGTCGAGACCGGCGTCCGGTCTGTGAGTATAAACAAACTTCTTTGTTTCAAGTTCCTTCTTCAACTCTGCTGCCTTGTAGACTGTCAATTCTTTGAGCAATGAGACTTCTCTAGACTGTGACTTCTTAGCTTGAATGGATAAATTAGAAACTTTCTCTACTAGTTGTTCAGGCTGGCAAGACATAGAATTGGAAAGACTCTTGAGAATAGAGTGAGATGATTGAATGTAGTTGAACATCCGGTCACCCGCAATGAAGTTGAGTCTGGAGTTAGATCCCTTCCCTGAAACTTGGTTCAGTAAAACGATTCCCTTTATTTGGGAAGTGGAGAGAAGGTGTGTACCGCAACATGGGTTGGCATCTAATTTTCCTATATGGATGACTCTGAGAACACCCTTCTCCAAATCATAATCATCCGGCATTTTATCTTTTTTAACATCATCCTTATGAGGAACTTCCACATTAATTGGTATGTTTTCGGTAATCTTTGAATTTACTTCTTTCTCAATGTTTTCCTTCTCCTCCTCGGATATCTTGCGTGGAATTTCTATGTAGTTAATCAAATCACCCATGTTCCAACTTAACGTGGGAAGATCATATTTGTCCATAACAGCGGAAAGAAGGTGTTGTCCTGTATGTTGCTGCATATGGTCAAATCTTCTAGCCCAGTCCAACTGTAGCTCGACTTCCTCACCCACTACGATGGGCTCGGGAAGTAAGTGAATAGCTTTCAATCCTTCCCTTCGGATAAACTCCACAGGAAGCTTCTTAGAGTTTGTCTTCGGAACTATGTAACCCTTGTCCGAAGGCTGTCCCCCTCCTTCTGGAAATAGAATTGTGTCTTCTAATTCAACCTCATAAACGGGAGCTATTGCAACCGGAGCATCTTTTTTCTTCTTATCTTTGGTCTTCTGTTCTACAGCATGACATGATATAACTTTGGTTACAAAGGACTTCAAATACGAGTCTTTTTGACATGCAAGTGCACCAACAACGGCTCCAGAAACAGAAACAGACATTTCAGTATACTAGCAGAGTTATTTAATTATTAGTAATATTACAATTTACTGAATTGAAATACTATTCTTATCTATAAAATTTCAAAGATTACAAATAGACCAAATCTCAGCGAACGTTTGGTATTTACCCGTGATCTAGAGAGGATTACGGCATCAAACTAAAACTGAATTTTAATTCGCAACCAGATAATTTACTCTCACGAATTCAGGGGATGAAGGAAATTTGCTATTTTATCTTAACAATTGTTGAAATCAGTTGATCGAATACTCTACTCTTGAAAAACAGTAGAAGAACTTGGTTGATCAAGCTTTAATTGAGGGGTTGGTATATAGAATCTGGTCAGACATTAAGCTTGGTTTTAATTGAACTATTCTGCCGGGTAACACATACTGTTTCAAAGGTTAGTTCGAGAATTGTTGTACTTTTTTTTGTAACAGAAAAAAAAGGTATCTTGCGAATTGGAAACAAGATCGTTTTATCATGCACCAGGTAGTTTAAAAACAACTTGAAAGATGATTAGACGTGACAATCGTATTAGAAAGAAATCGTATGATGGTGTAGGTAAGGTGAGAAGCCGAAAATCCGAGGAAAAAGGGCTTTTTTCAAAGATTAGACGCTTGTTTTCTACTCCATCTGGGGTTTCAGCTGTCACAGTTTCAGGGGATGAACAGCAGAATGGCGAACATGCTGAATTGAGACCACAAGAAGATAAAATAGATGACTTCACCAACACAGCCAGGACTCATATTATGGATAGAACAGCGGTGAACCACAGTTCATACCTTGGAGACGTGAACAATTCTAATTTCTCAAACATCTCCACGGTTTCGGATGTGATTAATAGCAAAAATCCGAATGAAACACTTGCGGAGTTTTTTGAGCAGAAACGTGACGACCCATTGAGTGAAGTAGAAGTGGAGGGAATTCTATCACTTATTAACCGAGCAAATCAGCAGAACCAACAGCTACTTCGATCTTCCCCACTTCGAGATACTTCTCTTGCAAACACAACTCTAGGGAAAAACACCTTCAATTCTGCCAATAAATCAGAAGTAAATTTGGATAACTCTCTTCTAAACCTATCTTGCGATACCGTGCTTCGTCCTAGCACGTTGAAGACACCTGTTAAGGTACAGACTCCAGGATATACTCCAAGAGTGAACTCGATAAAGAGAGCTCCTACCAACATTCCCCAAACCATCAAAAAAAGAGTGGTAAATTATTCAGCATTACCATCTCCATATAGAAATCGGTTTTCTTCCCCATTAAATTCTTTCCTTGACAGAAAGGAACGGATTCTAGAGGAACAGAAGAAGAAATCTAACACTACAGCTTCTCGAATTTTCACATCAAATGGAATAGATTTAAACCAGCTTGATCCAGAAACTGACGAAAAGACATTAGAGAAGAAAGAGGTGAAACCCATGAGCAAGACAGCAGTCAAAGTTTTGTCTTTAATCAACGATACAGAAAAGAAAGATGCTTATGAAAATGCTGAAGAGATCAATTCTGAAGCTATCACGAGGAAAAATCTACTCAACTTGGCTAAAAAGAAAGAACAATACCGAAATGAATCAAGAGCTCTAAAGAGAATACAAAAGACTGAAGAACAATCCTCATCATCAAATAACAAAACGCACTCCCACGCGCTTAGTACAGACAAACCGAAAATTGACAAGAATATTTCGAACGGATTTACATTCACCTCAAAGAATTCTAATCTCACTCCTCAAACTCCATCCCAAAAATCTATCTCTCGCCCTATTGATGAAAGTAAAGAGATCATAGATAGGTTTGTTTTCCCTGATGTTGACCCTGTGGAAACTCCTTTCAACAAAAAGGAATTTGGATCAACACCCATACTGACCACCGTTAATAACGCATCGCAAAAAGTTACCTCCAGCATAGAGATTATAGATTCTTTTACTTTCCCTGATGTGGAAAGATCAAACCCAGAGGCGTTGAAAAGAATCAGAGACGATGCTATATATCTCTATAATTCCGAGTTCATATTTTAATCGATTACCGCAATCCAGAACTTTTGATAACTATATGCTTGTGGTAATTTTCGAAACTAATTTACTTGCTTTGCTTGTAGATATCAGCTTGGAGTTGAATAGTTTAATGTACCAATACGGTTTGAATGCACAATTTTCACAGCTGTTCTGACTTTATAAATGCTGTTTAATGATGAATAATGGTTACATTTTTAATAATAATGGGTATTCAGACATATTTAGTAATCCAGAAAAATATACATAACAATCATTGTTTCTATCTGTATGGTCAGTGCATATCTCAACTGTTCTTCGAGGGTGATGAAGTGTATCCAGTTTACTATTCCAATGCAGTTGAAACACATTAAAGTAGGTTTTTAGTATTTCAGGGCTCAATAACGCTGTAGGAAAAAGGTTACTTCAAAGTAAATCTGGATTTATAGAGGTTTCAGGAGTGATGAGTTCCAAATCAAAACTTCTCATTTTATTTTCCAAGAAACAAACAAAAAAATATTTGGAAGTTTTGGGGCACCGTGAATTAGAACTATCAACTTTAGATTAGTTACAAAAACGAGAAGAAAAAACATCACCAATGTAAATTGCTGCAGTGAGGATCACAGGGCAGTGAATAGGGTTTTCAAGAGTCGCTCTTCAGAAAAAGACTTCGGCCTACATCACCTATCCTGTCATAACCGGTTACAAAAGTAAGTCAAGGTGGGACCGTTTAGATAAGGGTGGGACCAACCCATAGTTAATGCAAAACGAAAATTATTGTAGTAACATTTGATCAGTGGGGTCACAAATTGTATCAAATTCTAGATACAAAGATCACTAACATTATTGAAATTCTAATTAAGTACTACGTAGTTGTTAACTTCTGGTGGGGGGGCTAATTTGAAATCTAATATCGTTACATTCCAATTGAGGTACCGATTGCGACATGGTGGGACCAGAAATTCGAAGTTTATCGGCATAATCATACGTCTTGCAGTTTTTGTTATGAAGTCACTACCTGTTATCAAAAATAAATTTCCCTCCCTCAACCATACTTATCAGATGTGAAACTAGTCTATACGATTTATTTCTACTTATTCCCGGACATACATTATGTTCACTATCTTAAGCAATTTCCATTTCATATAAATCGGTTAGTTCCTAGAATTTTATGGAAAACTCATGCGTGCTGAAGATCCTTTGAGATTCTCTATTTTTGTTTGAAGTTTGAAATATGGAGAATGTCTGAATCTTTATCTACCAAAGAATTTGTTCCATATACACAGAAGATTATGTCAGATTCTGATTTTAAAGAGACGAAAAGAAGCACTTTCAAAGAAGAATGGAGATCTTTTAAAGATGCTTTCAAGTCAAAGCAAGGCCTCAAAGACTTCATAATATTAGATGACTCTACGGCGTTAGAAAATAAGGATTTACTACCTATTCCTCCAGAAAGAAAGAACTGGGCCTGGTACAATTTTTTTGCTTATTGGTTTAGTGAATCATGGGCCGTCTCAACATGGTCTTTGGGGTCATCGATGGTTGCGGGTGGAATGAGTGTTAAATCTTCTATTCTGGTTTTCTTTTTTGCTAATTTACTACTTGCAATTGTGATTGTCTTCAATGCACGTGCAGCAAGTATGTACGGACTTGGATTCTCTGTCTTATCAAGGGTTACATACGGAATCTGGGGATCCTATGTGCAAGTTATTTTAAGATCTATTTTGGGAATCATTTGGGGTGGTGTGCAGTTATATTATGAGGGTCAATTTGTTTCGATAATGTTCAGGTGTATTTTCACAAGCTGGTGGAGTCTTCCAAACCATATTCCTGCTAGTCAGTATACAGACACAAAGAGCATGGTCGCTTTTTTTATTGCCTTTGTAGTCACCATCCCATTTATGTTTCTACCAACTCACAAACTGAGACATATTTTTTCCATAAAATCAATCACCACCCCCCTAGCTGGAATGGCTATTGTTATATGGACTTGCACCAGAAATGGGGGAGTTTCCACTAAGTTATTAGAGACTCCAACAGCAACAAGTAGGACTGACTTTGCCTTCTATGTTTTATCGCAATGTAATTCAGTGTGGGGAGCTTCCTCGGCTTTATTGGTTACTGCTCCTGATTTGGCTAGATTTTCAAAGAACGGAAAGGCCCAGATCTATGGAAATATTCTTGCCCTTCCAGTGGCTCAACTAATTTGTGGATGTTTTGGTATTCTATCAACTGCAGCTGTTTTTGAGATGTGGGGAGAGTCCTATTGGAATCCGTACGACTTATTCAATGCAATTTTAGACCATCACTATAACTCAAAAGCAAGAGCAGGTATTTTCTTTGCTTCTTTGTGTTTTTGGTTTGCAACCCTTGGAACTTCTGTAGCTTGCAATATCATGCCCTTTGCAATGGACATTTCATGTCTGCTACCCAAACTTATAAATACTATTCGGGGGCAGTTTATCTGTTTAGTGATAGCCTTTGCAATTGTTCCCTGGAGAATTGTTTCCACTTCTAATGGGTTTCTTACATTTTTAAGTGGGTACAGTATTTTTCAGGGATCTGTTGTGGCTTCAATGGTGGTGGATTATTGGTTTAGAAGAGGAAACATCATCATTCATGACTGTTTCAGATCTGATAAGAACGGATCGTACTATTTTTTTCACGGTGTGAATATTAGAAGTTACATATCCTTTATTGCCGGATTTGCTATTTCTCTTCCAGGATTTATTGGTACTTTTGGACACAATGTATCTGTCGCAGCTACACGAATTTTTGATATGGGGTGGCTGATGTCTTTAGCTGTTGGTACAGTGGTTCAAGTGTTTCTCTGTTTAGTTTTTCCTTACAAAGATGTCGATAAAACAGCACCATTCGAGTACTATGTTAAAAACCAGCCAGAAGATAGCATCACTGATATCATTACTGATGGCAGAGTTTTAGACATAGAAAACAAACCTAACGTTAAAGAAGGAGCCATAAGTGTCTATGATAGTGAAATTTAAGAGGATATATAATTTATAATTAATAGCGGTTGATCAGTTTATGATACCTTTAAGAAAACTCTTATTTCCTTGTAAGCTCCATGGTCTTGGGAGTATTCACTCTGTACTCCTTCTTTAATTACTTTTAGTTGAAAATAGAATTCAATACAGTTATAGTTAGTTGTTTATACGTCTTTTCTGCATCTGTATTTCAAGCCGGTACAAGCCAGTTGAAAGCTATTATGATTTCCGAAAGTGTAGGTCTTTTTTCGATTGCTTCTCTAAAATTAATCTAGCTCTTTAGAGAAAAATCCTGTGGGAATTTATTATTGGTGGTGGGACGCGCTAGGATGTATCGCTTATTGTATCGCTTATCTGGTGGGGGGATGCTTATCGTTAACTTCGATCATAACATGACTTTCAAAAAATTAAAATATTGTTAGTGGGCTTGGTGGGATTCTTGCTTTTTCATTGTCTGGAATTATGTTTTATCTTGATTTTATATGAAAAATCATGCTTTGGATCCATACCTGGATGGATTTTTGATGTATCAGTTCATACATTTGCGCATCGGGAATCATAGACCAACCCTACAACATGGCATCGAACTCTGGACCATTTCGTTGCACCTTCTCTGGCTGTCATAAAACGTTCATGAGAAAAGGTCACCTCAATAGACATCTATCGAGTCGTATGTACACAAATAATTTCCTAAACCATGAAATAACCATAATATAATACTGACAGTGACTTTAATTGGCTAATGCCATACTTGGGAATCCAATAGATGGAACTACAAGACCTTTCAAATGCCAAATATGTGGGGGGAGGTTCAAGCGATCAGATGTTCTGACAAAACATCGTAAAATACATGATAAAGTATTTGTGGAATCTGAATCCCCCCAGCGTGTTGACGAGCCCCCACCAATCAATAATAGCTCTCTAGAGAATGTCAATGAACCAACTCCTAATCCCACCACCCAAAATATAAGATTGGTGGGGTCCACTCAACCCCCCACAGGCACTATTTCACCTACCCAGTTGTCAGATTCTGATGAATTTAGAGGAATTGTGACTGGGTTATTTCAGGATAATGACTTATCCTGGTTGTTTATTCCAGGTGGCAAAGATGATTTGGATGGTTCCTCAGGCGTGGCGAAAAATCATCCTGTAAAGTCCGATGGCTACCCACCTATGGCTGTAGATTTCTTCCATTCAGTTTTTGATTCTCGACAAGCACAAAGTTTCTCTGAAGTTACTAGTATTAGCAACCTTATTATACCGGAGTCATTCGTTATGGATGAGGAGAGAGCAAAATGGACAGAGATATCAAAAAAATTGCAGAATTCATTGGGTCCTGCAATTCTTGATCTTCCTATATTCAGCAGAGAAAGGTATTTTGCTCCAGAGAGTTTGATGCGTAACTTTGAACTCTACTTTTGTACATTTCATGACCATTTTCCAATAATTCATAGAGCCTCATTCATCAGTAATCCTCAAAATATCCCCCCTCTTTTGCTTATATCGGTGCTGATTCTAGGTACTTTGAAGGGAGCAGAGGAAAACTATTTTATATCAGTGAAGATTCATGAGAAGCTGATTTGGATGGTGTTAAGTCATCCAGATCTCATACCTTCGAAATTATGGATAATTCAAACTCTGGCATTAATTCAAGCATTTTCAAAGATGGCTTCAACTAGATACCAGCATGAAATATCAGCTACCTTTCACAGCGCTATCATCACTATCCTGAAAAGAGATGGATCATGTACAAATATGAGAAATTACAAAATTTGTCAAAAGGAGACAATGGGGATACAAAAGCATTGGGAGCTTTGGATTGAACAGGAGTCAATCAAAAGGGTTGTTTATCTGTTTTTTATTATGGACTCGCAGCACTCGGTACTTTTTGGTCATGTTTCTTCCATGTCAGTGACTGAAATCATGCTGGACCTACCATGTTCAGAGGACTTGTGGAACAAAGCATCTGCAGAGTCATGGAAAAGATTTTCCATCACAAACCCTGTCGAGGAATCACCTCTTTTTTTAGAGATGTTGAAATCATTGATGGATGATCAGTCAATTCCAGTGACTCTTTCCTCATACTCAAGATTTATAATGCTTCATGGCCTACTAGCAGTAATTTGGAGTGTTTTCAAGAAAGAACCTGGTTCCTTCGAAATAGAGGAACAGGAATCGGAACAAAAGAATACAAATGAGATGAGAAAGAAGGCAATATTGATAAGAGCTGTAGAAACATGGTCTTACTCACTCATGAACCGAGCTCCATCTAAAGGGCTTGAACCCTGCAGAGCACTATATAGAATCTCTTACTTGACTCTGTTTACTTCAAAGACTTCTATTTTGGAGATTCTTACGTTTTGTGGTTCACCTTCTCTGATGGGGCGTCCTATGACCAAAAGTGACAAATACAAAGCTTTTATATCCGTTAAAAGATGGGCTGGATCCTCTGAAGCTCTTGAATGTGTTGTTCATGCACTGCTATTCATCCAACAAATTGCTTTGTTTGGAGAAGGGTCTTCTGGAAATTTGAACAAAGACGTCTATAAGGCATCAAAAGATGATATAGTATTCAGACCTTGGTGTCTTTATATTTGTACTCTTGTGCTATGGTCATACTGCTTCTTCATAAATGACCAAAAAAATATGTCTCTCAACAATTATCCTTCGGATAAGCATTATGTAATTGCAGAACAATTCATGGTGGATATGATTCACTGTTTATTGAAACGCATCCGATTGAATGAACCAAAAAACTATGACCAGGCTCCTCTGCCTGATTTGAGCAACTGCAGTTCTTTAGTATTAGTTGTTAGAGAAAGTTTGGTTGGATGTCGATGGGAAATGTTAAATGACGCATATAACTGCCTTGGTGAGCTTATAACCACATGGAGAACTACAACTACTAATGGAAACAAAGGGTAAATATTATTGAAATATCTATATACCCTGAAGTTTCAAAGAAATAAGAATTGATAGATCGACATAATATTCATGGCTTATAGGCAATCAGCTCAATCTCGATGTCTGCTCCGGCAGGAAGCTTTCCAACTTGAAAACAACTATTTAAATTTTGATGAAATAATGTTAGTAGGCACAAATACAATTCTAATACGAAAAATACTTACGTCCTGGCTGGCTTCACATCACCAAAGTAATTGACATAAATTTCATTTAGTTCTCCGAACTTTTCGATATCATTAAGGTACACAGTCACCTTCAATGCTGCCTCCAAGTTGGAACCAGCAGCTTTTAGTACTTTGGACAAGTTTTCCAAACAGTTAACCTTCAGATAAGTTAGTATCATAATCTAAAGCTCAAATTCTCAATTCAACTTAAATTATTAACTTACTGCTTGTTCCTTGAATGACTTTGGTAGGACACCATTTGAATCAAATCCAACTTGCCCAGAGCAATAAATAGTGTTTCCGTGGAGAATGGCGTGGGAATACACAGGTAAAGGTTTGGAGATCTCAGTGGAGGTGATTGCAATTTTTCCTGATGTCATTGTTGAACAATTCTGTTATATTATTAAGTATATTTTATTGAAAGTGGATATCTTGACTTTGAGAACAAGATGTAAGATTGATTAGCAGTACAAAATTGTAGATAAAACTTACGTGAATTTTCGATGGGGCGAGTAACTTTTTTTATGCAGCATGAAATGAGATAGTTAGAAGAACCTAAAAAACGCATTTATTACCAAAAAGTTCAGTTCCATTGATTCAACCATTGATTTTTTGATAGAACTAATTGCTCAATTGTCATTTAATCCCCCACTTTCAAACATGGAAGTGTAAAACTACTTCATCGGTCTCTGCATTACTAATTGTACTGCTTCACAATGCGCAATTAACAGGTTAAATTTGGTCCCACCTTAACATCTCGAACCCACTTTTATTAAGAACTCCTCGGAATCGATTAACTCCATCCATAGGAGATTCAGTAGAACCCCACCGGATTTTTGAATGGGAAAGCATCTATTTCAAAATATATATGAGATCCAATAATTTGAAGAGTTTTTTATTGTTATGCAGAAGATGGGGATATTAAATTTATTGCTTATCTTCGGTCTTAGATCAACTATGTTTTGATATATGGTTTGGCTTTTTATATATAATGATTAATTTCCTTTCATAATATATCAGTTCTTTCAACTTTCACGATTTGTATTCAACGTATATAGAGGGCTGCCACCAAATTTATCTCGTATAAATCAAAGATATACCCAATTTCATTCATCAGTTTTAGTATGTCTACTCCACAGCCTCCATATCCTCTTGATAGTGAAATTGAAAAACTACTTGATCCACAGTATGTGGAATTTTACAACAAATACATCATCAACCAACAGGTTGTTCACCATCAGCCTGTTCAGGCTTCAAGAACTTCAGGAACTTTGATTCCAGGAGGAAGTGAGCCGTTGCCTATGAAGAACATCAAAGACTTCACCTTTGACAGAATAGAATCCAAAGGTGATCCTGTTACAGTCAGAGTGTTCACACCAAAAATTGAGGTTCCAGAAGATGGATTGCTCCCAATTTACATATACTTTCATGGTGGTGGTTGGGTTCTGGGTAATATCAACACTGAGAACACGCATTGCACTAATTGGGCACAAAAGGGTGAATGTATAGTTGTAGATGTTGATTACAGACTAGCACCTGAATATCCATATCCAGCAGCAGTTGAAGATGCTTGGGAGACTTATCTCTGGTTGGTTAGCAAAGGAGCAAAGTTGATCGGAGGAGATCTTTCAAAGATGGCAGCTGGAGGCTCATCCGCCGGAGGAAACCTTACTGCCATTCTAACCCATATGATTACAGAGAGAAGAAGAATAGATTCATCAATTCCAACCTTATGTTATCAAATTCTCATTGTTCCTGTTACCGATAATACTGCAGATAAGGATGTTTATTGGACTTGGGATCGTTTTGAGAATACTGCTGCCCTTCCAAGAGAGAAGATGTTCTGGTATCGTGAGAAATATTTGCCAGATAGAAAAACCTGGAGAGAGCCTAAGGCTTCTCCGTTGTATTTCCCCGATGAGTCATTTAAATTTTGTCCACCTGCATACATTGCAGTTGCAGAATTGGATGTTCTAAGAGCCGAAGGTGAGTTCTATGGTGCAAAATTGATCAGATCGGGAGTTCCTGTGACTACTAAGGTTTACAAGGGAGTACCACATGTTGTAATGGCTATGGATGGAGTTCTCACCCGTGGTAAAGAGCTTGTGAATGATTGCTGTAAGATGTTATACCAGGCATTCCATTCTTGACCAGATCAATTTATAGTGTATATTGTTTAACTTTGGTAAAGCATAAAGATAATTTATTTTGAATTTTAATTAAAATAGGGGATTCATTCAGGTAGTTAGCTATAATCACTTAATCTGTCGTTATCGTTTATAACTTGGATGATTATTAAATTGTTTAGGTGTGTTTTTTCGCCGAAGTTATTCTGTTATCCTCTGAAAACCGTTGTATTCTGGTCCCACCCCACATGCTGAATTTTTTTAATGAAAAATGAAACCCACCAAGCCTGATAAGGATTGAGCCGCAAAGGTGGGACGATCTGAAAAAAACTATATGGATTCACATGAGATTAGTCCAACAGAAGTATCATTTCGTATAAGTATTACTTTTCCTAGCTCTACATAAATGTTCAGAGATGTATTTTTATTTCAATCACTTCTGATGTATCTTTCAACTTTAACTTAATTTTGCCCTACTGGTTTTTTAATAAGGTTTCAACGATATACCAAGCATACTAATTAATAGGGAAGTCATTGAAGATGGTTGAAATTACAAAACAACTTGATCCTTTCTATTATCTATCTAGACCATGTACTCTAGGAGAAGGTCCAATATATAGATATTCAGACAACACATTGCACTATGTCGACTGCTTGCACAACCCTCCACAATTACACATCTTATCGCTAGATCCAAACACAGGGGAGGCTCTCTATCCAGGAGAGAAACCATCAGAAGTCTCTATTAATAACAAGAATAGCACCAGGCCTGGACTTAAAGTAATCGATTTGGAGGACAGTGTTACAGTTCAGTTTTTCAGAAAAAATCATCCTGGTTCTTACATCTGTGCATATTACCAAGGTATTGCGTTCATGAGTGAGAAGGATGGTAAGCTAGAAATATTGAAAGAGATTATTCCTACTCAAGAGAGAAACATTAGAAGATTCAATGATGGAGCAGTGGACTGTAAGGGAAGATTCTGGGCAGCAGAAATTGATGTTAAAGGATTGGCATATGGTGCGAAAAACCTACCAAAGGATTACGGACTACCTTTAGGACGTCTTTGGAGATATGATCCGGACGGCTCCTTACATAAAATGGAAGAGGGGCTCGTGTGTGGTAATGGTCTTGCATGGTCTCCTGATAACACAAAAATGTACCTCAATGACTCAGTTGCTCAAAAGATTTATAGCTATGATTTTGACGAAACAACTGGTAATATCTCAAACAAAAAGTTATTTGTTGACGAAGTGAGTTCCAATGGAGAGCCTGACGGCATGGTGTGTGATGTTGATGGCAATATTTGGGTTGCCATGTTCAATGGTGATGGTGTGAACGTTTATAATCCAGACGGAGAAAAAATTAAGTTTATCAAACTCAATGCTAAGAGTCCAGCATGTACAACGTGGGGAGGAAAAGAAAACAACATAATTTATGTTGTTAGTGCAATTAACAAGAAGAGCCCTGATAGTGACGCAGGAGGTCATCTCTTTAAGTTTGAGGCAGGTATCAAAGGTATCAAGAAATACGAATTTGATGGCTGAATTTTATTAAGTTGTTGCGTATCACCATCCTATGAAAAGTTGTAGGATCTACTTTAACTATTATCAGAGTTATTGATAGAGACTTCAGTCGTTCCTGACTTAAATAAAATGACATTATAGATAACCCTTTCTTAAGTAGCACCCAAATCCGATGGAGTGGCATGTAGCTATTCATTTTTCTTACTTAGAGATCTTCAATGTGACAATGACTTTCTAGTCAAGTTACTATAATTTATCATAATTTTCATTGTTTATGCGATATAAATATTGTCAGTTTTTGACTTATTTATCTGAAGGTATTGATACTTGATGTAAAAGAAGACAATTCTATGAGGTTATAATCAGTCATGTTATCAAACTTGGTTGTAAGCTCTCCAGAACAATTTTGCTTAATTAGACAATTTTAATCCAGAATCAGATTCAAAGCTGACTGTGCAAGATCCAATTCCTGGGAGGGACTCTATTGCTGTTTTCAATGATTGTACAAGGTCCTCGCAATCTCTATCCGACAGTTCAGATTTCAACAATATTTCCACATTTATATCTGTAAATACTACATTCAAAACTGTCTCAAATTTCTTTATCCCTATTATGTTCTCACTGAACCTAAGAACCAAATATAAAACATCTTGTCCATGGCGAAGAAGTTTCTTTTTGTGATATGGTGACCAGAAAGCAGTAATCATTGCATAAAGCAACTGAATACAGCAATATGATGATGCTAGAAGAGCGCCAAGAGAGTCCAGCAATGCAATTTTGAAGAGACCAGCTGTTGCAAACGATAATGCAGTAAACATTTCAAACAAAATTTTCACCCTGATATCCCGAGATATCGCTTTCATCAATGGATTATACGAGTGAGTGTAGACCAAGTATAGCAGAGATTGCATAAACAATCCCAACCCCAAGACCATGACGTCCTTTGAGTTACATTGATGAACAGAATTCTCATGAGTTAGAGCCCTTATAGATACCAATACAATTGGAACAAGTTGAATCATATATACTGCAGAAAATACAAGAGTCTCGTCAACTACTTTCTTCCTCGTATATTCGACATAGTTGCAAAACGTCTTGGAACGAGAAAAACACAAGTAAGTTAACATGAAAACTGTGTAAATCGCAACATCGTCAATCAGTATTTGACTGCACACTTTCAGAGCATGTGATTTTTCAACTGTGTCTGTTAAGATTGATATAGAAAGAAAAACAAACAAGTCAACCAAAGAGCTCCAGGTTAATGTGCGGAAAATATGCCATTCCATCTTGGTTTTCGATGAAGCAATTTGTCCTTTTTTCAATAGTTTAGTTTCCATAATATCAGAAAATTGGTTTGTAGTTGCCATATGATAATTTCCATCGTCAATGGACTTCACCCTTTGTATTTCAGTATCCAACAAGGTGTCAGTTTCTTCATATCTCTCTAATTGCCAGTTCTGTCTCCATTGGAAAAATTCTAACCATCCAAATGACTTTGAAACATTTGAATTTCCAGCTGAGAATGAATTCCAATCCATAAGTCTATGCGAGTCTCCCATCAATTTAATCGAAAGCTTGTTTCTCATAGTGAAATCCTTCTTTAGGTCGGGAAGTAGATGCAAAATCGCATAAACTCTATTTCCAAAATTACTAATATTCAACAAACTAAACATCGCATATAATTCTACCAGCGCACTTGAAATCGGATTCTCATCTTGTTCATGGAGACTTCCTACCTCTGTCAACTCTTCAAACTTCGGGCTTTCTTTCGTTTCTGAAAACGTCATGGTTCTATTGAAATATACCCGTGATATTTCGGGTATACAAAATTGATTGAACACAATTTGAAAACAAAATAGTTATCTATTTTCTCAAGATCAGATTGGATTATAAAGCTTTGTATTAATAATGAAGGCCCTGATTTTAAAATGAAGAATCTCGTTATTAATTCCGGTTTTCACTATCTCTACTATCTTGAGAAAGGAATTTTCTGAGTAGGTTGAGGAAAATACATCCTGTGTATGGATGTCAAAGTGGAGGGTGGATATTTTGTATGATTATTATCTTAGATTACAGCTCTGAATTCCTTACTGAGCTCCCAGTCAGTGCTCCGATAATTCTAAATCAGCTTGATTTTGAAGAAATAATCTTGATCTATCTGATAACTACTTTAGTTTTCATAAAACTTTTCCTAAATCGTTTCAGTATAATTTAATTAACGTATTCTACCTATTTGAATATTATATTATACTCGAGTGCCTCTGCGAAATAGAGATCAAACTATGAGAGTATAATCATTCGTGCTGTCAAAAGTATTATAAATTCCCCAGAAAAATATTTCTTAGTTGGGGAGTTCGGGTCCAGAATCAGATCCAAAACTGACTGTGCAAGATCCAATTCCTGAAAACGTCTCTATAGCTGATTTCATTGATTGTGCTAGTTCCTCGCTATCTTTGTAAGACAATTCAGGTTTCAATTGTATCTCCACAGATATATCGGTAACTCCTAACTTAGTGGAAGTTTCAAATCTCTTTATACTTAGAATGTTATCACTAAACCTGAGAACTAAGTATAAAACATCTCGTCCATGGATAAGCATTATTTTCCTATATTCGGTTTTTCTGAAAAACATGATGACAGGATAGAATAATTGAAAACATGAATATATTGATGCTGCAATAGCACCAAACCGATCCAACCATGAAATTTCAAAAAAATAACCCATTGTAAACGACAAAACAACAAACAATTCAAACAAAATTTTCACCCTGATATCCCTAGATATCGCTTGCATCAAAGGATTATAAGAACAAGTGTAGACCAAGTATAGCATAGATTGCATGAAAAATCCCAACCCTATAATGAGGGCATCTTTCATACTACATTGATAAACAGCCATATCATCTGTCACGCCTAAAAGTAGTTTTCTTAAGATAGAAGAGAATTGATCCCAAGACAAGAAACCATATGTGAGCTGAGAGCCAACTTTTATTCTGGCTGTATAGTCGAATGCCTTGGAGGGTATTTCGGAATCAAAGTATAATATGAGGCAAGAAAAAAAATAGAGCAAAATATCAAGTAACAAAAGCCTATAGAAGACTTCAAGCCCAAGTGATTTGGTATCTGTCAGGGTTGATACGGAAACATAAACAAACAAATCAACAAAAAAATTCCAGCTCAGGATACGCATTATAGATGGATTCATTCTGGTTCGTGTTGACACTGCTTGTTTATTATCCAAATAGTCATTTTCTATACTATTATAGTGCTTATCTGTATTTGGGGCATGGTTATTATCGATGCTAGACTTCAATCTTTGTATTTCTGTATCCAACAGAGTATCGATCTCATCATATAACTTTACCAATTTGTTTTGTTTCTCTTGCCATAATCGTAATCGCCATCTCCAAAATTTGGCAAGTGCAGGCTTTTCTATTGTGTATGATTTCCAATCCACACGTCTCCGTGAATTTCCAATTAGTTTGGTAAGAAGCTTGTTTCTCATGCTGTAATCTATCTTTAGATCAGGACGGAGTTGTAAAATCGCATCTATTCTGCTAGAAACATTATTGAAACTAAACACACTCATCATAGCATATGCACTAACTATTTTAAAAGAACATGAATCGTCAGGTGTATGATCATCTTCAATTCGGGGCAACACTCCGTGATTCGAGATTTCTTTCCCTTTTGAAATCATAGTTCCAAGAGAATAACTCAGCGTCTTTTAAAAGCGTATAACAATTCAGTGGACTCGATCTAAATCCCTAGAAAGACTCTCTCCTGATATAACAAAAACACGATATAAAGATTTATTTTACTAACGTAATAACTAATCTCAAATTAGCAATACCGTTATCATTTTCATCTTTATTTACCGTACGTCTTCCTCTCTTTCCGAATTTAAACAGAAACCTAAACGGGGCAGAAAAAACATGTTTGGTGTATGGATGTCAATTTCAGAGATCCGGGATCTCGGCATGTGACTTGGGGTAAGAATAAATATTTCAGCTGTAGAGCTTTAAATATTTTGCAAAACTCTCCATCAGACCTCTGATGAATCTAAATCATTCTGAGTAAAGACTATGCTCTGTGTTCATCTAATAACTACTGTAGTCCCGGTCAATACTTATTTAAAGCGCTTCGGTACGACGCAATTAGGGTATTCTTCCTATTTATGTTATTATCCCCGTATCATTATAAAATTTAGAAACCAAACTATGGGAGCAGAGTCTGTAATGCTACCCAAGCTCAGTAGTTTCTCCAGAATAAGCTTAACTAGTAAAAGAATTAAGGCGTATTTTCAGGCTCAAAACTAACTGTGCAAGACCCAATTCCTGAGAACGTCTCTAGAGCTGATTTCATCGATTGTGCTAATTCCTCGCAATCTCTGTACGACAATTCCGGTTTCAATTGAATTTCCACACTTACATCGGTAACCGCTAACTTGGTGGATGTTTCAAACTTCTTTATTTTTGTTATGTTATCGCTAAACCTAAGGACCAGGTATAATACGTCTCTCCCATGAAGGTGTATTCTCTTACCCGCATCTTTTTGCCCGGACGCCTCGCACATGGTATAAAGCAATTGAATGAAAAAGTATGATGATGCTATTATAGCACCAAAAGAATCCAGCCATAATACCTGGAAAAGGCTACTGATTGTAAATGAGCACACAACAAATAATTCAAACAAAATCTTTACCCTGATATCCTTAGATATCGCTTGCATCAACGGATTATGAGAGTGGGTATACACCAAGTATAGCATAAATTGCATTAACAACCCCAAGCCTGAAATAACGAGATCATTAAGATTTCTTTCAAGGATAGTCTTATTATTTGCTGGAGATATTATATATAGCAATCCAACAATAAGATTCAAAATCAAATGAAAGGCAGAATCCAGGAGTTTATCCCTACGAGTTCTATCCTGTGTATAATCGAAAATATTGCAGAACATTCCAAAATGGGAGAGACCCAACTGCAAGACATAAAACAAGCAAAATGAAATATCTTCTATCAAAAATATAGAGAAGATTCCAAGGGAACTTGATTTTAGATTCTTAAGAATGATCCTTAGTCCAATAAACACGAGTGAGTCTGCTAAAATACTGCAGGTCAATATATGGAAGATAGACCAATGCGTTCTAGTTTTTGATAAAAGAGTTCCTTCTTCTTTAAAATCAACAGTTTCTATTTTTGGTATTTTCTCTTGCATTACTTCAGGGCATTTCTCAAGGTTAAGAGACTTCATTCTTTGAATTTCAGTATCCAACAGAATGTCAATATCGTCGTATAACTCTATCAACTTGTTTTGTTCCTCTTGCCATGAGCGTGATCGCCATCCATGAAACTCACTAATTGTTGTTTTATCAACCGAGTAGGATCTCCAATCAGTTAGTCTGTGTGAATCTCCCATCAGATGCACGGGAAGTTTGTTTCTCATAGTGAAATCCTTCTTTAGGTCAGGACGTAGTTGCAGAATCGCATCTATTCTATTTCCAACATTATTGAGATTAAAAACACTCTTCATGGCATACGCTTTCACCAAATTATCGGATACAGAGTTGTCGGTTTCATTGTGATCATATTTAAATTGTGACGACTTTTCATACGGGGAACATTCATTTGTTCCTGTAAGCCTTATTTTGTGAAAAGACATCAGTTCAGTGACTGTCAGGAAGATATTATACCGAATAAGCTCAAATTACAAAATAGTTGAAGGTTCTTTCCACCTCTATCAGTAACAAGCGAAATATAAATATATATATTGGTAATTCACATCAACCCCACTAACCGTTCCCGACATTAATTTCGGTTTTTATCGAAATCCTACCCTAGAAGGAAAATTTCCCTGTTTGTAAGCTGCATTTTATAAAATTAGACTATGAGTTAAAGACACCAGCGATCAACAGGTTTATACAATTTATATTTTCACATAGAATCCGAGTAGATATGATAAGCTTGATTTGACATTTAGATATATTTCAAAGATCTTTGTCAGTACACCAATAACTCCAAATCAATTTCATTACAGACTACTCCCATTTAATGAGATTGTATGATCATTATCATGCGATCAATATTAGATAATGGTAATTTGATTTTTCTGACAGATCTGGTTATAAAACCCATACACCACAATATCAAGCCTAGTTTTTAGGAACATTGTTAGAACTCAAGTTGGGTGCAGTATAACCATTTGAAAGAAAACCAGATATCGTCATTAAGATAACTTCCAAAGCTATGATATGTCATTGATTGTTAATAAGGTACATGTTTCAGAACCAATTGTTGATTCGTTTATTATCCCTTTCATTCCAAATGAGCCGGCTTCGCTGATCATAATCAAGAAAAACTGTTTAGAGGTTTATCAACTCGATAAGGATGGGAAACCCACAATCCCCTGCAAATGGCATATCACCGAAAGAATTGTCGCAAGTAATCATATTCTGGCTCATGGACAGCTGAGAGAATGGATTCTTCTGTTAACAGAGATCAACAAGTTTTATGTCATTGGGTTCAATGAGAGAAAGAACTTCGTCTTAATTCAAATGATACAATTTAATGATCATACTCTGAATAGTCATGCACTTCAAGAAGACGGCATAAATTCAATTATTCCAATAACAGTAAATGCACATATTGAGGTCGATGTTTCCAATCGATATATTTCTGTCTATTGTGTGGAAGGCCTATTATTGATCCTTGAATTGCCTCCATCGAAATCTAAATTGTATGCACAGGCAGTTAACAATGAGGAACCACAGCAGGTCAAAAGAAAAAGAGAAGCATCAAAGTTCAACATCAATAAGATATTTGAGCCCCCATCGGTACTCTATATTGGGTACAGTCCAACTCATACTATAAAGTTCCTGAATTCCCTTAGTATTGGAAAAGAATCAGGTGGTGCTCTGCTTGCTGTTATAACAAGAGATTCAAATTTGAAGTATGTTCTGAGTTACTATTCCCTCCGCAAATCCAAGAAATTAGAAATCGAGCTTTTGAAACGCTTTCCACAAATGAACTCTATCCCTAGCTTGGGAATACCTCTCGCACACGGAAACTTCCTAGTAATTTGCAGGGATGTTCACTATCTTTATCCTTCTCCCAGCGTTAACCTAATCACTTCTTCTGATACAAATGTTACAGTTTCTCGTCAATTTGCATCAAAAGATATCATATCGCTTGATGAAGGACGTCTTGTCAGTATGGTTTCATACATCCAACTTGACGAAAATAGGATTTTACTTTGTGGAGAAAATGGTATCTGGTACACACTTGCGTTACACATTCAGAACCAGGGATTGATTAAGGAAGAGCAATTATCCAGTTTATCATTAGCAGAGAGAAAAAAAAATAATCACAACAATAGGCTAGTAGAAGTAAAAGTGATTGGCTGGAGTATTCGTCGCAGAGGAACTCTTTCTGTGTTCAACCATATCTCTTTTCTCCATGGTTGTCATTATCTTGGAACAAATCAGTTCTCTGAAGCTGCTATATTTGATGCAAATAATATGACGGTTATTAAAGAGATACATCCAACAACTGGAGGGTGCGTGACTACCATTTCGAACGCACATGAAGAGCTTCTGTATTCTCTATCTACCCCTCGTTCTTCAATTCTCATGTCGGAGAATGATTCCACAAAACTTGATGGTATCATTAAAGATTTACTGGTCTTGGATCACTCTGATTTAGGTGAACTTGAATTGGTACTCACTGAGAATCGAATAATCAATCTAGAAAGAGATTCAGAGGATATTCAATATGTTTTGTACTTGTACAAAAGCTTTATCGAAGTCTCTAGGTTTGAATTTCCAAGTAATTTTTATATCAAGTGCATCAGATCAACGAGAGACATGAAACATTATCATGATGACAGGCAAGATTTGATAGAAGAAGATTATGCTGCCCTCGATAAAAGACTTAATAATTCTATTATTATCTTAGCTTCTTCTGATGACGAAGAAAGTTATGAGGAAAATGAAACATCCTTATTACAACTATACTCAATTGATACACAAGGCGATATTACTCTGCATACTTCTTCTACAATTAATCGTGAGTTAACTCTCATATATCTACTTAACAATAGTGATGTTCTTCTTTTTGGACCTCACTGTCTTCTTTGGCTATCTTTCATGGTTAAAAAAGAAAAGAAGCTCAAATTACTGTTTTCTTTGAATAGGATACATCTATCACTACCAATAATGTATATATCGCAAGTACAAAAGCTAGTTCTAGGGTCTAGAACGAAGTTATTGGTAGCGGATTCATTTGATGGCTTGTATCTACTCTCACTGGACTCAAATTCAAGAACATTGCTTAAATCAACTAGAATGTTAAAGAATATAATTATCAGTGACATGAAACTAATAGGATCTGATGGTGTTTTAATTGGCGATATGCTAGGGAATTTTTATCTATTCCAAATAAACGAATCATCAAAGTTATCATTGATCCATCAATCGAATCTGATGAGCAGTCCGATCACATACATTTACACACATATTGAGTCAAAGATACCAATATCATCAATTATTTCTACTTCCTATCCTACTCTAGCATTTAATATCGGGAACTCTGAGGGTACATTATATGAGTTCTTCTTAGCAGGTGATTCTGGGCTTCTGAATTCGATAGTTGATCTACAGGCATTTCTGGGACATCAATGCATCTATATAAATAATCCTTCTACCAAACCAATCGAGCTACCAAGTGTTGGTTTACCTGAGACACTCGATAATTATGCATCAGATTCAGTAATCGAAGATAAGAAACGAGTTTCTGATAATTATTACGGTGATCTCAGTTTCCAAGGTCCACGTTTTCTCCGATATCTTCAAAGTATGGGAAAGCCTATGATTCTCCAGGACTATGACAATCAAATGGAACCACTTATGATCATAGATTCATCATATATATCTAGTTTGCTTGCACGAGCTCCTTGTCCAGATTCCAGCTATTCAAGGTATGTAACGTTATATAATGAGTTATTAAGGCAGTTGCATAATTAGCTATTATAATTCAATGCTAATTGCACCGCCACAATTGTTTAAAATTCACCAGCCGCATTTTGAATCCCAAAATCTGTTTTTCATAGTAGTTGAGGGTGATTCAAATAAGAATGAATGAACCATTTGTCTTCTACCAACAAGGAGTAATTATTGATAAATAGGAGGATTTATCAAGGAACTCTAGCTATATATAGTCGGAGTCTCGAGTTAATAGGTTTATTCGTTGAGCATACGTTTTTATACGATTTTTATTGTTTTTTAATTACCATAGTTTCTAGATACCATAGCAATGAGTTCCAAAACAACAAAACAATTTGGTGTTACTCCACCAATTTCTACGGCAGGCCCGACTCCTAAGGAGAACAAGCTTAATGATGATATGATTGAGGAGCTCAGAAATCAAAAATCATTTGAAAGTGAAGAAGAAACACAAAAAAGAAGAGAGGTCTTAGCCACCTTGCAAAAGTTGACAGAGGAGTTCGTGTACACTGTCTCTAGAAGAAAAAACATGGGAGAAGGAATGGCTAAAGATGCCGGAGGTAAGATATTCACCTTTGGTTCTTACAGGCTGGGTGTTTATGGACCCGGATCTGATATCGATACCCTAGTTGTTGTCCCAAAACATGTGACAAGAGAGGACTTTTTCAATGTCTTCGAGGAGCTTCTAAGAAAAAGACCCGAACTGAACAAGATACAACCTGTGCCAGATGCCTTTGTTCCGATCATCAAGACTGTTTTTGATGGTGTAGACATTGATTTGATTTGTGGAAGATTAGATATTCCCCAAATTCCACTTGATTTGACACTTGAGGATAACAATTTGTTGAGAAACATTGATGACCGTGACCTCAGAGCTCTTAACGGTACCAGAGTTACTGATCAGATATTACAATTAGTCCCACAAAAGATGGTTTTCAGACATGCTCTTCGAACAATAAAGCTATGGGCTCAAAGAAGAGCTATATATGCAAACATGTTTGGATTTCCAGGTGGTGTGGCATGGGCTATGTTGGTTGCAAGAATTTGTCAACTATATCCGAACGCTGTGGGGGCTGTTATTGTGGCAAAGTTCTTCCATATCTATATCCAGTGGAAATGGCCACAACCTGTTCTGTTGAAACCAATAGAAAGTGGGCCACTACCTGTGAGAATCTGGAACCCAAGACTTTATGGACAAGATAGATCTCACAGAATGCCCGTCATCACTCCAGCATATCCATCCATGTGTGCTACCCACAATATAACAGAATCTACACAGAAGATCATTCTCAAGGAAATGCAGAGAGGACTGGAAATTATGAATGAAATCCAATTCGGCAATAAAACATGGAACGACTTGTTTGCAAAACATGATTTTTTCTACGCCTATAAGTTTTATCTAACAATCATAACCGCAACAAGAGGATCATATGAGGCTCACCTGAAATGGAGCGGTATGGTTGAGTCCAAACTCAGATTGTTGGTGCAGAAATTAGAGGTTATTACAGGCATCGTCTTAGCACATCCTTATGTGAAGCCATTTACTGTTTCCTATATTTGTGACACAGAAGATCAAGTATTCAAGATCAAAGAGCTTTATGGATCTCTTGAAGGAGAAAAATATGCAAAAGACAATCTCGAGGAGATTACAATTGATGATGATACCGATGTGGATAAGATAGAGGAGGAGGCCAAAGCCAACAATAAACATCTAGTTCATCTACTAAAACTTTATGTGGGATTAGAACTTGATTTAAAGGGAAAGGAGAAAAAAATGGATATTCAGGTTCCATGCTCAGACTTCGACTCCATTTGTCGTAATTGGGTCAATTTTGACAAGAGCATTTACTCTTTGAGTATCAAACATGTCAAATTGTATGATCTTCCAAATGATGTCTATGGGGAGGATGAGCAACGTCCAGTGAAGAAAGAATCCAAGAAAAGAAAGAGCGACAAGAACGGTGCAATTTCCAAGAAACTTAAAAGTGGTTCCACCACGGCAGACGGCGGTAGTGCTACGAATTCTATTGTCCATTCCACAAGTCAAGCGGATCCATCTCTTGTCTCTTCTTCTTCTGGCTCTACGGTTGCATCCACTACCATAGCTTAAATACATCTATAATAATAACATAGGAGTTCATGGGGTCTCGATAAAAAAAACTGGCAATGTTCGCTAAACGGCATCTGTCAAATTTAGACTTGTGTAAATAGTAGGGGTCCTGGAAAAGGGGCTGAAGCCATTGCCAAAAAAATTAATAGAACAGAAACGATAGTTAGCTATTTTCGGCAACCATTATTATAGATGATGAATAGCTTTGAATTGCTATTACGCTCAATTGGACTTAACCAAGGCCTCAAAAGAGATCAAAAATGCCATCATTTACTTCTAGGATACTAGGTATGTGAATTTTGCAAAAATGCAGGTCGAATTAGTAACGGTGATACGCGGTGGGATCCGGCTTTTGTATGGTTATGCGGTTTAACATCCTAGTTTGTTGATGAATTGGGTGCACTGTAATGACGTTCTTTCTGTTTGCACTTTATTGTCGGCATATTTGATGTAAATAAAGTGTTCAATGCATTAATACTAACAACATTCTTTTTAATTTAGGGAAATCCAATTCCGAAAAGTCCAAAGGATCAGAAAAACACGGTAGTTCATCGGAAACTACTCCCACAAATGTTGAGAATGTGGAGGATATAGACGAAGTTGATGATCAAGGCCAAAGCATCCTCATGGGAATTATTTCCCAGCTTAGGCCCGGATGTGACCTCTCCAGAATCACATTGCCAACGTTTATTTTAGAGAGAAAGTCGATGTTGGAAAGAATCAGCAATCAGCTTCAACAGCCTGATATCCTTTTGTCTGCTCACACCACTGAGGACCCTCTAGAAAGATTCATTCTTGTTGTTAAATGGTACATGTCATGTTGGCATATTGCTCCAAAAGCTGTTAAGAAACCATTAAATCCTATCCTGGGAGAATACTTCACATGTTACTGGGACTTGCCTGATGGATCTCAGGCATACTATATTGCCGAGCAAACTTCACACCATCCTCCAAAGTCTTCATATTTCTACATTGTTCCTGACAAAAACATTAGAGTTGATGGAATAGTGGTTCCTAAGTCTAAGTTCTTAGGTAATTCCACCGCAGCTATTATGGAAGGTATCACCAAGTTGTCATTTCTAGATGTTTTAGATAGCGATGGCGAGCCAGAATATTACACAATGACTCAACCAAACATGTATGCTAGAGGAATTTTATTTGGTAGTTTGAAGTTTGAAATGGGTGATCATCTCGTCCTGAAGTGCCCACAGAATCATTTCATCGCTGATATCGAGTTCAAAACCAAAGGTTTTATTTCTGGTTCTTATAATGCTATTGAGGGAACTATAAAGAACACAAAGACAGGTGAGACTCTGTATGAAATCTCTGGTAAATGGAATGAAGAGATGTTCATTAAAGATGTTAAAACCGGGAAAAAATCGGTGTTCTTTGACTGTGCTAAGAGTTCGCCATTGAAACCTAAGGTCAGAGATCTTTCGGAGCAGGGAACTTATGAGAGCAGAAGACTATGGAAGAAGGTTACTGATGCTCTTGCTAAAAGAGATCATGCTACTGCAACAGAGGAGAAGTACAAAATTGAAGAAGACCAAAGAACTAGAACCAAGAAAAGGGAGGAAGATGGCGTTGAGTTCCATCCAAAACTTTTCAAACAACTCTCCATTTCTGAGTCTGCTAAGCCTTCAAATGAACACTTGGAGTTTGTCATCTATAAAGACGGTATATTGAACAAAGACATAAAGAATCATAAACTTGAAGAGCTCCAAAGGCACATTTTTGAGATCGCTCCAATTTTGCCTGGTCATAAGTTTAATGAAGAATTCGAGATTCCTGCTTACAAGAAATCTTGAATGATAATACCTTGATTCTATATATTTACTATTGATGTTTGAACGCTTTCGACAAGACTATATGAGGGTTCTGGTATAAAGATTAGCGATGATTTGGAATTTTAATATTTTATGTTTGTTATTTTCACGGCCCTTTTTTTGCAAAAATCAGGCTTAGTTTTAATTTGTAATTTTGAGAATTTAATTGCTATTAGTTGCATTATATCATTCCCATGACTTGGTAACAGCTTCCAAAAATTGATAACTTCATTCGGACAGGATATGTAAGTTGGTTTGGAAAATGTTAATAATTCGCATTAATCATAAACGTCATTGCAGTAGATGCTATGTCTCCTGGAAATACTTTGTCAAAAGTTTCTTCTTTATAAGCATTAATTCAAATTGGTCTTTCAGAATCAGATCGTTTTCCAGTTGAATCACATTTGAATTTGAATATAATTGACCTGTATCAACATCTATAGTGATATCTTTAGAACATTCAAAATTAGAGACCTCTCTCTTAAACTTCATGAATATCTCGTAGTGGTGAAGAACTTTAGTGGCAATAATCACCACCACATACCATCCAGAATAGGAATTACACCCAGATTTACTAAGCCAGTTGAGAATTTCTGTATATTTCTGTTTTATGAATGTAGCTTCCAGTAGTTTCGTCGGCTCTAACTGTTTCCTTGAAATTCTCATATATTCGTCTAAATGAAACTGTTCTGAATCGATTCTGGTGATCAATTGCAATAGTACCATCCACATTGAAAAGTCATTAATATTTCTCCTACAATATTCCCATATTCTGGAGTAAAAGTGTTCTAATAGTGGAGGATTTGGTCTTATAATTGCGATGAGAAATCGGAGATAATATATTGCGTAATAATTTCTAGGATGGCAATCAACAGATGCAAATATAATATCAAGCTCTTTTCTCAATAAATTCTCTTTGTTACCATTTTGCATCATATAAATAGTACTTTTCTTCAAATAGAGCCATAAACTAGACGATTTATTTGTTCTTGCAATTGTTGATGTCAAGTAACTAGAGAGAATATTGAAGTGAGTTTGTAGTATATCCGAGTTTCTCGTTATTTCTATTTTTCTCATGATTTTTTCATTCAAAACTATGGCAGTATGGTCTTCGGGAGTAACCAGAAGTATTCCAATTGAGGCATGATATAAATCATACAAATCAGACGCTGTCAAATTATCTAGCTCTTCCCTGTGTATATTCTTCTGCAGATACGAGTGACATTCAATGAACACTTTCATTAGCTGCTTCTTCGATATGGCAATTTCTAGAACCTTAAGCGTTTTATTGAATGAATTAGGGAACTCCGTTTGGAGAAATAAATTATCGCCATCGTTTAGTATCTCTTCGTCGACCTGTTCCAGTTTCTTCAACACTGACGACTGGGATAGAAAGGAAATCAATGATTTCGTCACTTCTAGTTCACGGTTGTCATTCATATGATCACAGTAGTAGATCTATGACACTTTCATGAGATGTTAATCAAAAGAGAGCTGACTTTTTTATCTCAAGATGTCACTAAATTCAGCTACGAAAGATAGAGAGATCCATTGGCAGTGAAATTTGAACGACCAAAAGAATAAATTTTTTGTCATATGATCTTACTCATGTGATACACTTTGTTTCTGATTTTACACCCTTCTACATTTTGAATAATATTACCCTTAGATATTAAAACTAAATAACAATCAAAACTATAATACTCCAATTGCATCCCTAATAGGATTCCTTTTTGGCAATAAATATTCACAAAACTCACACTCGATAGTATCATGCAGTAGACCCGTAGCTTTTCCAAAGCATACCTAGTTCGATTTTAAGCTTTCCACATGCTCAATCTCATCTTTATCTTCCCATTGCTTAAGTTGCGCCATATCTGCACCAGAGTCACCTTGCACAGGAAGTTTATTTGCAATTCTTGGAGTGTCGAAAATACTTTTAGACTGAATGAAAATATCGTCAATCTCCTCCAAAGATCTATCCTTGGTCTCTGGGTAGAACAGATATAGACATATGCAAAGAACGGTAGCACATGATGCGTAGACAAAATAATATTTGTACCCAATTGAGTCAAAAGCTGTTGGAGAGGCTTCTGCCAACATGAAGTTAAACAACCAGTTAGTTGCTGAACTGAGAGCAGTGATCTTTGCTCTGCTTTCCAATGGAGATATCTCGGCAGCATACATGAACACAACGAGAAGTAAACCAACAGGAAATGCATACATAGCAACAAAATAAAAGGCGATCATAGCCTTTGCAGAAGCTGGATTGGATAAATCAGATGCCAATCCACCCAATATGAATTGACAGCATGCCATTATAAAAGCGGAATGAATCATGATACGACGTCTTCCAAAAAGGTCAATCAATGCCACCGACAAAAATGCACAAATAGCTTGCCATATCTGTATAGATCCTGAGAAAATTCTTGCTTGAATTGCGGAATAACCAAGTTGTTGCTCAAATATACTAGTTGAATAGAATGTCACAATATTAATTCCGGTCATTTGTGCTCCCATATTAAGGGCAATTGCCATTATTGTTCTTCTGAGATGTTTGTTCGCTGTTAATGCAAATGGCGATCTATTACTTGCACTAAGATCCTCGGTTAAAGCCTGGACAATGATCGCAATTTCTCCTTGGACATGATCACTATCAATTGGAACATCTTCCAACCTTGCAAAAATCTCTGCTGCTTCTTCTGTTCTTCCTTGCTTCACTAACCATCTTGGAGAGTCTGGCAAGAAATAAATCAGGAAAATACACAAAATTGGGAATAGGACCTGTAAAGCAATTGGGAACCTCCAATCAATAGAATTGTTTTTAACGAAATAAAATCCGAAGTCTACCCAAGTAGCCAATGCAACACCAGATATTGCCAATGATCCACATAGCAAGACTAATTTACCTCTCAGTTTAGCTGTGGAACATTCTGCAACCCACACGGGCACAGTTGCGGTGAAACCACCCACTCCAACTCCTGTGACGACTCTGCCAACAGCTAGCTGTGCGATCTGGAAGGATGAAGCCTGGATTATAACCCCCACGATGGTCAATGAGGCCAAACCCATTATTAATCGTTTTCTTCCAAACCTGTCACCCAAAAAGTAACAACTGATACAACCAAGAACACATCCTAGTTCATATATAGCCACAATTGTTCCCTCTATAACGGATGCATGCTTTTTGTCAACGCCAGCTCTGCTGGTATCTAATGTAGGGAACTGGTCGTCAAATTTTTTCATTGTTAAAAGACCGTTCATAACGGCCTGGTCATAACCCTGGAGGATCCAGGCAGTTGCACCTGTTATTGCAACTGCTATCTCTAGTTTCCTTCCTCTTAGGTTTTGCAAAAACATTAGGAATCGTATTAATTATTCAGTATCTGCAACGAAAAGGATGTGGTTGGAACATTTTTCAAGAGGAAAATGAGGGGATCTCTGCCAAATTTATAGCTTAACGAAAATCTTGGTAGTGATAAGACCAACAAATACTTCACTATGACATATTAGATTTAAATCACCGTGGAAGCGGGGAACACTTTTCCCATGGTACCGTCTATTATTGGCAATTTGCCTCCTCTCCCCACTATAATTCCCCGAAGCCAGCTAATCAGGCACGGTTGGTTTGAAACGCAGCCGTGCACTTGGCGCCAAGATGCAGAGCTGGAAAATATAACTTCAGATTTTGGTGGGGTGCATGCGGAGTACGCCCGGAAATAATAATTTTGCATAATTTCTCTAATTCACAATAGGCACCAGGTCGATGCACGAAAAATGAATGACCCAATTGGCCTTTTTACCGTCACATCTAATGCGGTGATTAATCCAGATATGGTTTGGGAGCAAGTGACTCCAAACTGCAATGTCAATTGGGTAATATTAAAACTTGGTTCCTCCAGAATAAAAGGACTCTATTTGCATCTCTGTAACATATAGAATTAACATTCATAAGCCCGTTTACTGCCGGAAAAGTATTTAGGTTGCTGTACAGAATAGAGTGGCTTCTGTTGAGGAAAATGAAAACAATCCTACTTTGTGTGCCAGGCACGCTTTGCTCCCCATCTATGTTTGACTCATTACAAGCTGGCCCTAACGTGCAGAAAAATGTTTTCGAATGGATGACCATCGATCCTATTCCATCCGCGGAAGATGCCGCACAAAAGCTGTTGGAAACCATTGAAAGTCTTGACCAACCAGTGGTTCTCTTGGGACATTCAACTGGAGGATTTATCTGTCTTATGACCATTCTATTGGAATTAGGTCGAACCAAAGCACACCCTCTGTCAAGCAACATCAAGGCTCTGATCCTATGTGACACAGGAGCCAATGTTAGAGGCCACAAAGATATCGTCAGTCATGTACAGGAGATGAAAAAGAATAAAATAGATGATTCATTCATGGATCAGTTCGTTGCCAATAGAATTAGAGATATCAATTCAATTCCAGACTCAACAGTTCATTTAATGAAAAATTACTATCTCACCTTGACAAATCCTGAAGAACGAGTAGCAGCAATGCTTTCCTCGCAAATAGATATCGACTTGACAGACCAGCTTCATGAAATCAACATTCCAACACTCATAATCCATGGAATTTATGATAACGCAAGAAAGGAGCATTTCGCAAAGGAACTCAACAGTGAGATAGCTGGGTCATCTCTCGAATGGCTTCCATGCGGACACTGTCCAAATGTAGAGCTACCCCAGCAATTTAATTTGTTAGTTTCCAATTTCCTTTCTAAAGTATCCACCACAAAATAGCATTGATACATGTTAATGAAAGACGAATCGTGAAGTTCTCTTTTATCAACAATTTTACTAGATTTTACAAACACTTTCATTTACAAAATGGTGTATTCAGAAAATTCAAAAACAGAACTTAAAAAAGTATTTGTATTATAATGGAGAAGGCCTTTCTCATTCTTCCATCTCGGAAGGCTTCAATAATCCTCCAACCAATTTTGCTTTTTCTTTCTCCTGCTTTTGTTTCTCTAGCAGTTCAGCCTCTCTATCATCAGCAAATAGGTAGTCTGTAGCATCACCACCGTATTCTTTAATTTGAACTAAGAAGTCCCTCAATGTACCCCTGAATTTGTTTTGTTGATCATATGAGGAGAATAATGCCTGAATAAAATTATTGATTTGTTCTTGGTTTAGATGTGGAAAGGCATTTATCAGCATGTTACCAACATATTCTTTAAGGTACACTGAATTTGGAGTTCCAGCCGGAGCGGAATCCAGCTGGTAAATTGGCTCACTAATTTTGTTCTCTAGAACCAACTCGATCATTTTCGCAAGTAACTGGGATTGCAATCTAAATCCAACCTTATGATCAGAATCGGTCAACACATAGAATATATCACTAATAATAGGGAAGTAATAATTCTTGTAAAAGCCCAATGCAAATGGGTTGTTCCCTAAATCCTCGATGTTCTTGAGTAGCTCAACGCATAAAGTAAGACCAGTGTTCTCAACATCTCTATTATTATGTTTGAACGCCCAAAGAATAGCATCGACAAAAGATCTGAATGCTTCTGGTGGGAACTGCAACAAAGCATTGAATCCTTTCAAATCAATTTCTCGAAGTAATTTGTAAAATTCAACTCTGTGCTCAGGGTATTCTGTGAAATCTTTATTTATCATATTGAGAGTAACTTCAAACACGCTAGCAAGGATCATGACAATCTCATCTGGAATAAGTTCTCCAACCTTGTCAATTAATGTGGATAAACAGTTCAAAACTTCTGCATCCCTCGCATCGGGCACATTAGTATTATAATCCTCAAGAACAGCCGATAAAAGGTTTGGTACTAAGTCCCTCACTATCTCCTCTTGATTATCTGCCTTGGAAACATACGTTTCAATTAGCATCAGAATTTCTTTCTTGATTGTTCTCCATCCTCTAACTTTAGGTGTCTTGGTAGCTATAAGACCATCTTGTGCCACTGCATTTGAAATGAGACCACTGACAGCTTTATATAGTGACAGCATATCAACATATATTAAACCAAGTTGGGTATAAAAACCTGGACCTAACGGAGTACAAACTGCCACATTTGTCTTTATGATATTTGCTATAATTTTCACAATCTCTGGGTTAGAAAGCAGTTGTGGATCTTCGCCTGCTTGTTGAACAACTGTACTCCAAGCAACATTTGGTAGGTTCATTAAGTCTGCAAGTAACCTTGTCCTTGTTTGGGGTGAGTTCTGAGCAGATATTATAGTACCGCAAGCTTCATAGAATGTATGAACTTGTTGAGGTTGCAAATCTGAAGTAGTGTCTTGAATGTTGCGAATAATTTCATCAATAAATGGACCTGTCTCCCCTTGTTGTTGTATCACAAAGTGTCTTTTACATTTCTGTGTGATTTTAATAAAAGTATCACAAGCCATATCCTGCACACCCTCATGAGTTTCATGCATGAATTCAAACAGTTTATTCACAACTGTCTTCAAAAACTTCCAATGGGCTTTCAAAAATCTTGGGTACTGACCAACAATGTACATGATGTTCGAAGCCACAACAGCCTTATTATCTTTACCTCTTTTCATTTCAGTGAGCGATAGAAGATCCTTAATAACAGTCACTAGAAATCTTTTTTCTCTCTCCTCATCCATTGAACCTGAAATAGAACCAATTGCCCAACAAAGTGTATTGATATTATGCCATGACCATTCAGAGCCATCGATCTGGCTTGCTAATTTGGCTGACATTATTGCTTCGGTATCATCAACGTCAAGATGTGTCAAAAAGACCAGCACCTCTCTCATTGACTTGTACAATTGAATTGTATCACTTTCTTTGACAAACTCCCTGACAATTTCTCCCTCGTCATTTTCAACAACCAGAACTTCTTCAGGTCTGACCATATTTTCTATCATAACGACTCTCAATTTAGAAAGAATATCGGAATAAATGTTGGCCCTGAAATTATAGCTTTTCAGCAACTGAGGGTCTGGTGCACCATCTCTTATGCTGTATTGAAGATTCATAAGTGGTGATGACTCTGGTATTGGTAATGTTTGAATGTCTTTAAATAAGTCGCTCACTAGCTTAGACCAATAATCTAAACATGTCTTGAATAACTCCCTTTCTTCGATTCTGGATAGATTGATCAAGTACCTATGAGCAGCAAGCAGCAATTCTCTGAGATTTGCATTCTCTTCAAGTGGGGTGAGATGATTTGACAGTATGGTCACCAAATACATAGCTAAATCTTGCAAAAATTCCTGATCTGATGAATTAGCATACTTGTATGTCTTTTTCAAATCAATGTCGAGCGGTATGATTTTCAGTAGATTCTCCATGGTCAAACCAAACATAGTGACAAACTTGTCATCATACTGAGGGGCTGTCAATTGAGAAACTTCAGTTAAGCACTTCAAAGTGATACTTCTAAAATCTTCAACAGGCAAGAACTTTGATGACAATAGGTTCAGCAAGCCAGTCTCAAAAATGTATCCTAGAGGAATCCAAGGAATGTACCTAAGTAGCGAGTTGAGTGTTGCCACAATCAACGAAGGTTTCGTTGCTTTCTCTAAAACCTCAAAACACAATTTGAATATTTCAGAAAATTCATCACACATACGAGTCTTCAAAGATTTCGCCTTAGCTTGGGTCATCTGTTCAGCAGAAAAGTCAAAAATTTCTTCAGATAATAACTTCAGAATTACCATGTTGTTTTCACATACATTAAATCCTGCACGGCTGGATAAAACAATTTCAGGTATAAAATTAGGCCAGTTAGCAGGCCAATCTTGCTTGATAATTTGAACCAACGTGAGGTCGCTCTTATGAATGAGCGCCTTTTGAGAGACAAACTGCGAATCATCATCACACATGGCAATGATCATACTGGCAACAAAGTTCCTTATACCCAATCTCTGATCCTCTGGCAATGCCTTCCATTTTGTTTTAATAAGATTATCCAATATTGAAAGAGCAATATACTTGGATTGAGGGTCGGAAGAGAATTGAAGAATCTGATCCGCTTTAGTCCATGCATCAGGATGATTTTGAAACTTTGTCAGTATTTCTTGAGCTTGCTTTTGAGTTTCTCCTGATCCCTTATAAAAGGCTTCAACAATTGAATCCAAAAGCTTGATGTCAAGCTCGGTATTGAAATCTAGAATAGACTCCATTATGTCAACAAACGCGTATATCTAGTATGTTTAACCAAATTTATCTGATTTGCTGTATTTAATGATCAAATTACTTCTGATATCACCTAATATAATTGCCTTAGTAGGCTTTTATTACTTGTTCTGAAACAATCAAACAATAAATAGTTCTCCTGACACTTGAAATTATAACAACTATCTTTTCGATATGTCTTCCAATTTCCACAATTTCACTCGCTTTTATCGATCTGTTTTCTCCAGATGTACTTCTTTGAGATTTAAGTTACAATTCCTAGTTTCGGATAGTCAATTATGTTCTATAAATCCTAAATCTTCTTAGCAGTGCTTATTTGTTTTGTTTGGAAAGGCAAATTCTGATTCGTTAATACCCCCCTTCCTTTTCAAAACATTCAAATTTTTCCTAAATATATTACATAATAATTTTTATTATGGTGCACGGGTGTTAAATGCAAAAATATCCTCATCTCCTTTTCGTTATTGTTAGTCCTCCATCAAACAATCCCTACATGAACATGCAATGTGTCAAAGTGAGAAAACTACAACTAGTTACCAAATAATTGGTTCACCTTATCAACAGCTCTTTGTTGTCTGGATTTCTTTTTTGGCGATTGAAGGTCTGGTTGATTTATTGGAGAATCGAGAGAGTCCACCCTTGATTTTTCGATGTCGATGATTTCTCTTATGTCTGAATCATGTAGTGTCTTTAGAACTTCCTCATCTAAACACAACTTTCCCAACTTAAGGTCATATAGATCCTGCACCAGTTGTAGAGCAGCATTGACATAATTGTATTTAATGGTTTTCTTTCCATTTGGTTCTTTGATAACATTGGATATCATTTTTTTCTTCACTGCAACACCCTTGAGAAGCTCTAAGATATCATTTGTGGGATGAGACAAATAAGATTTATACAGATGACCATCATCTCTAACCAAATTCATTATGTACAGTAGGTAATCGGCGGCAAGTATTGGATCGACAGATTTGAACGAAACGCAGCGCAACAAAGCCAGTATCAACATGGTTTGGGAGTGTCTAACTTGAGGAAGCATTACTCCAGGTGTATCATACAGGAGAATTTCTGGCGAAGAACAAATCCTTATAATTTCTGACGTTTTTCTGGTTGTACCACCTTGTTTGTTGACTTGTGCCACATTTTTCTTGGTCTTGGAAGGGTTGTTAAGCATTTGCTTTCGTAGTCTGTTGACCAATGATGATTTTCCAACGTTTGGCATTCCAACAATGATTATTCGTAGTCCAAGAGGAGGAGAAGGGTACATGGATTTATGTTTTTCCTTGAGAAGATTCATTATAGTTTTCAAACTATCTTCTGAACGACTCTCATAGAATGTCCACTTTTCGTTTGGATTCCATTTCTCCATGGTCTTTTTATCTATGGGACTAAGGTCTTTCTTGGTGTAGACCACCAATTTTTCTTTATTTCTGAAGACATTATCCAATAGATGGTTTCTGCTGGATAATGGAGCTCTTGCATCTCGTAGTTCTAAAACAAGATCAACTTGTGGAGCCAGTTGTTTCATTTTTCGAAATGCTGTTGCATGATGCCCTTGGTAATCCGCCAATCCCACGTTGTAAGGAGGAAACTCTGACCTCGGAACAAACCCCGTCCTTCTGATTGCATGCGAATTAGTCAGTTTCGTCCTTGAGAGACGAGCTGTTGAATTCCAAGTAAGTAAAGCTTTGGAAGCATTTAACAATGGTTTAGTCATCTCAAAATACAACGGACATTGGTTTTCTATAGAACTGTTATCATCATCTAAACGTTAAACAAGATCGGAGATCCATATATTGAAAAAAAAAAAAATATTTTTTTTTCTTATGAAGATAAAATTTCCTCCAAGAAATATAAAAGATTTACTTATCTTATTTGTATTTCCCTTTCACATAGAGGAACATTACTACAGTGAAACACTAATGCCACTGATTGTGATAGTTGGGTATCCCTCTTCGGGTAAAACCACTTGGGTGAAAAAGCTGGTGAAGCAATTAGAGGATAAAATTTCTCAATGTCAACCAAACGAACCAGGTGCTTCATTGAAAGTAATCATGCACAATGATGAAACCATGGGCATATCGCATGACATGTACAAGGAATCTGTAACTGAAAAAATGGCAAGATCTGCCCAGATCTCAACTGTCAAAAGAGACATATCTAAAAATAATGTTGTCATTTTAGACTCTCTCAGTTATATTAAGGGTTTCAGATATCAGCTCCACTGTGAATCTAAAGCGGTCAGTACGCCACATTGTGTTATACAAATAATCACACCTTCGGAGGTGTGCTTTGAATGGAACAAAAAGAGACCAAAAGAAGAACAATGGGATGAAAAACTAATAGAAGAGATTATAATGAGGTATGAAGAACCAGATGGACAAAATAAGTGGGACTCTCCTTTGATACCAATCGGTTACGACGACAAAGACCTTCCTTTTGAAGAAATATGGAATTCTATTGCTCTCAAGAAAGGTCTGAGACCTAATCAAGCCACTGTTGTCAAACCTGCAATAGGCATCAACTTTTTACAAGAACTGGATACTATTACAACGACAGCTGTTAATGAGATTGTTCAGTATCAAAACTTGAATCCCGTTGGGGGAGAAGTGAAGATAAAGAATGTAAACAATGAAACTGTCATAGTTAATATGCCCTCAACTCATGTGTCAATTGCTCAACTTCAAAGGATAAGGAGAACCTATGTAACTCTGAATAAGATGAGAACTGTCGATAGAGAAAGAATTTTACCATTGTTCATTGAATATTTAAACCACGCATTGGATACACAATAGATATTTATGAAAGAGCATCTGTATCATAAAGAGTATATATGAAATTAATTAGTTTTTAAGAAAATAAAATATGAAGATTTCATATAATAAGAAAGGAAACGTCTGAAAGTAAAAAGATTAACTCTGGTACAAACAATAAAACAGGGCTTTTAATAAACGATCTAATTATGATGTCACTCATTGGATTCATCAAAGAGAAAACTTACTGACTTCTAGATGAGTAGGGCGATGGTAAATAATCTAGTTACTTACCCCGTTTAGATAAGAATGCTCTCGAATCTTGAGATAACACTATCATCTGTAGATGCGACAACATCACCATCCAAAGTGAAGACACTGATGGTGGCACCACACTTCGAATCATCGTTAATAATTGTGAATTCAGCATCCAATGAACAGTCACCAGCCAAACAAACATCAAGAACTCCGCTCTCAGCGTTACCCCATTCAATAAGGTTAGAGCTCTCGTTGTATGCAGCTGCGTATGGGTAGAAATCTTTTCCGGTAAGTCTAGTGTGGTACCAGTCCAAATCAGTACAGCTAGAATCGATATCAGAACCAGCAGGACCGTAGTTAACATTCAAACCAGTGGAGAGTGGCAAAACTCTTTCATTATCACCTGAAGCGGCGAAAAGAGCATCGATTAATTGGACGGACTTCTTTGAGTAAATGTTTGGAGCGTGATTTGGATCATCATCCAAGTTATCCTTGAAGAAGGAGTTGTTACCGTTGGAACCAGAGATTGCAACAGCAGAGTAACCTCTCTCGGTAGCATAAACGGCAGCACCAATGGTACCAGAAAGAACGAAATCTCTTTCACCCAAGTTGGTACCTTCGTTTGGACCACCAACGACAAGGTCAATGGTGAGGTTGTTGAAGTAGTTTGGAACAATGTAATCTAGACCGACAGCGACACATGCAGCTGGGGTACCGTTGTAATACCAGTAGTTCAAGTCATCCTCTTCGTGACCCCAAGCTGGAGCACCCTTAGCTGGGTAAACAAAATCAGCATCGATTTGCAAAGTGTTGGTGTTTGATAGCTCGAACTTACCACCGTTACCAGACTTTTGGACAGCTGGAGCAACAGTAATAACGTTGTAGCCAGCAGCCTTCAAATCTCTATAAAGAGCTCTGATGTTGGTTGCAGCCCAACCGTCATCGTTGGTTAGCAAGATATTCTTTGCTGAAGCAGCAGAGATCAAGGTGAGAGCGACGGTAACAAGACTTTTAACCTGCATTTTTGTATACTTTTGTATGTAGATGGGTATCAAGTTTCCTTGCAATAGACTTTAGGTACCAGTATTCCTCGATCAAGAAGCACAATCAAACAACTTGAATATTCGTAATGGTAGGGTTTGGGGCCTTGGGAAATGCCATACTTTATAAAAGAATTTTTTGACGCTTGATAAAAGTGCTGAGTCTGCTACCCAATTTATTTCTTCCTACTTACTGCAGCTCCAAGTGGAGCCAATCAGTTAATGATTTCCTTATTTGTTCAATTGTTGTTCATTGATCATAATGTCTTATTGTCTTCGTCTGTGCCGAAATTGCAAAGTTAATTATCGGCATGCTTTTTGAGTTTGGCAATATCATCTCTCCGAATTTGAGTAAGAATCAATATTGAATGTGTCTGTATGGCTGTGAAACGTGGGGACCTGCATACCGAAAGTCTGTAGTAACCGGATTTTTCAGACACTTCGAGATGAATTGAATATTGTTCTCTTTTCTGAATCGCTTAATTTCCTTGCTCAGCATTCATGCCTGAAGTAAGGTATATGTGAGTTATATTACTAAATTCGTATATGATCATCATACATTCACTATCTAGGCAAAACAAAATACCATTTCTAGAATCCAAATAAACAACCCCTAATAGAATTCATATTATCACAACCAAGTGACTTACCATGTGTAAAATTACTACTAGACATGTGCTACATTCATTAATGTTCCAATTGAGTTAGATGATACTCTTTTGTTCGATACAGTTCTTAAGATATCCAGAAAAGGAATGGAATAAAACAGAAACTTCATTTATGTTTTTTTGGACCCTTAATACATTTTTTTCAGAACTCAAAATACATATCAAAATATAGGTAACAATGACTTCAGTCGGCAGTTTCTAGTAGTTGGGGATGGATAAACCTTATCTAAAGCAAATCGATATCCCTGATATCTATAACAGTAATCTATACTAACGGTGATTAAACTTAAAATCAAATTTTTTTAAAAATAACTTATTTCTAGAAAAATTACTGTTTAACCGAATGCTTCCGAGTTCAGATAACAAAATAATCTAAACGATCACACAAATTTAAACTTCTATTGAAATGATACATACAGTAGGTGTTCCCACATGTTCAAGTCAATAATAAAATTACAATCTTCACAATTGTTGGAGTTACTAAAACTCCGCACACACTCCGCCGTTATTTCATTCGATGGAATAATGTTTACAACTTCACCAATATGGTGTGACCAAGAGCCCTATTGTTGGAAATCAAGGGTACCTAGCACTCTCGAGGAATTGAAAAATTGTCTGTAGAGTAAATGACGGATTGCGCTTTGGTTTTTCCAAGCACGTGCCTGTACTTTCTCATTTCATTACTGATGAACAAACTGAAAAGTTAAGTGATCTGTAAATCTAAATATCCAACGAATATCTCCAGTATAGGTTATTTACTTTTGCCAAATTTGTAGCCATCTGCAGTTTGTTCCAAAAGTTAACGATACCAAAGGAGCAATGCCATCAAGAGCACTCTTTCTTTCTCTATCTATTTGATCAAGAACCCTAAATCCGTTGATGTACATTTGCACAGCCCGATGTCCGGAAACCACAGGTTTATGCGTGGAGAAAGGCACGTTTTCATATTAATCTTTATACAACACTTGAGAGAACTAGGTTCAATAAGAGAGAGCGACACTTTAGATACAGTAATACATTACAAAACAAGTAATGTCGAGTAATTAAATGCAGAAAGAAATCAAAATCTGCATTACGGAAGAAGTAAGAAAACATGAGCGCAGATGTGCCGGAAAGGCTAAGATGGGTGGGAATTGTCAATGAAATCTGGCGGCAGCACAAAGACTGTTTATAAAGTTGGTTGAATTCCCAGATTTACATTCCAATAATGTGTGGCCATGGTTATATATTAATTCAGTTGTTGTATCGCCTGTGCTAAATCTTTATCACACAGCAAGTTGATCATAGAGCAAGACTCCTAGATATCCATAAAACATGCAATTCACTAGTTTGCTCGCTGTTGCCGCTGCTCTTATAAGTTCAGCCTCCGCAAAGAACATCTTGCTTACCAACGATGATGGTTGGGCTGCTACCAATATCAGAGCTTTCTACAGAGATTTAAAGGCTGCTGGTCATAACGTTGTCACTGTTGCTCCAGCTGTCCAATACTCGGGTAACGGTGGTAGATTCATCTTACCAGACAGCAATGTTCTTGAACAAGATGCTTTATTCAAGTACCCAGCTTTGGGTGCTCCAGCTTGGGGTCATGAGGAGGATGACATAAACTACTGGTATTTCAACGGAAGTCCAGCCGCTTGTGTTTCTGCTGGTCTTGACTTCATCATTCCAAAGTACTTGAACAACATGACTATCGACCTTGTTGTTGGTGGTCCAAACGAGGGAACCAACATGGGTGAGAGAGACTTTTATGTTTCAGGTACCATTGGTGCTACCTATTACAGTGTCGAGAGAGGATACCCAGCCATCGCCTTCTCTGGTGCTAACGGTAACAACTCTTTCTTCAAGGACAATTTGGATGATGATCCAAAGAAGGCTCCAAACATCTACTCAAAATATGCCGTTGAGATCGTTAACTTATTGCTAGGTTCCACCGGTGAAGACGGAAGAGTCCTTCCAAAGGCCGTTGGTTTGAACGTCAACTTCCCAGTCGCTGGTACCGACTTGGACTCGGACTGTACTGAATTGAAGTTCAAGCACACCAGATTCACTGGATCTGAATCCCTCATCTACCGTGCTGACTGGAACTCCACCCAAGAAAACATTGTTCAAAAGACAACCACCTCTCCAGCTCCAAGAAACTGTGTTGCTGGTGACTGCTCTTTGCCAGACGAATTCACCATCATCAACAACGGACAATGTGAGGGTACCATCACTGTTTTCACCATTGACCTTGACACCATTTCTCAAACTGATGCTCAAGCAGTTCCATTGTTCCAGTCTCTCCTAGCTTGAGAAGCTTGAACAGATTAGGTTTCATACCCATGTCTAAACCTTCGATGATGTATTAATCTTTCCAAAAAAACGTCTTATCTTTCTCCTTTTTCCTATTTTTACATTAATTTGCGTTTGTTTTTACTTTCTAGACCGTTCTGAACGTTTTAAACGTATTTAGTTTCTAAGACAAGATCTTGAGTTGACAATTAAGGAGAGAAAACAATAATAGCTTTCATGTATCGTAATGCTTCGTTTTTCGGGGCTGTGTCAGTTGCATAGGGATAAGCAACTTTGAGTATAAAACAGACATGGAATCCTGACTTGAGTATGAGCAAGCATGCTGTCAACCAATATTTGATTGCACAATAATACCATTAAACCTTGATGAATCCAGGATGAATTAAGAAAATCATCAGATCACCTCGATTTTCTATATTATTAATATGGACCGTTTATTCCTAATGCGGCGGGGTGCGTATTCTGTATTTTCATCCCAAGGCGTTCAACACTGTGATTAGATTCCTGTAGCTTGTATACTGATTGTATACTGATCGGAGTACTGAAGTGGTACAAGAACTCTATTCAATCTATCCCGATCATTATTAATCCATTATTTGTAAATTTGCTACTCCGACTCTGATTCCTGCTTCACACTATAGGCTCCATACTCTAAGAGTGGTGTTGACTCTTACGTAATTCGCATTTCTTGGTGCCGGTGAGTGCTGCGAAACACAGAAATAATATATTGGTGACGAGGATTTTGGACAAATCAAGGCAAATAAAGAAAATTGTAGCTCCATGTATAGCATATGGAAAGATTCGCAAGAGATTAAACTGTCAGACAGTTGGAACCACGGCTCCAGGTACTAAAGGGAGCAGGTGATAGAATAATCATCCGATTAAAGTGGAACAGAGGAGCCAACAGCTCGTAATTGATTGATTAAAACACAATCGAGGCAATATAGTGTAAGATAAAAGACAACAGATATTTTAATTATATTTGAGTCATATAATAGGGGGCAATCGTATTCAAAAGACAATCACCAAACCTGTGAATAGCACAGAATTGCATACATCTTAAAGCAGATGACTTCCAGGAAGGAATCTCAGGACGATAAAGCTGCAAACAGATATTTTGAGGCGAACGTTAGTTCAGAAAACATACAGGGGATAACAAACTACAGGACCATACCAGCAGTGCAATCGCAACAACAGCAACAACAGCAGCAATTGCAACAGGCATCAAGTGGAAATCCGGCATATCCAAACGCATATTTGACCACTTCAGCACCTGTAGCATTCAACTCAAGCCCGAATAATCAAGGCAGATCGAGACCTGTTAGTCTAGTTGCCACTCAGCCCTCAATCCAACAAAAACGTCACAACTCACAGTCCTACGTACTACAAGGAGTATCAACAAAGCGTGGTGCTCCATTCACACCCCTAGGTGTTTCACCCTTAAATAATACTAACCTATCAGCACCATCTAACGTTACAGGACATCAGTTACCACACAACTCCTTGCAATCATTTTCCTCACTTTCCGTCAACCCTTCACTGAACAATAAAACCAACGTTTCATCCAACAATCCTACCTTTGCATCGTCACATTCTCAACAATTTGGTGGAACACCTGGTAGTCAATTGCAACAGAATTCACCCTCACAGTTAACTGGAGGAAGAAAAATAAACTTTAATAATAACCAAAATCTACTTTCTCCTAAGGTTCATTCCTCATCTGCAGCAATTGTACAAGGACATAGCAATAGACTTAACAAGACCCCAACTCCAACAATAGCTCCAGTTGAGGTTCCAGCATCCCCTAAGTCTAAGTTAATCTCAAAAGTTATCGAAACGGATATGAGCGTAGAAGGTTCGAGCGACATAAACGATTTGGTCCAACCAAGAGGAAGTAACAGGCAATCAAATTCTCCGGAATCTATTGTTGATAAGTCTTCTGTCCCGTCTGCACCTGCAACTCGAGAGTCTCAGCCTCAAGGATCGGGAAGAAGACAAAGCACCGACACAGATTTATCTCAGCCACCAGCCCCAATAACACAACAACCCCAATCACAGAGAATAATAACAGAAGAGGAACAAATTCTAGCTTCTAACTTACAAGAAACATATAAAGCAATTCTAAAACTGGAAGTGGAAACACAACAAGGGTGTGCTGAAGTAAACGAACGATTGATCGAAAATGATGCAGGCGCGGAAATCACTCCTCAATTATGGTTAGTCTACAAAAATGTTATACAGTTGCTTGATCATTATTATGATTTCCTTCTTTATGCTCTTTCGCCTACATCTGCTAGAGCTGGAAAACCGTTGGTAACCAATTACAGAATTTTGAGGAGGATGTGGGTGTATGGAGTCGTTTCCTTTTTAGAGGTGCTAAAAAATGTGGCTGCAATATTTGTTGAACACGAAGTCTGTGGATGTTTTATCTCATATGCCTTCAATATTATAAGTTGCTTGACTGATGCTCAATTAGGAGTCGAAGGATGGTGGGCAGAAAAACTTGGAGATTTATCCAGGATGGCAATTGCTTTGTATCCTGCTCGCTTTATGGACTGGAAAATATCGTCCGTTTATTGGTATCAGTTGGCTATGAAGACACAATTTGGGCATGGTAAAATTTACTACCATATGTGCACGGTGGAAAGTGATAATCTTGAAGCTTTAGTTGACATAGGAAAAAGTGTTACCTGTAGAGACCCTTTTGTCCCCACAATGCAATACTTAAGAATGATTGTTGACAACGTGTGCTCTCAAAGGAATATTTTAAGTTCAATAGAGATGGCAATGATTGATTTCGTCAAAATTCATAAAATTTTACTGATGCCTAACTATAACACCAATCAAGAAATGGCAAATTTAGTTTCTCATTATTCATCACATTTTGGACTTGACAGTTCCAGCATTGACTACTTTCAGCTACGAGGAGGGTTAGGCTCGGCATTATCCTTAGACAAGGTGAATTTTTGGTTCCAGAAAGGACCAAATTTTGCGCTATGTAATATCAATCATTTAATTGGTTTCGGTGACTCTAGAAATCCATTTGCCAAGCTGTTTGAGTTACCTGAGGCTTTAAAACAGAGGAAGGATAAGAAGGACAAAAGACGCAAGTCAAAGAGTGATAATGGAGATGATTCAACAAGGATGAGTGACTCAGAGGCAATATACAATTCTACTGCTTCTGAACAAGACGAAAACTCATGGTTTAGTCTCTTCGATTTCATTAATAAAGGTGTCCTGGAATTAAGTATGAAAATGCTCAAACAGTACATAACAGGTCCTCTGCAATCATCTACCCCTCATGTTATAGTATGGCTTTACTTTATAATAGCAGTTGGTGAAGCAACAAAGAAGTATCCTAGCTCGAAACCAATGTTTAATTATTTCATTGTTAGATTTATTCCTTGGATGAAACTTGTTCCATATTTGAATGATATTTTATTTATTGTCAGATCATCTGCAGACATGAGACAATCCACGAAGGAACACATATATCTTTTTGAAGAGGGAAAAGAGGGCGATGTTCTTAAATATTTCTCAGAGAATGAAAAGCTCTGGGAAGTATGGAAGTGTTGGGGCTCAATCTGGTTTGAAAATATCTGCATGAAGAGGGATTATTTATCTGTGTTTGAAACTGGAGTAAAGGGTGATATATTTGATTTGCCAACGTCAGGATTAAGATATAATTCAAAAGATGATATTCATAGATATATTAGAATATTTTTATTGAGTTCCTTTATTGCAGACAACTATCCTGAATTTGGCTTGGTGAAGTCTAATGACATTTTCAAGTATAAGTTCAATCCTGTGCTTCTGAACTATGAGTCAAGTAATGCAAGTGTCGCATTTTTTTCACAAGATGCTAGATTACAGAACCTTATCGACAAACCGAATCCGAAGTTATCAGTTGGACCAGAAGAAGTGACGACAAATGGGTATGATAGTATAAGATGGTGTCAAGAGCTATCGCCGGAATTACCAAACTGGGATTATAATTCACATGGATTTATGACTGAATATATCAATAACAATTGTCCGGATTCTGTAACTGGAAGTGTGACTGATTATAATGTATTTGCAAATGGCGAAGAAGCAGACGAGGACTCTGAAGAGTTATCCTCAGAGGAACTTGAGTCTAAACAGACTGGTAAATCGAACCATTCAGGATACTCTAATAGTTTGGTGAAGGTTCCTGGTGACTTGGGAGAAAAGATGGATACATCGTTGACATACATATCGTTGGATACGAACGCATGGTTAAAGCATTGTGGAAGAGTATTCAAATGTGTGCGCTCCGATATATTCCGTTTAGCAATCCCTCTTACTGTATTCCAGGAGTTACGGTCACTACGTAGATCCACTGATGCATCTGTTGCAGATTCAGCCACTAGAGCTGTCATAATCATTCGTCAATTGTACAGTGACAAGGATATTTTACCAATTAGGGCGGATGGTTCGAAGGCATCTTCGTTAAATGAAACGTTGGAATTTGAACAGAATCAGAACTGGAGAAGCAACACAGATGAGATCATAATGAAGACTATTAAATTGAATGATGACTTGAGCAAAAGTCTTTTAATTGGTAACAATGTCACAATCAATAGAAATGAAAAAGTTTTGAATGGATTAGAAGCTAGTGTGTTCAAATATAATGTATTAATTACGGATGATCGAAACATGGGGCTGCGCTCTAAAGCTATAGGACTCACCACATATCCAAGTTCATGGCTGTTTATTCAAATTGACAAGATCTCTCAAGGAAGATGCACTGACTAGGTTATATGTTCATCTACATTTTTTTGTTTTAGAATAAATCACATTTTTGTTGCCAATAAATCTCGTCATAATATAAAGTACTCGTAGTAAAGGTAAATGATGATTGAAGTTCGGCTTTCAGTGGGTTAGATGTAAAAGAAAAACAAAACTTTTTGAGGATGCTTTACGTGTTTGTGTTTATTCACGTGTTTGTTTGCACTGCTTCCTCGCTAAGATTTGCCTTACTTTTGAGAAGATTTCCTTGCAAAATTAGTCATTTTTCTCATTTCACGGATATAGCTTCGGTCCTGCTCGGAAATAATATCCTGAAGCTAATTGATACAATGCGCATGTTTCCCAAAAAGGATATTTTCTTATCTTTTCACTCGGAATTGGCATATCTGTAATCATCGTAGATTTCGATATGACTATACTGATAAGGATGTAACATAAATTTATCTCAATTCCCTTGATTGAATGATCCATTAGATATCAAAAAGAATGGAAAATAGATGGAGACAAAAACTGATATTTCAGGAATACCATAAAATTTGAGGTGAAAATGACAGCCAAAACTCAATCAGCTTATCCTATCCCATTGAAAGAGAATGGTTTAATGGAGGAGTACAGGAATGGTAATCATTCATATGATATTCCCCAGAAAACCATTGAAAATGAGATTAGTTCTCTAATACAGAAACTGGAGGCCAAACCTACATTCAATCCTAATCTTAAATTTGATCCTGAGAAACATATTGTGTTCAAAAATGAGTACTATGAAACAACTAAACAGTTCACTCTAAACGATCTTAAAATCAAAAAGACTCGTACAAAGCCAGTTTCCGAGTTTGCTGCAACCTTTCCATTTCCATTGATTTCACAGGAAGCCGTTGACATGATGCTATGGGAAGCAATGCAACCTGAAGTCATCAAGAAATGGTCCAGATTGCCTAACTTATCGAAAAACGCCACTAGATTGGATTTCCATGTTGGGGGCCATGCTAAATATACTGGTCCCTTTTCGGATGCATTCTATAACTGCCCTAAGCTACATAAAATACTAGAGGGCTTTACTAAAGTCAAGGTTAAAAACGTATACAACTCGGAATACTGTCATCTGAACGTTTCTCTCGCAAGCCAGATTCCTGAGGAAATAGCAAAACTTCCTTCCACTAAAGAAGAAATTATTAATCAATACAACTCCCAGAGCGAGGGAAAGGGAGAAGAAATTCCATCAACTTTAGGCTTACACTATGATTCCTCTGCATTTGCTCTAGTGATAATGCTAGACTTGGGGGATGACGCTGTTGGAGGGGAGACTGCTATCGTCACCGGTGATGATAAAGTTTTCCGCGTTCCGGATCCTAAAATTGGATATGCTACTTTGATTCAAGGTATCGTCCTTAAACATGTGGCTACAAAGCCTGTTTCAAACTCCAACAGAATAACTGGGGTGGGAGGATTTTATTGTGCCGAACCTGGAACTCTAGATAACAATATGTTGACGTCAGTTAAACCTTCTGTTTTACCTAGGGCCATCCATGATCAGTTTTACACAGAATGGTGTGAATTCAGATTCAAAAATCTGGAAGACTTCTTGAACCACCATCGCCAGAAACTGGTTAGTGATTTTGAAGAAGGAAAACCTTTTGATCAGAAGAAAGTGATTGATCTGTGTCAACAGATGGAAAGTTATTTGAAAAAAACTTGGGATGAGATGGAGGCTGTACACAACCCTCCTTATCCTCCTAAACAATTCACGCAGGCTTACGATGAATTGACAGAATACTAGTTTCCTCAACTTATTTATTGTAGACTTTTTCTTGATAATTGAAGGTCTGACTACAAGAAAACTTTTAGTTCAAAATTTTACGCTTGAATTGAAGTGAAGATGGCCACATTAAGTATCAAGTCATTTCTGAAATGACAAATATCAGGCTATAGAAGCCCCTATATAAGATTGTTTCAAAGAATAAGAATAAGTATAAGTAAATACAGAGTTTTTTTTTGGAGAAGCTATTTTAATCTTGACTCGATGAGACTGGTCTCTAAGAAGACAAATACTAAAGGCTCCATTTTTTTGTTTTTTTATCACAGTATGTAAAAAAATAGTATGGCCACCTTTACCATCACTTCTTTAGGCTTTCACACCAGAAGACACCTCCAATTGCTTGATAACTGGATTGATGACATTTGGATTCAAGTCAGCATTTGTCAGTTTCAAATAGCTGTCAGTCCATAGGTTCTCAATAGGAGTTGAGTTGACAGAACCAACACCACAGTGTCCACCTAGTTGCTCCCAGCCTGGCACTCTCTTCAAATTCAATGAGCTCCAAACATTGTCAACTGCCTCAATAAGTTGATCAGAACACTCCTTTGAGTGGTGAGGAGATGGAGTAATTCTCAATCTTTCTTCACCTCTAGCCACAGTAGGGAAGTTGATGGCTTGAACATATATTTTATGGTTATCTAACAAAATATCTGAGGCCTTCTTAGCATCTGCAGCATTACCAACTAACAATGGGACAATATGAGATGGATTAGGAATAACTGGAATTCCTAATTGTTCAAACTGTTTTTTAACATACCTAACATTCTGCTGTTGTTTGATACGGTCTTCAATGTTAGATCTAACGATTCTAATAGAGGTTGAGGTACCAGCCATCAATGCAGGTGGTAAAGTGGTGGTGAAAATAAAACCAGGAGCAAATGATCTAACCCAATCAATCAATTTTGCGGAGGCTGCAATATATCCACCAACAGTACCAAAAGACTTACCCAGAGTACCAGTGATCATATCAACTCTGTCCATAACTGTTGTATAGTTTGGAGAAGCAATTCCAGATTTCAAGTGGGCATCGAAATCAAGGTGCTCTGCAACACCAGCACCGTGTGGACCGTACATACCGACAGCATGAACCTCATCAAGGAAGGTCAAGGCACCATATTTATCTGCCAAATCGCAGATCTTTTCAATTGGTGCAACTGATCCACACATAGAGTAGACAGACTCAAAGGCAATGAGTTTTGGAGTAGACTTTGGGTACATGGCTAATTGGGCCTCTAATTGTTCCAGATTGTTATGCTTAAAAATATGTTTTTTAGCTCTCGAATTTCTCATTCCAACAATCATAGATGCATGGTTTAGTTCGTCACTGAAAATGACAAGGTCCTTGAATTTCTGACCAAGAAGGGACAGGACAGCATCGTTTGCAACAAAGCAGGAAGAGAACACAAGGGCACCTTCCTTCTTGTGGAGAGCAGCAAGCTCACTTTCTAAGGCAATTGCATGTCGGTTATGACCGGCAATATTTCTAGTTCCTCCAGCACCAGTTCCGTACTTTGACATAGTCTTATTCATGGTACTCAAAACCTCTTCGTTTTTACCCATACCCAAATAGTCGTTGGAACACCAGACCATAACTTTGTCATCCTCCTCTTGAAGATGTGCTTTTGGGAATTCTTTAGCTAATCTGTTGATGTTGTTAAAGAATCTGTAAGATTTATCCCTTCTCTTCTCGGTAACTTGATCCTCAAAAGCTCCTTCGAAATCAAAAGCAGTCTCGTTGGACTCAAAGTTCTTGAAGGAGACGCTGGCAGCAGAGTCATGAGACTTTGGAATCTTAGCAACGTTATCAGAAGCTTGAGCTTGGGCAACCTTAGATGGACATGAATATTCTCTTCTTGCTTCTAGAGCTGGTCCAATGACAGGACAAACTCTGGCCTTTGCCGCTAGAGTAGAGTTGGTAGCCAACTTTCTCAATCCCTGGGTGGTGGTTGATTTGACAAACGGACAAACGTTCATAGAAGTACGAGCTAAAGCTTCCATTTTGTGCTATCTTAATCAAACTTGAAGTAATTATGTATAAGGCTTGATTGTTCACAATTTGATTTGATATCAATACCTGAAAACGGTAAATTCTGAGAAGAACTATATAGCGAATTGGCTTTTTATAACTACTGTTTATAAAACCTCCACCTCGAACATAATTTTTCAAATCCTCGCCGGAAGCAGTAAATCTATGCACTACTATTTTGACAATAACCCTAACGCGGGAGTTTCCCAAATGTCGCAGGGTTTCGGCTCTTCAAAAAATCAACAAAACCAGGGTTTCTAGAACAAGAGGTACGGTAGGGTGACGGTTGTTTTAGAAGACCTTGGTGCTATGGAATGTGGCCATTTGCTATATAAACTGCGAAATTTTCAATATGGCAGTGCTGAAACCCATTTCATTGGGAATCATTCATTTTCTTTTCTCGACTACTTATTGGCTAAAACTGACAAAAATTTTCGGCTGTTTTGTTTGCATGACTCAAGTATGCGAACGGCGATTGAATCGTCATGGCTCCTACCCTGAACCACTGAGGGGGGTTTGAATGTTCTGAGTTATACTTGTCTCAGAAATCATTGAGCTATTTATTTTCTGTTGCTTCATTTGTCTTTGGATTTGGGATTTCGAACACAGATTTTTCCCCTGTCAAGAGAAATACTGTAAGTATTTCATTGAAATAAATATAAAAAGAAATCATCATGGACTCATCATATCCACGTGATGTGGATCACTTGAAACTAAGTTGTCCATTTTTTTTTTAAAAAAAAAAATCTTTCATCGTTAAAATCGTTTAATGTGAGGCTCAACGTTTTGGTGCATCATGAAGCGGTTCACGGATGTCGATGACAAATATTTGGTATTCAGATCTGATAAAGCTTTCAACTCTTTAGTTACCAGGGGGCAAATAAGTTTGATTTTCTTCAAGATACTGAGAGTGTTGTCATTTATGACCTCACTGAAAGGAAAACTATATATTTTAAATTTGGATTGAGCTCCCTAATCAAGAATTCGAAGGTCTTCAAACCCTTAATTGGCGATTTTGATAAGGAGTGGCCATTCATCCCTGATGCCCTTGAAGCATCTGGTCTTAGATATACAGGGCATTGGCCTTGTTGAATTATTAGAAACAGAAACAACTTACGAGTATAACAGAAATTCAACTATTAAAAAAGAGAATGCGATCGTACTATCTCCTGAAACATGGTCTTTTGAGTACTCAGACACCCATATAACGGTTGTTGACTCAATAAAGTCTGGCACTAGAGTAGAGTCAAAGGATGTTTACAGCAATCTATTGAGGCCTTTATTCGCTGATCTGAACATACACCATACATATTTAAGGACTGATTCTGCTCAGTCGATTACTCAGTATGCCCAAAAGCTTAATGTGTCCTTGAAACATCTCGTCATTTTTATTTCTGGAGATACTTCTATCAGTGAATTCTTGAACTCCATCACTTTTCCGGTGGTGGATCTCACTATTCTCAATGTTCCAATGGGAACTGGAAATGCATTCTGTCACTCTATAGGATTGAATACCGTGATGGATTCTATAAACTCGCTGTTATTCGGCTCCAGAAACCCATTACATCTTTATGAAGCAGTCTTTGGCCCTCAATCATATCTTCTGACACCAACTGGAGAAAAAATACGTGAAGTGAGCAGTCTTAAATTCTTCATAGTAGCTTCCTGGTGCCTTCATGCGTGTTTGGTTGCAGATTCTGACTCTGTTGAGCTCAGAAAGCTCGGAAATGAGCGCTTTCGCATAGCAGCAAGACGATTGCTAAGCGAAAATCCAGCTTTCAAGGGAAGTTTTAAGGTTGATGGAAAGGTGATCAAAGACACAGAAACTGATATTGGGTACTTTGTTGTAGCAGCGGTGCCTAGATTTGAAGAAAAATTTGTTATTTCACCACACTCCAAGACGGAGAAAAAAGAGTTACATGTGATCTCTTTTGATCACTTGGAGGATTCTGACGAAATTATGAAAATATTAGGAGAAGCATACAATGAGGGTAATCACTTGTCAGATGAGAGAGTCAGTTATATTAAAGGAAGTAATATCGAGCTACAGTTAAGCGATAGCATATCGGATCCTAGACTGAGAAGAATTTGTGTTGATGGTAGTACCATTCTTTTGGAATCAAAAACTGACAGAAAGGTTATATTTAGGGATATTGGTAGAGAGGGGATTTGGTTTATACATTAGTGGTTATAATAAATTGGTTTACTATAATAATTATTAATTACACTAAACAAAGTTCAAAACACTTGTATAAAATTACAAAACATAGACGTCTAGCATCATTTTATTTAGTTGGTAGGATTCTGTCCTTTTATCCTTTTACCTTCAGAGTTTCCGTCATCCTGAGCAGGTCTTTTCTGTTGTTGGACATTTCCATCATTCTCAACTGAATTGGGCTTCACAGGCAGAGAAGTAGGAGTATTTCCAGGTGGAACAGAATTATCTTGACTGACCTGTGGTGATTGCTGCGTTGGTGCAGTAGATTGATTCCTTACATTCTCAAGTTGCTTCAACTTTTCCTTTAAAGAAGCAAGTTGCTTTTTCAATATATTCTCTCTGAATTCAGTTTCTTTACGGACTGCGGCAGTAGTATCTTTCTTCAACTGCTCTTTTTCTTGTTCAAATTTCTTCACTAGTTCTTCTTTCTGCTTAGCGAACCAAACAGCCCCATTTTGTTGGAAACTGGATTTTTGTTCTAGTTCCTTGGCTTTCAAATCATACTCTTTTTCTAACTCTGCTTTCCTAGCTTTCCATCTTTGTTCAATCACCTCATTAATCTTAGCTTGTGTTGGGGCCCTGATCCTCTTTTTGTGAGCTTCTAATTCAGCATCAGATTCTTCCTTGATCTTCTTTTTTAACTGTTCTACTTCTTCAGAAGATAAAGTTTTTTCAGGAACCTTCATATTGGTGAATTCCTCTCTGAGTCTATCTTCCTGGGATTTTAGAGCCGCTAACTTCTCTTTTTCCAGTTCCTCCTTAAGCTGCTCAATTTTCTCAGCTAGATTCTGATCTGACTGAGCATCCGATGAAGTTTCTGCTAACTCTTTGGTTAGTTTGGATATCTTTGTTTTTAGTCTGCTTATCTCTGAATTGAGCTTGTTCATTTTAATATCATAATCCACTTTTAGCTTTGAGGTTGCAACAGAAACCTTTTGTTCCACCTCCGTATCCGTCTGGTTTCTTATAGACTCAATAGCCTGTTTCTCGTTTTCAGACGGTTGTGAAGATGCAGCCTCCAATTTTTCTTGAAGCAGCTTAACCTGTGTGACTAGGTTTTCCCTTTCGCTATTGAGCTGCTGTCTTGCAGCTCTTCCTTTATTCAGTTTTTCTTGGGCTTCAGCTCTGAGTTTTTCATACTTTTCTTGAAGTTGGATCTCACTTTGTTGCATAACAGCGATTTGATTCTTGAGCTTCTCTACTTCCTTAATCAACTCTTGATCTTGTGAATTAACTTGTTCCTTACCCTGTAAGATTTCTTCAGACCGTTTTTTCCAGTAGTCCAATTGGGTGTTAACAAGCTTTAACTGGGAATCCTTGATCTCAATTTCGGATCTCAGTTGTCCTACCTCAGATTGTAATGGTTGATAATCAGTATCTAAAGACTCCAACTTCTGTTGAACATCCTCAAGCTGCTTCAATAATCTTTCATTTTCTTGTCTCAAGTTCTTGTTGTTATCTCTATACAACTCAAGATCTTGAAGTTTTTCTTTCATGTCACTTAGAATCTTGGAGTATTTGGTAACAAATCCTGCTTGCTCCTTCGCTTTCGACAGGTCAAGTTTAGCTTCAGATAGCTCTGATTCATTCAAAGACAATTCTTGCCTTAACCGTTTCTCTTCTGCCTTGGAAATTTCCAGCTGTTGAGCCAGTGAGTCTTTTTCTCTATGTAGGTATCCAATCAAACTTTTCATGTCGCCGTCATTTGCTTCCGATATATCGGTAATTGATAAAGCCTGACTTTCCAATTGATTAAATAAGGTACGATTTTGTGTCTCTAGTTCCATGATCTTGAGTTCTTTCAGTCTAGAGTCTTCTTCATATGAAAGCTTTTGAGTTTCTATCGATTCCTCTAAACTAGATATTGTACTCTTGAAGCCGCCGATAGTAGCTTCCAATTGCAGAATTTTCTCTTTTAATGCCGTATTGTCAGATATTAAACCATCCTTAATGTTTTTTATATTCTCTAGGTTGGAATATTTTTCCTGTATATCCTTGGCCTTACTACTCAACTGTTCTTGCAGGGAAGCAACCTCAGTTCTGAGAGATTGCAAACTTGATTCGTAGTCGGACTTGACTCCATCAAAACTCTCAATTGTCTGGTTCAACTCATTTATCTTAGATTCAAAATTCTTCCTCTCAGACGTCAACTGATTGGAAATAGACTTGAAATTTTCGTTCAATGTGGAGTATTCAGAAGATAAGTTTTTAACTTGCACCTTCAAATCATCATTCTCAGTTTGAGTAGCAGACAACATAGATTCGGAGGTTTCTTTGTACTTCTCATATGTTTCATTCATCAAAACTAACTCTCTTTCAGCAGCAGCAGCTACTTCTTTGTATTGCTCCGCACTCTTGTTTGCTAACTCTAAATCTTCCAGTGTCTCTGATAATTCCTGTTTTAACGTTGTGATATCGCTAGTTGAATCAATTGTTGCAGCCATTGCAGCCATTGCAGAGTTCCTACGGTTCGATATTTCTGAATATTTTTTATTCAAAGACTGTAATTGATTTGAAAGCTGATCTAGTGAATTAGTTTTTGCAATTAACGACTCCTTCAACGATGTAACCTCTGATGAAAGAGTATCAATTCTTGTTTGATACAACTTTGCATCAGAAATTTTAGAATGCAGAGTACGTTTAACCTCTTCACTGCTGGATTTCAATTTGGATCTAGTAGATTGAAGTTCATTTTCTAAAGATTGAATGTTATTTGTTAATCTCTCGGTTGTTGCTTTATAATATGACGTCCTTTCACTATCTAAAACTTGTAATTTAGCAATTGAAGTATTGAGTTTGGATTTCTCATCGACTAACGAGTTGATATCAAGTCTTAATTTTTCCTCAACTGATTTCCACATAGTTTTTTCAGCTTGAAGGCCTTTAACTTGAATTTCTAGAGTAGACTGAATGGTTCTTGATTGCAAAAGTTCGTCTGAAAGTTTCTGGCAACTCAATTCAAACTTGGATAACGAATTTTGCATTTTGGATGCATTGGTCTTGAGTTCTTCCACTTCAGCTTTTGCAACATTTGTAGCGTAAGAAGATGTCTTTAACTGTTCCTCCAGCAATTCCTTTGAGGAACTTGCCCGTGAAAGATCTAATGATAGTTGGAGCTTCTCAGAAGTAAGTAAACTTATTTGACTATTTAACTTCTCAATTGTTGCTTCACTATCTGATTTCAGACTTTTCAACTGTTGTTGTTGAAGTTGTGCTAAAGCACTTATTTTTTCAAGTTCTGCATTCATTTCAACCTCGTTCTTATGTATTGAATTGTTGAAAGAATTAGATGACTGGCCCTCGACCATTTTCTGAAGCATATCTCTACTATTTGTAACTGCTTCCAAACGTGTCTCAGTGTTACTTAACTGTTCTTGAAGTTTTTTGATTGCTTCTGAAGCCTTCTCCAATGCCTCAGTTTCTTGATCATCATTAACAGAAGAATTATTTTCATTATTTTCCAATTCATTACCCAGTTTCCTTGTTAATGCTAACAACTGCCTATTCTTTTCCAAAAGTTCAGGTATGTCCTTGAATGTAGACAATCTATCAGTGATCAACCTGCCTGTGTCAGTAACCTCTGAACTGTCTTCTTGTGAAATCACCAATTTGGACAAAGATTCCTTCTCTTCCTCAGTTAATGGATCATCATGTGTTCCTGAAAGAGAAATCTGAGCAAGAAGAATAGTAACTTGTCTCTTAAGATCTGTTGAGTAGCGATTAAGTTCCCTAACTTGATACATTAGCTCAGTGTTCTTTTTGTTAGAGACCTCGATTTGCATAGCAAGTACTGACTTTTCTTTAGAAATAGAATCAATAATGGCAGACATTTGAGTATGTTTGAGCTGTAATTCTTCACATTTGTCCTTGAATGATTGGAGCAATGGCATTCTTATTTCAAGCTCTTTGAAAATAGAACTCATCTCACACTCCACCTTAGCCCTCAATCTCTTTTCTTTGATCAACTCTTTTCTCAATCTATTCACTTCTGACACCATATCGGTTATTGAATAGTTTTCTCCCATTGTTTTGAGTACTTTATGCGATGACGGAGACATTGACGAAGCTCTATTATGGGCTAATTCCTCTAACATTTCATTTGTGTTAGTATTATCGGGATACGACACTGTGAGATTAGCAACTGTATCTTCCAGGTTTCTTACTTCAGCTTCTTTTTCAGACAACTGAGAAAGCAGAGTTTTGAATTTAGTTTGCAATTCCACTTCTTCATGAGCCGCCTTTTCCGACGTCTCTTGATAGAGTTTCTCCAAAGTGTCGATTCTTTCTTTACGATCACTCGAAGATTTTTCTAACAACTTTATAAGTCTATCCTTACTTGCCATTTCTTCAGCAAACTTTTGTTGTTGTTCTGCCAATTTATCACGAAGTCGCTTTACCTGCACTAGAGATTTATTATGTTTTGAAGTTGTGTCTTCTACCATCTCGGATAAGTTTTCATTGGTTGCTTTCAAGACAGAATACTCTTGTTTTATTTTTTCGAGGTTTGCTTCAAAAGAGGAGAGCTGATTCCTCTTCTCTTCCCTCAAAGCTTGCAGCTCATCAGCCTTCCTCTTCAATTCTGTCTCATACCAAGACGAAGTCTGTTTGATCAGATTCAATTCTTGATCCAGTTGGGTTTTCTCATATTTTGATTTCAATGAGTCAGATAATGCATCCTCCTTTAATGCCTGAATTTCGATTAAATCAGATCTCAAGGTTTTATTTATTTCAGTTAATCTGCTTATTTCATCATTTAAATCCACAATTTGTGATTGCTTTTGATCCAAAACCTGAAACGTTGATCTTTTGGACTCTTGTTCTTCCTCTAATTTTAGCTTGAGCTCACTGATTGTCTTGTTCTGATCATCGATATTTGAACGGACTCCTGTAACGGATGATTGAATTTTGGAATTCTCCTCTGTAAGCTTGGATATCGTTTTGTTCAATTTATCAAGTTGTGACTGAGATTGTTGAAGCTCACTATTTAAGTTTCCTATTTTCTTTGATGATGAGTGTTTGTACTGTTCAAATCCCAATTCAATGACTTGATTAGTAGTCTTTAACTCCTGAAACTCCTTAAACTTAGCGAACAGTTTATCGATCACTTCAGGCCCAACTTGATGAATAAATGTATCATCCAAGTTAAAAAATGAAGTGACTATACTGATATCCTCTTCACCCATATTAGATTGCTTTTCAGAATTCTCAGTTACAAAAGGAGTTTGTTCTTCCGATTCGAATGGAATAGGAGCAGCTGACAATGTTTCGACTTCTTCCACAATTGGTTCATCATCTTGTGGCTCTTCCACTTCTGGTTCTATAGAGATACCTTCTTCTTTCTCTTCAGGTGGCTCCTCAACATTGGGTGACGTTTCGATTACAGTTCCAGTTTCCTCTGCCATGTTGAGATTCATTTCGTCGGCTGGTATTTCTGCCGAATCAATTTCATGTGGAGTGGAAATGTTTTCTTGGTTCATTGCATCATTGGAAGAGTATTCAGGATCTGGTGAGACGGATGTGACATATGGCAGTCGTGTTTCTTCACCTTGTTGAATATTCTCTTCTGCTTGGCCGTTGTTGTGATCAGATATTTCCTCCGAAGGGCCAGAGCCTTCTGTAGATTCCAACATTTCACAAGCTTCGGAATACTAACACAGATATTCTATAAGTACTCTACACAGCTATCAACTGTTTAGACTTCTTGATATGAATTATCAGCTCAATTATTGTTATTGGCACCTTCAATTGTATTATTCCAGCCACCTTCTACAGTTTATCACTTTCCATTATATGCTCTTCACTAGTTCATATGGGACAAAATTTGAATAACGGTGTACGGATGGGTATTTCCATTTTAGGACAATGTACCTGGACTCCAATTTTCTTAGTGTTAAGATTATCATCATATCTGCATTGAAAACAGATATCACTGATCCCCGAGTCAAATGGAACAGTCAACTAGATGAGTCCTGAAATGAATCCAGAAACAGGACAAGATACCAGAGATGAGGGTAGTAAGTACCATAATATCATACTGTGCAACTTGGGTTTGATGATCCGCGTACTAACAACGCGTCTCAATCATGAAGAAGAGGATCTATCTGACATAGAGGATAAGATTTTGGAACAATTGCACGAAATCAGACAACTGAAACAAAAGAAAAAGGAACAGCAGACCTTGCTAATTGATTCAGATGATGAGGAAGATCCTAGATTACTGAACGACAATAACCAACAGACTTCTTATTTCAAAAGATCGAAGACAGAAAAGGTTGTGAAGGATAAGATAATAGCCCAACGCAAAGTCCATAAGAATTCAACCCTTCCACAGACAACATTTGCTAACCGGCTGCAGCAGTTCAGCAATCAGATATCAGAGGAAAGTAATAAAAGAAAGCAATTTGATGAACATCTCAAAGCTACTAGAGTTTACTCGTTTGATCTTGATTTTGAATTCAAGCCGCAGAACTTGAAAGTCGATGAATTGGAGCAGTATTCCGGGAAACAGCTCTCGAAAAGATATATTGGAAGGGATTTACTTAATCGTCTGTTCAAGGGAATGCAAGTTATGAGAGTTGAAAATGTTCTCTCTACTATTTCTCCTCCAGAGTTTTTGCCTCCTCAATATTCTAACTATGTTGTGATCGGAGTGGTAGTCAAGAAGTCTGAAGCTCAGAAGACCAGTGACAATAGATCAAAATATATGAATATACAAATCTCAAATTATAAACAGCATCTGACGGTAACACTACTTTCTAAAGCCTTTGATAGATATTGGAAAGTGAGATTAGGAGATATAATTGCAATTTTAAACCCCTCTGTCTTTGTATTCAAAGAGAAGAAAGGATTCTCGTTAACTTTGAGACAAGATAATTACTCTCTTTTAGAGATAGGGCATTCAAAGAATTTTGGGCTTTGTGGTGCAATTAAAAAAGATGGGTCAAAATGTAATGCTCCCCTAGACCTCTCCAAAACCCAATACTGTGATTATCACATAGAATTACAATTCACAAGGACCGCATCCAAGAGACTTGAATTATCTGGATCTGCCAGAATGTATACACCATCAGAGAACGGGGTCAAGCAAGCCCTATATATGGAGTCAAAGAATGAAAATGGAAAGCAGATACTCGGTGGACACATAAGTTCCGATTTCAACTCTCCTTATCAGAAGGAGGTTGATATTGGACGACTCTATTTTTCGAATCCTAATGCATCCAAAGCCTTTTTTAACGACTCTTATCAAAATCCGAATATAATGAATGAGCTGCAGTCGTCTAAAGTAAAGCAAGAGAGGGCTAAAAAAGAAAGAAATTTGAGGTGCAAATTAGCCAGTCTTCCTGGAGGAGATACTTTGAGAGATCCTTCTATTGAGTCGTCAGAGACCAAAGTAAAGAAGCAAATGATAAGTAATGTCGCATTTGGAGCCGCTACCAAAAACAAAATAGGGTTCGATCCAACGAGGAGGTTATTCGACAAGAAAAGAATACCCGGTGACGAACGTAATAATTCAATCAAATCTGAACTTCTGCGATCTTTAAAAGAGGACGCAAGCAAACACAAAAAGTCATTGAAACCTTCAAGAAACGAATTGATAACAAGGAAAAGGAAATGGGATGCTAACATACATAAATTGGAAAAAGTAAGAGGTGATGATACGCTTTTGGCTAAGGTCAAGAGTCAAGATAAATTTATAGAACTCAGTGATTCTGATGATGAACTATAGTAATAACCTAAAGGATATTTTATTAAAGCTTATATTTTATCGATATAGAACATGACGTCAAGTAGGTAATTATAATATACAACTAAAGATAACTTTATTAGAAAATTATCGACATAAGATGAGAGAAGGGGTATCGGATTCGGGGTAAAAAAAGGATGCGAATTCAATCAAAACGGTTCGAGGTTCTATAATCCACCCTGTTCAATTAAAACTGTTTATTCCTCTGATATGGTGGGCTCTGTGGTGCTCTTACTTGCAGACCTCTTTCTTGCCTCAGGTGATGGGGGAGTTAGCGCTGTTTCCCCGTCGGAGGTGCCTGAAGCACTAGGAGGAGGCGATTCTGGACAGAATTCGTTGATAATTTTCCTCAGAAGATTTCTCCTAACAGGCTTCGCTAAAAATCCTGACATTCCAGCATTCAAACAATCGTCTCTATTTGATTGGTCTGCAAATGCTGTAAGGGCCACGATTGGTCCTTCATAATTCAAGTCCTTTCGAATGATCTTCGTAGCAGAAAGGCCATCTATATTTGGCATTTGAACGTCCATGAAAATCAAATCAAAGAATTGACCATTTATCATCGATCGTTTGACAATATCTATGGCTTCATTACCATCACAAGCTAATGTTATATCAGAAAGGCCTTCTAATTTTAACATTCTTCTAATGACTTCTTGATTAACCAAGTTATCTTCTGCAATCAAAATTTTAAGAGGAGAAGACCTTGACACAGAACTAGAAGATGATACTGAAAATAGACTACTGGAATCCACAGACGGCTTTCTGTTCATCATATGAGAATGTGCTGTTCCGGTTGAAGCTCGCGTGATCAATTCTGGCTTCTCGAAATATGAGCTGATATCATCTGTTAGAGCAAGAGCAGAACGATCTGGAGCTGTTCTAGAGCTTGTTGGACTATTTTGATTGTTGTTTGAATTTTCGACTCTATAATCATTACTAATATGACCTTCATCGGTGACATCATTATTCTCTCCATCCAAAAATGTGACTTTTTTGTTTCTAGGGAATGAATCATTGAATTGAACGTCATATAGCTCGTCAATTTCTTTTTCACTAAGATTCAATTCCCCCACCTGGGGAATAGGAACAGTGAATGTAAAAGTTGATCCCTCACCAACTTTCGACCCCAGGGTTAAGGTTCCATGCATCATTTTAGCAAATTGCTTACAGATAGATAGACCAAGACCAGTTCCTCCATATGATCTCGACAATGTTTGATCTCCTTGAACAAAGGCCTCAAAAATTTTATCTTGAAGAGATTCATCAATTCCAGTTCCAGTGTCAGTAATAGAAATTTGGAAAACCCACTGTTTAGGATTCTCAAATTTATTATATGTCCGAGGCTTTTTGCTGTGACCAGCACAGATGCTATCATCATCATCCAATGTAGAGAGTGTTGGAGAACCGGATGACAATGGCTCCGTCTGACCTTGTTCATCCAATTCGGTTAGAGATTCGGAACCAGTCTGACTTCGTGAGCCGAATTTATACGACTCAGCAAGCACACCTTTATATAAGCCAGATCTGAGAGTTGCTATACTTTGAGTTTCGTCGGCAGCATATGTCTTCGTAGTCTCAGATGTGAATGTGGTTTTTGATGAATCTGCATTTTCTTTTTCTTGGTTGTCGGTAATGCAATAAACATGTTCATAGTTTGATTTTTTTGATTTTTCTTCATCGTATAATCCTAATACCTTGATTTTCAATGTCACAGAGCCATTCTCTGGAGTAAATTTCAATGCATTACTCATTAGGTTCATAATGACCTGTATAATTCTATTTGAATCGGCAAAAAGGATCATCTTTTTTGACAGATTTGGTTTTATTATGATATTCAGATCCACATTTTGATCCTTCGCAGTCTTACCAAAAATTGACTTGACTTGAGATGCCACTTCTAAAATATAAAAATTCTTTTTTTGAAGCTTTGACTTATCTAACTGATTTTTGGAGAAAGTCAACAATTGAGTTAAAATATGCAGAAGAAGCTCTCCACTCCTGAAAATCAACTCCAAAGATGACTGTATTTTGTCTATATCTTTCTCTGCCATCGCAACAGAGGTCATACCAAGAATTCCATTCAGTGGCGTACGTAACTCATGGGAGATATTTGCTATGAAAACCGTCTTTGCCTCATTAGCAGCCTCTGCCTGTTGCCGGGCAGCATCTGCTTGTATCTTTGCCTCCTCTAGTTCTTTTGTTCTTGCCCGCACTCTATCCTCCAAGTGAGCATATTGTCGATCCAACTCTTCTGCCATTGCATTGAAAGCTTCTGTCAGCTCTGTCAGCTCGTCGAAAAAAATTCCTTTGCGTTGCGTTATTGCAGGAATTGGTACTGTCTGATTATGATCTGAAGCTGGAAGATATTCTGACGAACCATGATTTACTGTATCAGATAAATGAGTTGTCACGCTTCCTGAACGTGAGAACATGTTGATTCCATCCAAGCTATTTCCGTGGCTCATTGACGAATCGCGATTTGAAGACATAGCCATCCCAGTATATCTAGGTTCTGATTTATGACCTTCAGTGGGTGATTTTTCTCCCTTCAAAGACTTTATTTGTGAGAGTTCAACAGATTCCCTTTCTACCTTAGCTTCTTTATGGAAGAATGGTGAACGACTTCTCAATGCGGGAAAATATCTGTGTTTCAAACTTCCGGATCCATCAGTAGAATGAGAAGGACTGGATTCACTTTGGGTTGTATTAGGCTTTTCGAAGTGCTGGCCATGTTTCTTTTCACCAAAAGATAATTTTCCTGCAATGGCGCCCTTTCTTCTCCTTCTATGCCCACTTCGCAAACCACGACCTTCGGTGATCTCTTCTGTAGCTTTTTGAAGCTTTATAATCGGACGAACACCATAGTGTGCAAGAGGAAAGGTAATAAGACACATGAATACAGCAATTCCAACACAAATTCCAATTATTATCTTTGTTAGTTTGGATATTGGGCTCATGAACGTTATTCTGCTTTGTTCCACAGTGACAAGCCAATCGGCAAAAATCATGTTCACAACTGAAAATCCAACAGCAACTCTCTCACCATAAATACTCCGTACATCAGTGAATTTACCAGATGATTTATTATCAGAATATACTGAAGCGGCTGGCTTATATTCCGATAGACTGTAGTTTTGGAGCTGCTCTTGAGATGTATATGGATAGGAAACAAAGATGGAATAAAACCCAATGACATCTGTGGTATTATCTTGATTGAATTGGGGTCTTATGAGGTTGACGGTTGAATAATCTGATGTGGATGCTTCAGAAGTTGTATTTTTGATTGTGTCCATGTTTATTATGACGCTCAAATATCCACTCAGAACAGGAGTAGATATAAGAACTGAATTATTGGTGAATATAGGTAGTGTCAATGAGATAAAATATGAAGAGTTATCCATAATAGGACCGTAAATATATCCCTTGTTTTGGGAAAGGCTTTTGGGGACAGTGGAGTTTTCGTCTAATATGTATAGTTCATCTAAAACTTCAGCAGATATGTTGGTCTGAGGTTCTGAATTTTGAACCTTTGCAACAACCTCTAGAGATAGGTCGTATAATGCAGCACCGTTGAAGAGATTCGAAGAATCCAACGCCTGCTCCATTGTTCCCACGACACTATTGGTGACTGTTGATGAGGTATTACCAGCTTTCCTGACGCTCAGAGCATCCTCTATTGTATCCTGTGTACTGAGAACGTATATCTGATAGTAGTAAGATGTGAACAATTGTTGTACCTGCGAAGCCTTGAGCTCTGCTATGACTTGAAGCCGTTCTACTCTTGATTGAGAGAACACAGATGTGAAATAAACTCCAGTCACCACTCCGAGAACAAGAAGCGAGAACAATGCCACAAACAGGACCAGTGCAATAAGCTGTGTCCTAATGGACATAGGAATTCTATGCCATCGCATCGGAGAGGGTTTTGTAAGTTATTCTATGATTTAAATTGATGATTCCCCACTTTGATTCTGCGATTAGTAAATATTCAGATTCCTATATTGCTAAACGGTGAAATCTCCCAGAAAAAATTTCCTACTCTGTGTTATCTAGGGTGAATACCTCTTGTAAGGTAGTAGCACTGATTTCTCTTTTAAACCAGATGTGAAATGGTCTATTACCAATAACTTTTGTATCTCTACTAGCGCAGTTCTTATTCGAATCTTTGAAACTTCATATCCCAGTTCTTCAGTGAAAGCCTTCTGGTAAACAAGGACAAAAAAATTGAGGATTTTTAGTACTTCACACGACACTTCAGTTGGGATGAATCAATTAAAAAAAAATTCATACCTCCGGATATTCCTAGGAATCTCTCTTATTACTGAAATCTGACAATGGAGTTGATCTATTCGAACTAGTCTTTCTCGGAGATAATTGTGTTTGTTAAATACAATTCCCTTCATTGCCATTGTATTTCGGCCACTTCTGAATTATTATTTTTAATGAGATCCTGATGACATACTGCACACATCTATTGAGCAGCATATCGATTCATCACTCTAGACGAAATTTTCTCTTCTGGTGAATACGTACGATCTCTTAAATTAAAAACAATAATATTGTATTGCTTATAATTTCTTTTGTCCTGGTCTATATATTCCTATGGGAACTGATTGGTGTATAGTTGTTGACCCGTTTGTATGGAGAATCTCGTCGATGACATATCAAAAGTCTTTTCTATAGAATAACATTCTCTCTTATCGTGTGAACTCTGATCTATTGGCTTTTCCCCTCATCTTTAATATTGATGAACTTTCTAAGCTTCTGTAACCTTTTCTCTAGATGTACGATTTTTTTTTTAAAAAAAGGACTTCAAATCTCTCCAATTTAGCCCTAGCTTGGTCTAGATGGCCCGAATATATCGATCGTTCTTGAAGTAATAATCACGTATCCTTCTCTCATCACTACTCCTACACTGAGAAGGGTAAGGTATATTCTGGTTAATCCGCGGATAATCGGTAAAATTATGCGCCTTACACTGCGTGCTGATAAGTCGAAGATTCAAAACTAAAAAATTATAGATAAAAAACTCTAATCGAATTGAGTTTAATTTGGTTGACTTGTACAGTAGACAACTTTTGAAATATCACTGGTAGTAGTGCAATCTTTGCACATTATAGTTCCTTGCACAAGATGCATCGAAATGAAAGTGTTGCATCAAATTCACCAGGAAAGTTGAAAAAAGCGTATGTTTTATTTATCATGCTGTTTTTCAATATGTTTGTTATCTCGAAATACTGACATCTATGATCAACTCAATTTGGCTGTCTGTGTAGATGTGATTTCTGCAAATCAAAAAAAGCAAGATGTTCTGGGGATTTGCCCTCCTGCAGAAAATGTATAATTTCCGGTCGTCAATGTGTCTATTCTCCCTATGAGAAAAGAGTGTCTGTACTCCTCTCCAAATATAATGAGATGTCTGATACCATTGAAAAATTGCAGAAAGAAGTTGATTTCTTGAAAAAACGGGAAAGAATTATACCATTAGATGCTTACTCCCCGGTTGACAGGACAATTGGGACTCTCAGAACTCCAATTGTTGCGACAACTAAAAAAAAGAATTTGGAGACAGGGCCTAAATTGACCTCTTCATCTTCAGAAGCCATCATTACCAAGTTAGCAGAGATGCAGAAACCTGAGATGCAGAAATCTGAAAGTAAGAGAAGAGCTTCATCAGATATGGGAGTAAGAAATTCACTGTCAAGTTCCTACGGAAAAGAAAGGTTTGCCACCACTACCAGAGGATATAGTTCTAAACTTCTTCGGTTTCTGGCTCAATTGAGCCTTGAAAGAGCTACCCAACTGATTGATGGCTGTCATTTTTTCTTGAACGCCATCTATTATCCCTATGATCGGGAGTTTCTGAAATATAGACTCAAATCTATTTATTCCCAACATAACAGCTTCTCCTCCCTAGTAAATCAGTCAGTGTTTTTCAGGTCTTTTGTTCTTATCTCATGGGCACTCGGAATGCGTTACGTTAGGGACCTTGACGACATCACAGATGACCTTTTGCATTATGCCCTCCTGGAAGTGCTGCCAATTACCGATGTCAAGGAATATGAAGAAAATTATCTTATTGTTTCCACTCTAACAACTGCTAGTCTTTATTTTCGATCCATCAGCAAGGATGATGATTCCAGTTTGTACTCCAATCTGGCTATGCATTTCGCAAGTCACATAAAACTCCACGAGCCAAGTTATGATGTTGAGGAGAGCGATTATGAGAAAGAACTAAAATCCCGAATTATGTGGGTGACATATGGGGCTAGCAGAGTTGTTGCGGCCAAGATGGGTGATGTTTCTCTATTGAATTACGACTACATTACTAGACCATTACCAGAAATGACATCATATGCAATCATAGATGGATCGGTGAAGCCAATTTCCACAGGTGGTTTAACTGCTAACGAGTTCCAGGTGTATCTTTCACTAACTCAGATAACAGAGGATATATACCGTGTATTATACTCGCCGTTTTCGAACTCTTCAAAGTGGGCAAGCTCTCTTCGTGAAATTGTTGAAAAGTTAATCTGCTGGAATCAAACATTACCTGAGGGACTAAAACTAGTTCTTACGTTTGATGAAGATGACAAAACCCATCGCAGATTACTTTGTTCCTTGCATTTGAGTTACTGTTTCTGTATCCACCTAACCACTATTCCAATTCTTTATAGCATAGTGATCAAACGAAAAGCTGCAGAAGAATTTGAAATTGATACCACTATCTGGGAAATGCTCACTATATGCTCCAACGCTGCACAAATGACGAGTTATATAATAGCATCATGTATAAAAGAGAACATGCTAGCCGTTTTTGGTGTTATGGATTTGGATTATTTATACACTGCAAGTTTGACATTTTTCATTTGTGGAGATATATTGAATTTCAATTCTGCAGAATCTAGAGAGTCATTAGATACCTGTCTTAAAATGATTGGGGAATTTTCACGGCTAGGAAATCAACATGCTGCCCGGAAACTTAAGAGACTGCAAGCACTTATCAACGGCCAGAGGAACCAGGAAAGTTCACCTAGTTTACCAGCGAGAAACAGTTTACCGTTTGATCCTCAATTGATATTTCCCGAGGATTCAGTTAACATGGGTATAGATATGAATTCTTTAAATCCATTTGATGGACTTATGAATATTGCTCCAAATGTCGCAGAGTCGTTCCAAGCTCTAGCAGAAAGAGATCTCAATCTCTGGGAATATGGATATAAGACTTTGCAGGATATTGACAATTTCTGGGACGACTTTACTAACACAATGGATGAAGTATAAATATGCAACACCTTTTTACTACATTATATACCGGTAATTACGTTTTAAAAATATGAAGTTATGACATTATTAGAATACTTTATCATTAATGATTTGAAATTTTGAATATCCAAGGAATACAATTATGCCAGATCAAATTTCGAAACCAAGCCGTGCTTGATCAAATATTCAGCAATGGTCTTGACACAGTCATCAACACTTAGTTTACTGGTATCTAAATGGATTTCTGGTGATTCTGGAGCTTCATATGGGTCATCAATACCAGTAAAGTTCTTGATTATACCTTCTCTTGCCTTCTTATACAAGCCCTTTGGATCTCTCTGTTCTGCAACTTCTAAAGGAACGTCGATGAACACCTCCACAAATGGAATTTTAGCTTCCTCATGAAGTTTTCTAGCTTGATTTCTGTCCGCCTTATAAGGACTGATGAATGATGTAATAGAGATACATGACGAGTCAGCAAATAACTTGGACACTTCGGAAATTCTTCTAATGTTCTCAGCTCTATCCTTTTCAGAGAACCCGAGATCCTTGTTTAATCCAAATCTAATATTGTCTCCATCCAATCTGTAAGAGTTAACTCCATTGTGCAAAAGAAGATTTTCCAAACCACATGCAATCGTACTTTTACCAGAAGCACTGAGTCCAGTGAGCCACAGAGTAGCCCCTTTTTGGCCTGTGAGAGCATTACGCTCTTCACTAGTTAAATTATGATGCCATGTAATGTTTCCTGACATTTTCTTACCTATATGCACACTAATGAGACTTTTTTTCTATACAAGTGCTGACTCCAAAATAATGTAGAACTGATATCCTAGGTCTTATATATCTAACTTGGCTTTCAGGGATAATTGAAGGCTGAAAAATCCATTCTCTACCACTATTTTGTGACAGTTTTATCAACTTCGAAGCATAGCTATTTGGTGAACTCACGTGATATCGCAACACTGGTTTGCATATTACGCATAAAATAAGGCTGTGCTCGATCTGTCAATATTTGAGGCTGTGTAAATTTTATGTACATGATTCCAAAGTCACTTTCATCACCTGTCAAAGTCAACTACGGAGAAAGATCCCTGATAGTGCGGAGAAGTATTCCCTTTAGTTTTTCTCTGATTAAACTTTTGTCCTGATTGCACTCCTCGGTTATATCTCCGTAAATCTTTAGGTTATCATTGATCTTGATCTCATAAGTATCATCAATAAGTTTATTTTCCTTACCTTTAGTCTTGATGAATTGGGCCAGCTGTAAATCACCCCCCAGAAGAGAAGTCAGTATCAATGACTGAACAAGTTTTCCTGTTTCCCCATTCGTGGCGTCGGGTGATTTGGTGTAGAGCTCCATAGACTCGTTATATATATGTAGAGCACGTTCACCATCACCCATCCATCCGTGATAGAGTATAAGTGATGCAAGATTAGAAGCAGGGGGGAGGGGTGATTGAGGAATTAGAGCCTCTGCAAACTGGAGATAGCTTGCTTCATTCTTGATAATTGACTCGTGGATGAGGATAAGTGATGTAATGGTTCTAAGGTCATTTAGTTCAAAGGATTCTTGTGGCACCTTAGTTTGATACTTATCAAAGGACTCTAAAGTTAATCCAAGATCTTGATTATAAAATCCAATAGTTTTTAACATTAGAAGTCTGAGCTTTTGATCGTAAAGATCAGCTTTGCTGTCGGTGATCCTTTTGATAATGTCGGATGTCGCTTCTGCAGGGGAAGAGACTCCTGAGAACCGGATCCCCGTCTCATTTTCAAATTCTTTCAGTTCCTCCGTTGACTGAAGTAAAATATTCTGAATTTGTGAGATTGGCTCCAAGCATTTCACGGTAACATCCAGAGGTAATTCTGGTGAATCTTTAATCGAATCATAAAGGTAAAGGTAGTCTGGACTTTGTAACTGTTCGTGGTCATTTAATATCTGTTGAACCACCTCTACTGAAGGCTTCAAAACAGTGACGACTTTTGATAAACCCAAGTCTATCAAATCGCTTACTAACTTGGTCATTGTTACAGAATCAATAAGAGACTTATCTTCTAAAGCTGCATACATCTTCATAATTTTAATGGCTTTTGGAAGTGTGATGGCAGACTCTCCTTGTTGTATATCAATCATATCACCATTTATCATTTTTTTGAGAACCTCAGCACGAAGCTCGGTGCTTGGAGAACCTAAATTAGCATCATTGAAAATCTCCCAACTAGAATGAACCCTTCCTGGATTATATTTTATTAATTCAATATATGAGGCATCTGTTAGTTTACCCGAAATGCTCTCAATTCTACGTCTTGCCAAAGTTGATATAGAGTAGTCAAAGCGAGTAAATTTCTCAATCAATTTGTTTAGATAGAGGAGTTTTGATTCAAGAGACAAATGTTGATCAGACTCGATAATTTTGGCAAGTTCAGATGATAGCTCATACAACTTTTCTAGTTGTTCTCCTTTATCTTGAGAGGAGGATAGCACTTCATAATAATGATCTATCACACGAGGATATGAATTGGCCTTGCTGAAGTCCATTTGTGGTAATTTTTCAATGGTTTCATTTATATTTGAATGTGACTTAACATTTCTTGCAACAAATGTTGGCTGATAGGCTCTTTTCGGGTAGTAAAAAGTCCGGTTTAAACCGGACTTTTTCACACTCCTCAAGACTTTCGTATACATACTTTCTGAGTATGTTTATTGAAGTGTTGGTTAGACCCTTTTTTTTAAACGGTGCTATTCTGAATTTAATCTAGACAAATAGCCATATCACTAAATTTTTTAGACAAATATGCAAATTAAAGATTTACCCGCCACAAAGCATTAGCCTCCAAATATTTCATTTGCCACAAATGGATGCCACAGCTTCCCAATCACCGAGAACCAATGCCACAAATGAAAATCCTCAAGATCTTCGGAGTTTAACCCTGAAAGGCCTATCGAACCAATAATCGAAGAAGAGTAACTAATCAAACTCAAGTGATCGCTGATTCAACACTAATTTTGTACTATCAATGAATTGGTATAAATATGTATTCGAGCGATAATGACAAATGACTGTATATATATGTTTATAAATATGAAGAAACAAATTTAAAATTTTAGCTATTTTTCAGAGTTTTGTGACCTGTTGGATCTAACCTTGGCAACATTATCCAGAAGTTTTTCATAGACCTGATCAGCCTCATGATCCTCTACAAAATAATCATGCATCGAATCCATGGACACAGGGGATGAAGGCTCGTCATTACCGGCAAGCTGGCCTGATAAACCCACCGAGTTTTTGGATAGTGTATCCAAACCCTGAACAGAAGGAGACGCAAGTTTTCCGGAAGGAGTGACTGGGGCATTCACAGGGGAAGAGCTTGGGGACGCAGCCTTGGACTCAGGTAGCGATGTAGAGACTTTTGGTGATGAGTGCACACCTTGACCCGACATTGAAGGAGACATAGTGACAACCTCTTGTTCACCATTTGGTTTCTCGTAAATGGTCTTTATTTGTGAAAAGTCTTTATTCATCTTGGTAATGAGATCAGACACACTTTCTATACCCTTTGCCTGTATAACAGCTTGACGCAACTCAGGCCCGGAAGGGATGTTATTGATTTTCAATTGTGGTCTTTCGCCAGATTGCTGCTTTATCTGCACAGATGGTTGAGAAGTCTTTTGCACCTTGTTCGAATCTTTTTGGACATCAGTAGGCATCAAGGAATTTTGTTGCTGAACAAAAAATCCCCATCTGTGGAACTCTCCTTCTTCTTCTTCGAGTTCCTTTGCATGAATAGAAGTTTGAGAGACACTTCGAATCAAAACAGGCTGTCCTGTCAAGTAATCAACAGGTCTTGAGTCAGCATCAACCACAACTTGATGGGGAGAAGCATCTTCTGTAATGGCTGGTTGACTAGGCTCTTGATAAGATAATGTTTGATCAGGAGAAACAATTGGTCCTGTGAAAATCATATCCGAAGATGATCGATGCATTGGTAATTGATGAGCTGAAAGTTGACTAGAAAGCCTTTTAATTAATTCAGGCCTCTTCAGATTTTCAACAGGACTCTGAGCAATACGATCGCCTTTTCCACTGGCTGAGACTGATGTTCCAGTCAGTTTCTTTCCTTCTTGAGTCAATAATTCTTTATTTTCTTCAGTAAGAGGGAAATCATCTGCATTCTCATTGAATATATGAATAATGCTCTCTAGAGAGTCGTCTAACAAGCAAAATCTCAATAAATTCTCTTTTCCTTCTAATGAAAGTTTTCCTTCAGCTCTTGCATCAAATAATTTGTTCATGGTCTTATGTATTTCACTTCGCAATCTGACAGTTTTTTCAACAATTGCATTGGTGATGATTTGCTTTTCTTCTTCATTCTTTGTTGAGGACGATTCCAATAGTGCTTCTGCAGTTTTTGTCAATAGCGAACCATCGAAAAACAAATCTTCTTCGTTATTACCACCATGAGAGGGGTCTTTATTCAAAAATCTTTCCATGTTCCTCACCAAATAAAAAGCAATCTTTGAAGCAATGTCATCTCTGATAACATCATAATCAATATCAAGATTGTAAATATTTGAATTCTTGACAGCGATATAAAGAGCTGCAGATGTTCGGTAATTGATATTTTCATTCCCAAGCAAGGAGACATGAATGAGTTTTGGGCATGATTGAAAAGTAAGACATAACCTCATAATTGCTGCCTCGCTTAATTCATCAAATTCAAAATGAACTCTCCTCAATTCAGGAAATTTCGGTAAATATTCAGAAAGAGTTGACAGAATACCAGGGAAAAGCTGGGGGTTGTTTCCCAAGTCCAAAAACCTTAATGTTTTAGAAGTACTTAATACCTCAATAAGCTTCTTGCAATCTTCCACTCCCACTTTGGTTTGGTTGAGGGAAAAGAATACAATGTTGATGTTATCCATCTTAGTAGAGAATGCTTTATACAATGGAGCAACCATTGCTGAAGTCAAGTCATTAAAGGCTATATCGATACCAATACAGCTGTTATTCGGACTCGAAATCCATTGTGATATAATTTCCGATTTGTCCTCATCAAAATTGATTGATGCCACCCCTAATCTTTTGGTTTTGATGCTAAGGCCATTGTTCACCAAATTTCTGAATTGATTACTTGTCAGTTTACAACCATTAATCACTAACTCTTCAATACCGCCTTTGAGAACGAGACTGTCAGTAAATAAATCCCAGTCCATTTCAGATCTGTGGAAACTTTTAGGAGTATCCGGCTTTATTCTCTGTTGACTTAAATCCAATTTTGAGATAGACTTGTTCAATGTTAGAAACTTGCAGATGCTTCTCCATCCCTCTTGGTCAATAGCCACATTTCTAAGTGATAATTTTTCCAATGTAGTAGAGTTCGATAGACTGACAAGTATTATCTTCAGCATTTGATTATCCAAGGTCACGTTGTCAAATATCACTGTCATAATAGGAGCAATAGCCAAGAAATCTGAGAAAGATAATATATCAATCAAAGTCGGTTTAGGATTCAACATCTTTAAAACATGTAAAGGCTTGGTCTTCTGTTTCAACTGTTTTAAGGTAGCAGGAATCGGCAAAATCTCCCTCAGATGGCAGCACCTAGTATACAGTAACTCTAGAGTTAACTCTTCTTTTGGTGTTGATTCTTCAGAAACTTCATTCTCGGTTGTTGCTGAACTTTGTTGTTTATCATCGAAATAATTAACATGTTCATGAAGTGGTGTGTCAATGTCTAATCCTTTATGAATATCCCAACTCTCATCATCCCATTCATCCTCATCTTCCTTGTCCTTTGTGAGTTTGCTGTGTTTCTTGTAGCCTGCAACTTCCTTGGCAATCCGCACAGCTGATGAGTGAGCCTCTAACGAATGTTTTCTAGACTCTGTGAGAGCAAGTTGATGTCTTTCCATTGCCTCCTGTAGAATACGTTTGTCAACCTGGGGCTTTTCGTCCTTGGTCTGATTATTGAAACTATCAGTAATTCCAATGGATAGTTTAGGAGGAGCAGAAGTTAGATCTTCTGGAATCAAAACGTTTCCTTTCTTAGGACGACGGGACGGTATCTGTTGTTGGGGATCATCGGGAAGTGCATCCAGAGCAAATGTCACTCTTTTAAAGGGGATCGCCTCTAATTTCATCTTTGTTTTATCGAGTGATCCAACTGGTTTTGTTGCATTGGAAAGTAATTCCTTTTTCTGCGCACTAGAAGTTGTTTTTGAATCCAGTTGAGTTCTACTTACATTTTCATTGCCTTTTTTTAAACCATCTTTAGTTGATTGTAGTTCTTGTCGTTGAGACGTTTCTGCAGCCTCGCTTGTTAATTTGCTAGAAATTGTAGAAGTACGACTCTTAGACAGCAATGATTTGTCTGAGACAGGTAATGTGCCTGAGGTGGAGGCAGATACGGCCCCTGAAACAGTTGAATCTCCTATTTGTGCATCTCGTCCTTGAGATGAGGATTTTGCAGTCGTTTGATGAACAGTCTGTGACTTAAATTTTGAGGATATAGAAGAAAATATTGAGGATTTTTTAACTGGTGCTTGCACTGGTGACTTCTCCTTAGAGTCAGATGAAGATCTAACCCTTGGCACTAGTCCGGATAAAGAACCTGATCTGGACTTTGAACCTGATGACTGAGATTTCAGAGATGAAGACCTTGATAGTGAGCCAACAGATGTTGGAGATCCCACTACAGCTGAAGGTAGTGGTGGTTCAGTGGATGACTGTTTGACAGCCTGGTTTGAATTGATAGGTATTGGGGCTGTCTTTGAGGACGCCGGGCCAATAGATGGAACCGCCGGTGACTGCGTCACTTTTAAGGACGACTTCAAAGAAGATTGCAAAGGTTGCTGTGATCTGTCTGGAGGCTGGGCTTTTTTCTCCTCTTCTTTTGAAGCTTGAGCATCTTGAGTCAGATTGTTGAGTTGTTGGTTTTGTGCAGCCTGTAGTTGTGCTTGTTGAAGCTGAGTCTGGACATCATTGCTAATAGAGTTATTCTTCTTGGATAATTTTTTGACAGCCTTACCTCTAAATAGCCAGTCAACATCTCCGTTGGAAACCCCAGGATCATCAAAATGGTCCTGGGCTGTTTGTTCGACTTGAGGCAGCTTCTGCTCTTCGTGGGACATGTCTAAGAATTTTTTAGTTGAGGTCTCTTATGATGGAAGACCGCCGAAAGCCGAAAAGATGATGCTTCCTCCTTGATTTAAAAGCAGAAACCTTGTTGTACTCAAAGACCGAGAGAAGTGCCAATATTTGCAGATTTTGTGTCTCTTAATTTAAATATCCCTTGTCCTTATCCCTTTTGGACGTCTAACCTTCAATCTATAAATTTCTCGAGTGTCTCCGCACTCGACGTTTCACAGTAAACTTACAGAACTGTCTATATGTTTTTCAAATGATAGTTCAACCCCAGGTACTTCTGTCTTGAAGAAGAGTTTCAGCATTTATGTTTTCATCCCTGATTACTGACTCCCTTGTTCTCTACGCAAAAGGAGGATAGTGGCCACCTATAAAATGTATGAAGAATATTCCTTGTGCAAGGATGTGTCATACAGCCCAGATATGATGACGTAACTCGGGCCTCATGAAGTAATGGAGTTTCAGGTGTGCTTGATTGGCTCCATCTCAAGCTATTCTCAAAGATTCTGTATCTCGGGCTGGATATCCAAACCGGTTTAAAGTTGTGGAGTTAATACTCTAAAATCCCTCATTGTAAAGGATCAAGATCGGGATTGCCGGCTAGTAACACCGATGAGACCATGAAGTAACTCCGTGAGAATTTGAAATGACTTCAAATTCATTCTATTGGAAGGGAATATCGAATACCGAACGGCCCGGTAGAAAGCCAATTCTGTTAGTTCTGATTACAAATATTGGGACAACGACTATTGTGAGATTTCTTGCATTGTATTTATCTCCTCGGATGATATTTAAGTTTTACAACAATGGATCCATTTCAACAATAAATTTGCGGGTTTCTCTGATTAGGTAGTTATTAAACATACATAGAAAAATCCATTTAAATTTACTCTTGATCGGCCTTGAAAGCAGCAATCTTTGCAGCAACTCTCTCCTTTCTCTCCTTCTTGGTCAACTTGGTCTGCTTGTACTTCTTGGACTCAGCAGCATATTGTTCCTTGGTGAACTTCTTTTCAGTTGGCTTGAAGGATGGGTCCTCTCTGATCTTTTCGTGAGCCTCAGTGTAGAGATCTTCAACAGCATCAGCATCAATGTCGTCAGCAATGTAACCCTTGAACAAGGTTCTGTACTTCTCTTCATCATCATCCATCAACTCTTCCATGTACTCAGCGACGTGACCACCGAAGATGTACTTTCTTAGGACTTCAGAGTCTAACTCTTCACCCTCAATATCCCAACCTGGGAATCTGGATGGAGAGTGTGGAACGTACAATCCACCGTCAGAAGCACCCTTCAAAGCACCGAAGACTCTAGCACCAGTAGTGGTTCTTTGCAAACCAACATCAAGGTAAACCTTGAATGGTCTTGGAGCATCTTCAACAGCCTCGGTCAATTCAAATTCACCCTCAACTTCTTCAACACCAGTGTAGGTCTCGTCCAAACCAAGCTTTTGCAAAGCTCTTCTTGCGACAAGCAAACCAGTAGCATAAGCAGCAGACCAGTTAGTCAAACCGTGGGTGATACCGTAATTTGGCAATTCATGGGAGTAAGCAGCGGTGAAAACAACATCACCAGTCAAGGTAGAAGAAACGATTTGGCAGATGATGTCCTTGTTGGTGAATCTAACCACAAGTCTGTACTTTGGCGAGTTGTATTTGGCCTTGTGTTGAGCGACCAATCTCTTTCTAGCATAGTAGTCGGTCTTACCCTCAGCTCTTCTTCTGAAAGGAGTCTGGTAACGGGAGTGGTATGCAGAGTTCTTGAGGACCTTGTGGAAAGCCATTTTTGAATGTAATTAGTATATTATCTGATGAGATATATATGTAATTAAGTTTCACTTGTGATGAATCTTGATATAATCTTTATATTAGTTGAAGAATTTTTCAACATCTATGGTGTATATACAATCGAGTTCTGAAAAATTTTTTGGAGAGCTAAATAAATGGTAGTGTGTGTCCCAATATGTTTTTTGACTTTGCGTGGTAGGGTAACCCCCTGCTGTTTTTTATTTATCCTATCCCCTCTGAACCCCTTTCATTCGGGTAGCACTCTTCGATATAGCAGTATTAGTGATAATCTGATGGTTGTAAATCAACAGTATATCATTACCAAAAATATAGGTAGATAGTAACAAAAATCCAATTTATCTCTTCAAAATATGAATAATAACCTTCTCTATAATTCTCCTAAAATTCCGTAATTTAGTAACTTTAAAAAGTCTAAAAATTTAAATATTTGGTACAAAGAAGAGTTTGAAGAATCAAAATCAGAGTAGATTAGGTTTCAAGTTTTATCAATAAATTAAAAGCCTACAATGGTTGTCTAGTAATATGTTACTATAGATGATTATTTATGATAAGGATGAATTCCCTTTCCTTAGTTTTCTGTAGATATTAAACATGGGGTAGAAAAAGATGTTTGGAAGCAGCAACCGGAATTTCAGCGGTGTAGCAAAACATATATGTACATGAGAAAGGCTATGATGTTGTATGAACTTGTGAATGTTGATTTGTATAATTACTGTAAAATTGATGATTTTCCTAGGTTCGTTTTAACCTATTTCCTTGCTTACTATGGGCGGATATGAGATGAATCCAAGTCAAAACATCTTTGCACCAAATAGAGAATGGCCTCACCTGTTGATTCTTCTTTGGAGCTAGCTTCCTTAAACCCCGATTACAAATAAAACATACTCTTGTTGCAAGGAGATACCACTCAGACCAATTAGCACTAAAAGGAAGCTATTTGAACCTGTAGAGTGTTTTGATTTCAATCTGAAAAAAATTAGGGTTGTTTGAACCTGTGTGCCTGCAAAACTATATTGACCAGAAACAAAGACAATCGCAGTGGCACTTATAATTAGATTGCAAAACCTCTTGAATTGCTTTTGTGTTAGATCTTCTTATAACAGTATCCTTGAGGTGTCATAACTATTGGGTATACTAGCAGTCCTACAATACTGAATTTGGATCATCTTACGAACTACGGCTACTATACATCCCCATCACAACTTCCAATTGACCACATAAATATTTATACTTCTCATAACAACAGACAATAGGCAATATGTCAGGAATTTGGCCGTTTTTCAATTCCTCGTTTTCAAATGCGACAATAAATAAGATATTAACTGAGATTGACCTTGATCAGCAACAGCAGCTTGCTTTGAAACAGCCTCAGAATGCTAACCAAACCTCACCTCCAGGCCCCGCACCCACAGGTGGAACAGAACCTACTCCCAGTGATTCGCCGACACTTACAGTGACTTCTTCACCATCTTCCCCTTCTTCTTTACATTCAAACCTTACTGCATCACAGTTATTACAGACTATTCAAGAAAATGATACATTACATCAATCTTTGCTAGAGAACTCAAGCACCCATACAGTAGAAGTACACCCGCAGTCGAAATTGAACATAACTCTCTTGAACAAACTGATAGACCAACCAAACTTTATAGATGAAATCAACTTGGCCAAGAATCAGAAATTGATAACTTATGTTTCTCAACCTGAAGTTTTAGAAGTCTTCATTGATTACATTCTCTTTTCTCTGGATCTATCTCTATCTGGCACAACAACGATAGATGAGTCTCAGCAAGCATCACATAACATCTTTGGAGGTGGTAACAATGTTGAAATCGAAACAGAAGAAGCAAATACTCCTGTTGATATATATGAGAGAGCTCTACAAAGGTCTTCAACAGCCAGTGAAACGTTGATTCTGTTGGCTGTTTCCCTTACGCCGAATCTTCTATCAGGAAGTGACTGTCCTCTTGTAGGAAAACTTTGGAGAGGTTTTTTGAACAGAGATGAAGAAGATTACTTCCCCTATCTCCACCGTTCTGATTCAAGCGATGACGAAGGCGAGAACCAGTCTGATTCTGAGAGTGAAATAAAGGCTCTAAGTGACGATAGAAAATCCTCCGAAAGTTTTAAACAATGCCACAATCTCACTCTTTTTAATAATTTTTTGAAGTTGATTGATAGTGTTGCTAGCACAAACATGAATGGTTTGATGAACTTCATCAGATTTGAACAAAAGTATGATCGCATCACAGATCAATTTTTGAAATTCATACCTCATTCACAAACTGTTTGTGATCTCTTGGTTAGACTGATCTCGACAGATAAACCTTACAGTCCGAACGGTCTTATAGAGATACTCATGGATCAAAGTCTCATTTTCCATATTTTGAAATTAGTGAAGGCGAACTTCTTAGAGCATCAAGTTCAGGATACTCTATGTAATCTTTTGAATGGTATTGTGGGAATAAGCTCAAATGTTGGATTTTGGGATGACCCAACTCAGCAACTGAATGAATTTGGAGAGCCTTTAGATGCAGAGCAAGCACTTGCAGCTAGGGCAAAAAATCCTAATATTGGACCAAATGATTTGACTAGACAGCTGGTTTCTAAAGAATGTACATTAGAAATGCTCGATATTTTGATAAATTATGGTCATTATGGTTTGGTTACAGTAGTGTCTGTTGTCATTGAAGTTATTCGCAAGAATAACTCCGATTATGATGAGTTCGACTGGATACATGCTGTTGAAGCCTGTGCTGGAGATGATGATCTATCGGACGATCCCGAAGATGATAAGGATAAAAACAAATATTTACCAAATTCAAGGGATCCAATTTACCTCGGTGTGATGCTCAAGTTATTCTCTTTACATCTCGGTGAGATCAAAGAGAATTACTTAACAGAAAAATACTACAAAAAATTGAATAATATTCCGAAGTTAGAGAGTTCCATAGGTGAGTCAATTGAACCATTAGGGTATGAGAGGTTCAAAATAATGGAACTTATAGCTGAATTGCTACACTGCTCAAATATGATTTTGATGAACAAGTCGTCAAAGTTAGACTATTTGATGTACAAAAGGGATTTATGGAGAGACGTGAGAAAGACGGAATGTTTGGTGAAGGATGCCTTGAATGATGTAATCAATGATGATATCACTAGTACTACTGAAAAGCCCACTTCAGATGATCTAATTAAGCCAATCGAAAGCTTATCGTTGGATGATCACCGAGCTGCTACCAGCTACAAGGAAGAAGAATTTATCAAGTTACCAATAGACCTTTCGGTTGGTAACTTTTTTAAACTTCAATTACTTGAGACTAATTCCATTCCCCTTGTTTTGTTGAAGCTTCAGAAATTTGTCTGGAACAATTTCATGCATAATGTTGTTTTTGATCTCGTTCAACAAATTTTCAATGGAAGGTTGGCTAACTGGGATGAAGATCAAGCATCTACTCAGGAGGAAACAGCTTTCGATGATAACTTAAGTTTGAATAAAGTGCTTATATCATCTTTGTTTGGGGATTTTGATTCCTTTGATATTGAAAAACCATCATTAGGATACGAACCGGATGAAGAATTTCCTGGTTTTTTTAATCTTCCTAATTTCATATTATTCTGTTTCAATTATTCAGAAGAATATGAAGCGAAGACCAACTTCAAACTTGGATATATGGGCCATTTAACTTTGATAGCAGAGGAAATTCATAAGTTTCAGAATTATGTTGAGAATTTTGGTTTGACCCGAGAGGATCAGACTTTTGAGATATTGAAGGATGAGAACGACCTCTCATATCCATATTATCTCAAGTCGTCGTTCTACATATTCAATTCTCTGTATGATAAGTTGTTTGGTGGGACAAAATTCAGTAGGTGGATTCAGTTTATCAATACTGAACTGAAAGATATCAATTCCATGTATAACAAGGTCTTGGGAAATCCTAATGAATTAAATGATACTCTCAATACCACTCAAGAAGAGGATGAAGAAGAACGGGAATTAGGAGATGAAGGTCAATTATCAGGAGGTAAGAATGTGATTATCTTAGATAACGGGGATAGCGATGAGTTTCGAAGAGGGTTAGAAGTTATTGATGGTGAGGAGCAATATGAGGACTGCGATGGAGGCATTCTACGTCCGATGACTGCTCATGGGGATGAGAGGGTGAATGAAATGGTTTCCACCAATGAAGAAACAAATTCCGATGATTTATCTGATGAAGAAACAGAAGAAACAGAAGAAACAGAAGAAACAGAAGCAACAGATGACAGAGGCAGAAGAAAATGAAGATGAAAGCTGTTATTTTGCCGATATTTTACAAAGTTCTTAGATTTAGGTTTATTTTATGATTGACGATGTACAATAATATGATATTTTTTTTATTTCAGATCCGTATCCAAATCACATTCAGCTATATTTGTGTATCTCATATTCCTTCGAGATTCAACAAGCTTAGTTATTTACTTTTTCTGCTGTAGACCACTTTACCGTTTGGAAGCTTACGTTTTTGAGAGTCATCCGGTCGAGTTTTGTGTTTCACGTTAGATTGTGGATCAACAGAGCCTTCAGTAGTTGATGCAGCTTTGTCTTCGACAATCAAATTAACAGCAAGACTAGGAACTAAGTAGCCGACTGTTGTATTCCAGAAGAAAACTGGGACACGTATTATAAGAGAATCCTTAGGTCCAATGGGAGGAATATCGTCAGGGGTAACAGGAAGCAGCACTTCTGATGAAGTTGTGGTATCCTTTTTCATGGCTCTTTTCTCTTTCCTATTTCTTGGAGTGATTTCTTCAGGAGGAGCATTGTACACAATACGACCGTCTTCTGTGAACTCGTAATCTTCACCTTCTACTAGATCTCTGTCCACCAACCAAACAGATCCATCATACTTGACGACAAATAGTTTGTTGAGATGGAAGACTCTGACATCCTTGAAATCAGTTCCCGGGAGACGACTAGGACCATATGCCTTGAATTTAAGGGTGTCAATTAAGGATTCCACACGTTTTCTTTGCTGCTTGTTATTAAGACTGATTGCAATATAATGAACCAAAGATATGATGAAGAAAGCCAATCCAACAGCCATCCACAAGGAAGGTCTGAATTTTGAAAAAACGAACTCTTTCCCAGTGTATTTTGGAAATCCTCGCTTCAGATAGTAATCATAACGCTCCTTACGTTCTCCTCTGAGAATGGTTCCGATTAAGGTGATTCTTTGGAATCGTTCCTCTGCACGTTTCTTCCTTCTATTGAATGCTCGTTTGGAATCTCCTTCTTTTCTTCTGACTTTGTCGGGATGGTATTTTCGGCTCAGTTTCTTGTATGCCTTGTTAATCTCGTCGTATGTGGATGAATACGACTTGTCCAATGCGAGATACTTGTAGAAATCTATATTTTCATCTTTAGTGTCTTTGACCAGTTCATCTTGGAGCCTGAATATTTCGACATCTTCTGAGGACCAGGCAGCCAATGTTGTCACCGACACCATCAATGCCACTGCCAGCCAACTGAACACCCTCATTTCTATACTATACTACCTGGTTTTGCAACAATGGATGACCTACGATCCTCTTTCCAGACACGATTAGGAGCTCTTGTTATGGACAGATTCATAATATTTTTTTTTTCAAAGATTTCGAGGTATAAGTAGGAGCAAATCCTAGAGATTTCCAGATCTTGAGTTGAATTAGGTGTCTTTTACCGTAATCTTCACCGATACTTGACAAGTAAGAACAAAAATGCCCCCATCACAGAACTCGGTAAGAATAACACGTTATAATAACACTCAAAAGCTGCTGCTGGTGTCGAACCTGGCGAGATCAATCATGTGGGCATGTGTCAATCTGAGATTTCTGGTCCTATTCCCTCTGACGGGTGCCAGATTTCTGCCGGGGGGTATAGCAGACTTTTATTTGACAGTCAGCACTATGGCAATAGCAGTTGACTGTTTTGATTATTTGACAATCTTCAGACTGGTCAAAACACCAGGAGTTTCGAAACCAAATCTCACACGTTTACTTCTCTCTGCTTTCATGAGGTTTCTGATAACAGTTCTGCTGCTCAATTACCCAAAAGCTGCAAAAAACATCACTTTCAGCATTCTGGTCTTTAGTACATCTCTCGTTGAATGTATAAGATATTGCTACAATTACTACAAGGTCAGGACCTTTGGTGGCTCTGTGTACTGGCTAGCTCTTTTGAAACGTCTGTCGTTCACCCTGGTGTTCCCAATTCAAGCGGTCAGTGAGGTGTTGATGACCCTGTTGATAGTCAGATTGATGGAGACCGAGTATGGCTATTATCAGGAGTATATAGATTACGATAGATGGGCTGATGGCACAGCTTTGCTTATTAAAGGTATTCTGTTTGTCTACGCACCAGCATTTTACATTTGCTACAAGCGTAAGTTGCTCCAACTATGGAGAAAGAAACCTCTTCAGAAAGGCCACATGAAAGTTCATTGAATCTATCTGCTTTTGGGCAGCCTTGGCCATAAAGCTTAGCATAAACAGTATATAGATATCCGATGCATCGTCATAATACATAGAATACGAACATTGGACGTATTTTATTCGTATCTTCAAGAGTAGACACCAACATAGGATGCCAAAAATAGAATTCCAAAGGCTGTTGAAAGCGATCCTACCACAGCGAAGAATAGATAAACTAGAAAACCTGGATACGACGACTTCTTGTCTTCTTCAGATGGGGAAGGTAAGATAACACAGTAGAGCAAACTCAATAGTGCCACAAAAAGTGAGATCACCGCCAGGACAGGGTGCAAATTAATTGGAATTAGCTCCACATAGTTGCCAAAAGTGTACGAAAGTTCCTAAAATAATGAGACATTGTTAGTTGTGTTCACCATTACGATCACGATCTACTCTCGATAGCAGAACCCCAACGTGCCAGCACGTTAAATACTTACAACTTTCTCATTAAATGTCATTTTGAAATTTTTATGATCTTGGACAATCCTGTCTCTTGATCAGAAGTTGGCAATTGAACTGGGCTTGTCCTAATGGATCCTCAGAACACCTTTCGGAATATATGATTTATATATCCTTGAACCCACTTGTTCTTTTCCCGCTACAACAAACATCTCCGAAACCCACGAAATTATTTCAAGAGTACAAATTATCGACGCGCGTCGTCCATCCACCCCTTATCATCAATACATCTGCTTCTCACGATAGAGATGTTGGCTATATTAAACATTATGGCTATATAAAAGTGAAAAGGAGACATGTAGCTGGAATTTACTGCTTCTTGTTCCATTTAGTTTCATAGTCCTTCACAAGACGATCGAATCGTCTAACGCAGGGAAAACCTTCGACAGTGGCAAGCATAAGCCATTCCAATTGGAAGTCGGTTGGCACCCTGTATTTGATGAATCTAGGAGCAATAAACACCGCTACCTCTATGGCATGAATAGTTATAGTTGAATATAGAATAAAGTCATTGTATGGTCTAATAGCATCTATCCAATTAGAGGGAACAGGAAGGTAACGCTTAAGAACAGTGTCATAAACAAAATCTGGGAAATACTTAGCAGCAAACACAGTGAAAACCAGAAGAACCAGAATAATCTCGTGGATTTTCTCTGGATAAGAGACATCACTCACCACTATGTGACTATAACCCCTTTGTTTGGCTGCTTTCTCAGCAAGCTCGTAGAAGTGAGATTCAACAGCATCGTAATTACTGTATGCGTTCTCAAAGGGAATGGGTTTCAGAACTTCTACCTCGATATCCGAATGTTTGAATCCAATAGTAAGATTGTCAAGCTCTATGTCTTTCAGTTTGATTTGACTGACTTTATCATCGATTGCTACTTCACCATAGATATTCAGAATGTCTTCGATGTTCTTCCTGTGTTCTTGATTGATCTGAGCAATTATGGTCGCCTTGGAGGAACCTGACTTGCTTTTGTCTTCTGTATCAGACATTATTTATGTATCAGTTTATATGGAGAGCAATTATCTTATAGGATCTCTCAGAACAGCAAGCAAATGGGGTCCTTATCTATATATATATATATGTTGATCGTTGAAGATATCAAATCAGTTATAGGCCGTTTCACCAGGCGGAGACGAGACGATTTTTCTGCCACCGCCTCAAATTCTATGAGGCTCAACAACTTATCATTGTGGCGGTGTTGGAAATATTTCTATCCGTCGGCGAGAGGAAGAGCAAAGGGAGGCAGGAAAACGGTGTTATTTGTTACTAACTCTCTTAATACCGACTTGTAGACAGAGGACAAGAAACAATTAAAAAGGAATTGGAGCTCTTAATATACCTCAAGAGCCTTCGGAGGAAAAAACTGGGTGATTGCTCAGATTGAGACGTATAAAATCATTGTTTGAACCCAGAGAGTGTCCGAAGGATCCGATAGTATAAGAAAGAAGATTTGAGAAACATTCATTGGAGGCAAAAATGACAACCATCGAACAAACAACAAAAAACTCAAATGATAGTTCATCACAAGCGCCAATGAACCCCAGCCTGGTGAAATTGAAACTCCTCGATTGCCTTCGTAGTTCAGACTCGGAGAAATTATTGGAGTTGGTGACCCAATGTAGAGCAGTTAGTGCCCATGATCAAATGATTAGCAAGCTACTAAGACAGCTGCTGTTGTTTGCTGTTCAAGTAGGTCCACTTTCCATTATAGAATTCATAGTTAAGGAGAAATTGGTGGATGATATCAATGCACAAGATGAGGATGGCAACACGGCTTTACATCTTGCAGCCATGTCTCCAAGAAACGATGTTATCAGTTATTTGATGTCCCTCGAGGATATCAATGATTGCATTTTGAATAAGCAGTTGAGGCAGCCTATAGAATGTTGTTCCAATATGGATACTGCTCAATTGTTGTCTGATCTGAGAACCTCTTTTGTCGAAGTGAAAGCCAACGAACTCAGAAATGCATTCGAACAAAGAAGATTCGACGTGCTTGAAAACTTGTTGAGTAGTCAGAGAGTTAAGACATTGCTGGACATTAATGGAACTGATCCAGTTACTGGTGATACAGTTTTGCTGGAATTTATAAAGAAAGATGATATTGAGATGGTCAAATTTATCTTGAAGCATGGGGGTGATCCCTTCAAACGAAACTTGAATGGAAAACTACCAGTTGATTCTGCAGCTTCCTCCTCAATGAAAAAACTCATCAAGGAGTCTTGTAATAGTCAATCCATGATTGATTCAACGAATCAGTCTGGAAACCCAAAATCTGGACCACCTACCTTCAAAGGTTTTTTGAAGAAATGGACCAATTTTGCAGGCGGTTACAAGCTTAGGTGGTTTATACTCGATGCCGAGGGACGTTTATCTTACTATAAGTCTCCTAATGATATCTACAAGTCATGCAGGGGAATGATTCATTTGGCAAGCGCCCAATTGAGAATGGATAGTTCTGAAAAATCAAAGTTTGAAATAATCATCAGAAACAAATCTGATGGAAATCCATTAAAGTGGCATCTCAAAGCAAATCATGTTATTGAAACAAATAGATGGGTGTGGGCATTGCAAAATGCTATTAGGTATGCAAAAGACCTCGAAAGACAACAAAGGGCATTGACCTTGGAGGAAAATCAACAAAGGGCTAAAAATGTGACTAGGAATAGGGAGAGTTTTGATTCGACAAGGTCTACAAGTACTTTAAATATAGGGAACAAAACATCCCACTTAGAACAAAGTCCTAGCTCGCTTCCACTAAATTCTCACCAAAGGACGTTGTCTGCATCTTCTTCGATTTCAATGTCTTCGGAAGAAGATTTTTCACCAGTGAAGGCTCAAAGCCCTAACGCTTCTAATGGAAGTTCAAGATCTCTGTACAAGAAACCAATGAGAAAATTATCAAAATTGACCAAGAGAACAAAGGACGCATTTTCTTTGCCTGAAATAAAAGAAAATTCAGATCTCAAGTTGCCAAGACCTGATGGAACACCAATAGCCTCAAATGTATCACTGAACTCAAGCTATGAAGGATCTTCGAGCGGAAGTGTTAATCATGTTACTGTTACTTCTTCTGTTGAGGATGATCTACATTCAAGTGATCCAGAAGAAGAAGAAGACGAAGATGATGATGAAGAGCTCACAGTTCCTAACGATACTGGTGATAACAGTGTAGTTGAAGGTGATGACTATAAACCTGTCAACTTAAACCATTCTGATCTTGCTGTTAGCAGAAATCAAATGAAGATAGAACTAAATTCTTTGGAGGAATTTTTAAATGCAGCAGAAGAAGATTTGCACTACTCCAAGTCTTCTGTTATCGAGGTTTGTCTTAATGTCCTTAAAAATCTGAAGACTTTAGCTGACACTCAGTCCAATATTATTAATAAGTACGAGGGACGGTTTGGAAAGATGATTGACAGACAACAGGAAATATCCAGAATATGGGAAAATACTCTGAAACGTTTGGAATTTGAGATGCAAGAGAGAGAGAAAAAGATCGTTGAACTAGAGGACAAACTGCATGGAATCAAAAAATCCATTAAAAGCAATCCAACATTAGTAAAGGCTGTTTCTAATGTTAGTAGTGGAGTGAGTACCCCAATTGCTATCGAAGATAAGCCGCGTGCTAGTTTGTCGGGTATCACTGAAGACCAACTCAGTGAAATTGATCAGGCTCAGGAAAAGTCACTTAGTAAAACTAAATCTCATAAAGAGGAGCCAAATCAGATAGCACTACTGTTGGAAGAAGATGAGAGTGATGATGAATTTTTTGATGCCGAAGATGAATCTGAAACTGATGAGGTTACCGATGAACTGAAGTCAAATACTCTTTTATCTCAAAAGAGTGGTGCGATAGATTCTTCATTGATTACTGAACAGGAAGCTCCTGCCTCGAATGAGGTTTCTACTAATAATCCACCATCTAAAGAAGAAGTTAATGATCAAGTGATCACCCCTCAAAGGGATGAGTCACTTCCAGTCGTGAATGGTTTCAAGCTAAGAAGTCCTCAACAAATAGAGAGATACAACCTAATAAATAAGGAAGAATCTTTCAAAGGTTATGAGGATCCATTAAGAACAACTTTAGCTAAAGAAGATAATAGGCCCAAGATTTCGTTATGGGGAGTTTTGAAATCGTTGGTTGGTAAAGATATGACCAAGATGACATTACCCGTCACATTCAATGAGCCGTCATCATTACTTCAGAGAAATGCTGAAGTTATTGAATATTCTGATTTGTTGGATAAAGCTGCAACAATTGATGAGTCAGTTCTCAGAATGGTTTATGTTGCAGCATTTGCTGCCTCTGAATATGTCTCGACAGTGGGTCGTATTGCAAAGCCCTTCAATCCTCTCTTAGGTGAAACATTTGAATATTCAAGACCAGACAAAGGGTATAGGATTTTGGTGGAGCAAGTTAGTCATCATCCTCCAATTTCTGTCTTACTTGCAGAGTCTCCTACTTGGTCATATTACGGTGAATCTAATGTTGAAACAAAGTTCTTGGGAAGGTCTTTTGATATCAAACATTTAGGTACTTGGTTCTGTGAACTTTTCCCTGACAATGGTGTGATAGATAAGAAGGGGAACAAAGTGAAAAATGAAACATACTCTTGGAAAAAAGTTAGAAATTCTGTGATTGGTATTATTATTGGTAATCCTACCATTGATAATTATGGTGAGATGGAGATAAGAAATCACACAACCGGTGATTATATGAACTTTAATTTTAAACAAAGAGGATGGAGAGCATCCTCCGCTGGTGAAGTTAAAGGTGAAGTGTACTCAAATGATGGAAAACTGAAATATACCGTTGGTGGTCACTGGAACTCTAAGATTTATGCAAAAGATGCCACAAACCCTGATGCGACGAAATTTTTGGTCTGGGAGGCAAACGAAAGAACTGAGATGATGTTCCACTTAACTAACTTTGCAGCCACACTAAACGCTCCTCAACCTCATTTACTTCCAGTTATTCCTTGTACGGATACTAGGTTGAGACCTGACCAAAGAGCTATGGAGAACGGTGAATATGATCTCGCATCTGCCGAAAAGACGAGAGTTGAAAACAAACAAAGACAGGCCAAGAAAGAACGTGATCTTAAAGGAGAAGTTTATAAACCAAGTTTCTTTTACCAAGATGCACACAAAGTTACTGGTGAGATTTTCTGGAGATATAATGAGCAGTATTGGCCTGCTAGAAAAGAAGGCAAGTTGAAACATTATAAGGATATATTTTGACCTTATCAGTATCTGTTTAATTTAGTGCAGGTTACTCTTGAGATGTGTTACTATGAATGAGTTTGGTTGTGCCTTTTAATTACGATCTCTACTTATGTGCTTTGAAATATATGCATATAATTGGAGTTTTGTTGCGCACCGAACCGAGCGACAATTGAAATAAATGGGATTGTGATATAATAATTGAGAGTTTTTATCTTCTACCTGTAGTTCTAATCCGGTTCGTGTAGTCATTCAGCTCTCTTGGTCCTTTTAGCCTATGCTGTTGAAAACTAGGTTGTTGACTTTGGTTCTCCTTGCTGGAGACTCTATTTAGAATTTGCTGCTTCAGGGCTGGCGGAACTTGTTGGCTGCCCATCATTTCCGTTAATATTTTGTTCAGCTGCAGTCCAAGCATGTAATTGAATTCGTGTTTGTATGCGGTTCTTATTTCTTCAAATTTTTGATTCATTGACTTGCATTCTTCGGTCAAACTGTCCTCCACCTTGATAAGTTTTCTCTCTTTTATCAAGAGATCTTCGTCTAGCTCTTTCAATTTCTTTTCGAACAGGAAGAGCTCTAATTCTTTCCTATAGAGTTTGAATGATGAATCCTGCAGGAGTTGGTTCACGGTAGCCCTCTCTTCAGGATCAACAATTAAACATGCATTTATACACATCTGTAATCTATGTGAATAATGTTCAGGGATAGGCTGATAAACACCTGCCTTGATTTTCTCTTGCAAGGCCAGATGCGTTTTGGCCTGAAAAGGAGGTCTCAAAGAACATAATTCGTACATAACACATCCTAGAGACCAAACATCACACACTGGATCATATGGTTTGTCCATGAGAACCTCAGGCGACATATAATATGGTGTTCCAACATATGTTTTTGCAAATTCATTCTCGTGTCTAAGGCATTTGGCCAATCCAAAATCTCCCAACTTTACTGAATAATCGTCTGATAATAGAAAAATGTTATCAGGTTTTAAATCACGATGTATGATGACTTGATGATCAATTGATAGTGGTTCCAACTCTGGAGTTGACTGAAAAAGTTGGTCGACGGGCTCGATATTCACTCCGTAGTGACACTTGTAAAGGGCATTCAGGACTTGGGTGAATATCTGCCATATGAGATTCTCTGGAACAAATTCATTTGCGTCCTTATATTTCTTAATTAACACAGAAAGATCTCCCCCGTCACAATATTCCATGTACAAGTGAACGGTGTGCTGATCCTGGATATGGTCGTGGTGCAAATATTGGACTATATTTGGATGTCTAAGTTCTCTGAGGATTCTAAATTCTGTTGTCAATTGCTGTCTTTCTTTAGTGTTCATTGCAATATATGAGATCTCCTTCCGGACAAATATCTTTCCATCTGACCTTCTGCGGACCTTTCTGACACAACCAAACGATCCTCTCCCTATGAGCTCCAAGTCCTGGAACTCATCGGATAATGCCATTTTCTATATGTTTACAAGAAATAAAGAGTTCCAATTGTCCAGTCAAAAGTATCAGTAGCTCAGTCAACGAAAGGTTTAAGCTCACTATCTTCAACTACAAAAGCTTCCACACTACATGGTGCCCCTTCTTCAAAGTCTTCCTTCCTAACTCCCAGCTTCTAGAAATGGGAGTCTTTCTACTTCTAGGCAGTGTTAAATAATTCTTGTTTACAAATTTCCTATAAAGGAAATTTGGTTTATTTATGACAGTGCCACAGATACTCAGCCCCAGATACGATATTAGCCACAGAAGTAGGTCCCTTTGAAGGTATACATTTCAAAAACAGTATATAATAGATCAGGAGGTTGAGTCCCATATAAACATTTGAAAAGAGACGAAGCTAGTCGATGATAATAGTTACAAAAAAGTGGACTTGATCTGATCATATATCTATGCCCATTTTTTTCCTGTAAGCGATTCGTATGCCTCGATGTATTTTTCAGACGTCTTCCTTTCGATTTCAGGAGTCATCGAAACACCATCCTTACCATTCAAACCATTCGCAGTTAGCCAGTCTCTTAAGAATTGCTTGTCGTATGAGTCTTGAGATTGGCCAATCTTGTAAGTCTTAGCATCCCAGAATCTCGAGGAATCTGGTGTCAAAACCTCGTCAACCAGAACGAGTTCATCGTTTTCATCAAGTCCAAACTCAAACTTGGTGTCAGCAAGAATGATTCCCCTGGTCTTGGCATAATCTCTTGCCTTGGAATACAGCTCAACTGCCTTCTTTGCCAATTTATCGCAAAGTTCCTGACCAACTAGATCAGCTGCCTGCTTTGGAGAAATATTCTCATCGTGCTCACCCTGTTCAGCCTTGGTCGATGGTGTGAAAATTGGAGTTGGGAAAGCCTCACTTTCCTGCAAATCGCCAGAAACTGCTAGTCCATGAACGGTTTTAGTTTTCTTGTACTCTTTCCATGCACTTCCAGTGATATATCCTCTGACAATGACTTCCAAAGGAATCAATCTATGTTTCTTGACCAACAGAGATCTTCCTGAAAGTTGTGATTTGAATTTAGGCTCAGAGAGCTGTTTAGGAAGTCTAGCAAAGATCTCATCGTCAGTGGAAGCAATCAGATGGTTCTTGATATTGGATTTCAAAAGATCAAACCAAAAAACAGATAATTGTGTCAATATTTTACCTTTATCTTTGATACCATTCTTCATGATCACATCATAGGCAGAGATTCTATCAGTAGCAACAAAAAGCAGGCTTTCGTCATCCACCTTGTATATATCTCTCACCTTACCTTTAGCAATCAAGGGCAAGATCCCTTCTAAATCCGTTGATGTAAGTGACATGACTGGTTCTATATGTATTTGATTAACAGGAAGACAACCTATTGTTACAATCGTTAAACTTGAATCGAGTCAATTGATATAGAAAACTAGTAAATCTTACCTTCAATCTCCAGAGTCAATTTTCGGCCTAATAACTTGACTTCTGTACTTATTTTCAAAAAGGGGCTGCGGCTTGGTTTTGCGATTCTCTAAATCGGCGCGTCGATAGTTAGACCCTATTCTGTTTTTGCCAAAACCCATTATGATCTCAAAGAGTGCTCTATAACTTTGACAATCACACTCTTGTTCACAATGTCTCGTTTATGATTCCATTCTTTAATTTGATTTCAATAAACACAGCACAATATTGGAGTTACTTATCGCATTCAGCTGCAATAGTTATCAATTAATATCAACAGTGGTCCAGAGCCCAGACATTCTGTCCAAAATAGTTTAACGAGCTAAACGAGACTCTTTAGTATACCTCCGAATTCCATCAAAGCCATCATCACTATAAATAAGTCATCCTAACTTCATTTTATTTCATAACTTCAAAATAATATCCATTGTCACAATATCAAGTGTTGTATATTTTGTTCTAAATGTCAAAACTGAATCCAAAGACTACTCAAAAAGACTTCTTCGGAGTCCCAGGTTCTATAATTCTCACTGTTTTTCTTCCCCTGGTTGTTCTGTTTCTTTATTTATGTTGCAACGAAGAATACCTTGTAGAGGGCCTGAATATTGACTTCAACACCCTTCAATATCTTTTCAAAAAAAACATAATTGAGAATTGGAGAAACTTATTCTTCAATATTACATGCTGGAAAGTGTATTTGGTCTGGTTCTTCAGCCTCACCGTCATCGACTTGATTGTTCCGGGCTATTATAAGGAGGGTGTTGTTCTCAGAGATGGTTCCAGATTGAGGTATTTGATCAATGGAAGGGAGGTTAGTCTGTTGTTTCTTGGTGTCCTAGCCAGCAGAGCCTACATCACCGGTTTCAATATGCCGGAACTAACATTCATCCATACTCATTTCCTCGAGCTGATGGTGACAACTTGGGAGTTTGCCATTATTTTGAGCAATATTGTTTATTTATGCTCCTTTATCCCAACTCGTAAACCTAACGGATTGGGAACAAATGAGAGAATTCTTGCAGTTGGGGGAAATTCAGGAACTGTTATCTTCGATTGGTTTATAGGAAGAGAGCTGAATCCTAGAGTTGGTCCTTGGGATATTAAACTATTTTGTGAATTAAGACCAGGTATGTTATTGTGGTTACTGTTCAACTTGGCTTCTTTACAAGAACAATACTTGAAGTTAGGATACATTACCAATTCTATCGTTCTCGTTGTATTAATGCAAGCATACTATATATTTGACGGTGTGTTAAATGAGGAAGGATTGCTGACTATGATGGATATTACGACTGATGGATTTGGTTTCATGTTAGCTTTTGGTGACTTGACTTGGGTCCCATTCACATACTGTTTACAAGCAAGATATTTATCATTTAAGGAGGTGAATCTGCCATACTGGGCTGTTGCTGGGGTGGTTTTAGTTATGTCACTTGGTTTCTACATTTTCAACTCTTCTAACACACAAAAATCACGTTTCAGACAAGGTAAGCTTCCACATTTGAAGTCAATAGAAACTGACAAAGGTACAAAACTACTTGTCGAGGGGTGGTGGGGCATGTCTCAACATATAAATTACTTTGGTGATATTTTAGTGGCTTTGAGTTGGTGTCTAACAACGGGTTTCAACACTCCTTTAACATACTTCTATGTTATATACTTCACGTTTCTGCTTCTACACAGGCAAACCAGAGATGAAGACAAGTGCAGAAATAAATACGGGAAATTTTGGGAGGAATATGAAAAATTGGTGCCATGGAAGATTATCCCTTATGTGTACTGATATGTTGATTGGCGGGTCAATTGAGACCCAATGATATATTTCTAGTTATTTTGTAAAACAAAAGTAGGAAAATTAGCATGTAATAATGTTATACGAGCATACCAATCAATAAGATACAACGATTTGTTAGAATCTCACCAAACCCAGCAAGCGATCACAGATGTAAAAATGGCATTTATTGAGTCTTCTTTCCGAAAGAGACTGGTTTTTCGAAAGCTTTATAACTAACCTGTAATGAGTTCAACCAATTCAATGAGGTTGTCAAGGCGCTGAAGAGGAATAGCGAGATAATAGTGGCCATGAAGATACCTGGTGAGAAAAATCCATATTTGTCAAATAGCGAACCATTAACCACAGTGGAATTACCAGAACTAGCTGCAATGGAGGATGACTCTTCACTGTCTTCGTTATAGATGCTGACAGTTTCATCCTCAATGAGCTGATCAACTTCTTCAAAGGCATTCTTCAACTCTTGTTCAATTGCATCGTAATCTTGCTCGTCCACCAACTCTGAACGTCTTCCGTGACCCAATTTCTTCAAGTATCCTGAAGCCTGATTGATTAAAGAATCAGCCTTGGTAAAGGTAGGAAGTCCTTGAATGATTATATGCTGAAAGTCTTTTGATAGAACTTCCATAATAGCTGGTAAGAAATAGTGTTCAGACTCTGATATGTGCATGGTGATGATCTGTGCATCCGAGTTCTGGATTTCAGATTCAAGATTAAGACTATCAGTGGAACCAACAGTACACTTATCAGAAATAGGTAGATTTATGGCCTTTTTAGAGCTGTAGATAATGTGTTCTGCAACTGCAACATCATCAAATTGTTCGTAAGCTTGCAAATCATTCTTGGATAATCCCTCAACGTTCACAATTATAGCTCTTTCACTCTTTTCAGACTCACAGATTGATTCAGTAAGATCATTGATGAAACTCAGATCCTCAGACTTCATTGCGTACTTCAAGTCATTGTTCAACTTTAAGGATTTGATCAGCAATGGAGCTGTGTTCTCAAAAGCTAATGCTGTCGAAGCAGACAGCAATAATAAACAGTTGGAAATCTTCATCTTTGATTCTGTTTATAAACAATTCGATCACTGGCCAGCGTCCTTTCTGGCTAACAACAGCTGTTCACTCAGATAAAAACTCTCAAGAGATATCTTTTAGAATGATTGAGTGTGTTAGTCCTGGTATGTGCTGCAAAATCCAGTTTCTCGTTGTAGTTGGCATATACATATAAAGCCGGGTAAGTTGATATTTAATTTCTACGACGATTTTCGCGACGATTTATTCAACATCGACTCCGTTCTATGATCCATCTCTTCATGACGAGCTTAAGTTGAACCCCTCTATCAAGCCATGGTTGGTAAATGCTCATATTGAAAGGAAAATAAAACTAGCACAGCATATCTCATCAATGGACTCAAAAAGCTTAGACATTTGTAAGTTAAAATACACATCTTTTTTTAAAGAAAAAAAATGCCGTTGTATCAAACATCCTTGAAGATTACTGTACTAACCCACAATTAGTCAATATACCACCAGAAGTTAACAAAGAACAGTTATACGAGCTGTTGGTATCATTTGGAAATGTAACAATAGAAAATATCGAAAAGGATGTCCATTTCAAATCAATGAATAAGGCAAGGGTTAGTTATTCGGAGACAGAAGACTGCTCTGAGTGCCTTTCTAATCTCAATGGATTTGAATTTTATGGCTCAAATCTCATGGTGAAAACATCTAATACCACCAATAATTCAAATAGTTAAGATGCTTCTAAGCGTGGGATTACATGACGGATATTTAACATGGTCTTGAACCATTTCGCAACGTGAATTAATGTACATTAATGCTATATAGCTGGTAATAGTCTAATTTAGATAGACATAATTTGGATACCGAATATACATAAACGGCTTATTGTCATGAATGCAGACAATCGTAGTGTTTATTCTAGCAATACTCAAGCAAAAGAAACACTCTTCTTTTTCACCGTTTGGTCAGCCTCTTTAATAATGGCCTTCTTAGCATTCTTAGCATTCTTTCTTCTTGCTGCTCTGGCTGATGATGCCTTTGACTTAATTTCTTCCTTCTTGTCCTCTAATTTGGCCTTTTTCTCTTCTTCTCTTCTTTCGATTTCCTGCCTTCTAAGATCCCTTATTTCCTCGAGACGTCTAGATTTTTCAAGCTTCGACTCATTCACGAGGTCCCTCTGGTCATTTATCTGTTTAATTATACGATTAAGTGTCACTGAATCATCATCACTAACAAACTTCTTTCCTTTCTTTCCTCTCTTTTTGATGACTCCTGGAATAATAGCTCTGTTCAACACAGGTAGGTCCAGTTCCTTTTCGGAATACACTTTTTCCTTCTTTTTACCATATAGTCTCGCGGTCTGTTGCTCTTTCTTCAATTTCTCCCCTCTCAGTTGACGTTTATCTGACTTTTTTGTGAGATTAGGTTCATTTTGTAGTAAATTTCTTGCAGCACTATCTTGCCTAACGTCAGGCTCAACCTCTCTCTTTTGGTTTTGGCCCACCCTTCTTTTTGCAGTCTTGCTCTGTTTGTTTTTTGCAGGCATTATTCAATCTCAAATGTTCACTTTGGTTGTCAGTGGATTGCTTTGACTGTCTATAAAGTCACTTTTCATCTCAAATCACTTCACTATATTTAACAAATTTTCAAATTCTCTGATAAAAAAAATTTTGAATATTGGTGCACACACAACTAAATTTTAATGGTAGATAGAATGGACCAGACGTGATAGACAGCAATAAATAAGAACGCAGGATTTTTCATAGTGGTTGAACGAAATCTACAATGCTCGGTCACGAGCACCTTCTGTATCACTGAGTTCCATAGCGCCCATGTCTTGACTCATTAAACTGCCACATGCCGTAGATATCTCTCCTCCAATAATCACAGGCTTCTCCTCAATGGCAGAGAGCATGATTCCATCTTTGAATCCACTTTTAAGGATTTCATGGTAATTCGAGATCTCTTTAAACAACTCTGTGAGAGCAGCGATTTTTCTGATGTACTGCTGTCTGGCTGAAAGAACTAAACTGGAAGAGTCGTCCTCTAATTCCAATGTATTCATGATTGTGGACTGCAAAACCTCTTTTAAATTGCTATCTTCCTCTGAGATTTTCTTCGATTTTGACCAAAATTGAGCCAGTTTCTGGCGTTCTGTCTCCAGATTATCATTGTGTATCTTTTCCAAATGCGACATTTTCTGGTGTTGGGCAGTGGGAACAGCAGATTTTATGTACAATAGATGATTTCTCAGCTCTCTAAGTAGGTCATCTATGGAGTCAAATGTCTTATTCGACTCTCGAGATGCTGCAGAAACAAAAAGGGGATCAGAAACATTTTTGTGAATAAAAGAAGCAGGCAAATATAGATCGGACTTGAACATGTGGGTCGGTGAGCTGGGAAGGGTCTGTTCGTTAAAATGATTCAAAAGGGCATCGTTTATTCTTGTATTACTAGTGCTCTCAGTAGAGTCTAGAACTTCATTAGATAGCTTTTCACTCTCCAATTGTGAAGCCTGCTGCTCTATAAGCGCGATTTCATCATCAAACCGTGGAGAGTTTAGATCGTTTATCTGCATCAATTGTAAATTAGTGAGAACCTGGAATTCATCCAAATCGTCATCAATGATTGAACTGTGTTCAACTTCAATGTGTTCAACAACGTTGTTTACTAAATCAAGTTTGATCTCACCTATTTTTCCAATGTGATATAATTTCAATAACATAGACTCAACAGCCTTCCTTTCTAATCCTAATTTTTGAGAGAGCTTTTCAAATTTCACCTTCTTGAATAATCCGAGGTACTTGATTATAAAACGGATCTGAACAAGTTCGGTGACATTTGGTAAAAACTGAGAAAGGAAATGATCCCTTGAGACAATTTCTTGAAACTCCTCATCCTCTTTGATCAGTCTATTACACCGCACTATATCCGTGTCCTGCACAGCATTGTATAACTCCATCAGTTTTGCAACTTCTATTTTGCTTGCAAATCCTTGAAAATCACTAGAGTTGAATGGATTAATTTCAGACTCACTCAGTAAATTGCTTATAATATATTTAGTCAGAACAGTTATCCTTCTATCGTCACCACATTCATTAAATCCTTTGAAGGACTCTTGGAAATGAAGATTTGCTGTTTTGAAATCCTCAACGTTCATAGAAACCAGACCTGAGCATTCTTTAATGATTCCTACAATCCTTGATTGTGGTATTCCCGATGTAGATTCGTTTGCAAGGTTAGTCAATCTTGTAAGTTCTGGTAAATTGAAGTCGAGTTCAGTAGCAACTATCATTTCAGATGCGAGGACGTCTAATAAAAAGGTATTCTTTATCGACTCCGAAGAATTAATTACCAACTCTTCCAATTCTGTGAGAATGATTGACGCTTCTTTAAATCTGCGTTCTTCGATCAGAACTCCAACTTTTCCTATATTAATCCGAATGAACAATCTGACGTTCAAACTGTTTTTAGCCAATGGCTCTTTCGACCGAAGGTACTTCAAAAATCTCTCATAAAAGGTCTCCAAAAAAGATTTTGGAGAATTTGCCTTTTGATGGTCGAATCGATAAAGGATCTTCGATAACGAGGAATCACCATAAGATGGAGACACATGGGGAAGGTATTCTAACAGTATATCAATGTAATTCAATGTCGCATCATAATCCATCAATTCCTTTGAAACTTTAATTGCCTGTTTGATGGATTTGAAGATATATTCTTTTTGATCACCATCATACTCCTCCCTTGAAGTGAGTATCTTATCAAACACCGCTAATGCTTCAGTGAGCCTCTCGTCTTGCCGTAGCTCTTTTCCCCAAAAATACCTTCCCTCTATATCCATTTCCAAATCATCCTGATCTTTATTATTCGAAACATCTCCATTAGTGTCAGATCCATCATTGGATAACTCTTCTTCTTCCTCCTCAAATGATAATTCCTCTTCCTCTTCATCATCATACATATTATCATCCCAATCTGACATCTTGAATAGCTGATCTTGTCGCCGACTAGAATCTGTTACCCCAAAAAATTGTATTCAGTTCAATATTCAGACACAAATATTAGTTACTGGGGTGCTCTACAGCTAAATTGTCAGTAAAAGACACATTTATTAATCAATCCTCGTAGTTCTATCATATTAACTGAAGTACCTTTAAAACCAGTCGAAACAAACCCCAGGATCCAAAAGGTACATCCGTACACAGTTTACTATCTTTTGTTTCTTACAGTTCTCTTTAGGTCACGTGCAGTAATTTTACAGAGATTGATCTAGGGGAGCTGATAGTAGGAAAGAGACGGAACCTTGAAGGCCCAATGCCTCATGGGTATCTTATTAACGTAAACTCGATAAACTAGTTATATAACTGCGGCATCCTTACTTAAACTTATTCGCTGTCTAGAGTCAAGGTACTTGTTAATTCCTCCAACTCTAATTGTTCTAGAAGCAGCATTTCTTCCAGTTGTCGCTGGACTATGTCGTCCTTCAGATTTTCATTATTGCTGCTGTTCGCAGAAAGTGGTTCATGATATGGTTCGGATGATCGATGACTTGCTGGTGGGCTTGAGAGGTGGTTGGTGCGCTTTTTGGAACGTGAATGACGAAGAGGATGGCTTGATCCTTCCTCATAGCCATTTTTGTCTTCCTCGTCGTAATCGGCATCATATTCATTATCATCTATAAATTTGTTGAGGTCTTCAATCTGGTTCCGTGATGCTTGATCTTGCATGTAATTATTGAGGTTTCGATTTCCTTGACGCAGAACAAACTCTTCCATAGACCCCCGTTTAGAAGAACTGATCTGTTCTCGTTTATTGTTCCGAAGCTGGATCATGTGGTTGTATCGATCTCTCTCTGGTGTACGTAGAGTGTAGTTGGAAAACCCCTGATGGTGGTGATCTCTTTGGTGTTGACGTTGGTGTTGTAAAGGATGGAACATTTTATTTACTCTGTCGTTGACACGGTTTTCCATCTTTTCCCATGCATCACGTCTGGAATCATTTTCTGGATTTCTGTTATCCATTTCATCTTCTGAATTGTATCTGCTAATGATATTTTGCTGATCGTAAGGATTGAATATGCCGTGTTGAGGTTGCTCAGGTCCAAGCCCATATCCAAACGAGGGTTTTGCAAAGTCGATATCTGCCTGGGGATCCAAATTCATATGGTGTTTTATTTGAGATTCATGATGTCGTCTCATACCGCCTTATATAACGTTGAGAGTGAGTGAGCTTTAACACGTTATAGAGAATTATATTACTTCAATTTGGTATGGCTATTCAAGTTCGTTATCAATTCTAGGCTATCAAAATTCGTGTTTTATTCGTCCAATAAGAGTGTTTCTTCGAATATGGAAATATCTATGACCTGTTAATAGATATCCGAAACCTTAATTTTGCAGGAATATTGTAAATTGTCTGTTTTGTAGGATTCTTTTAGAATGTGGGTCTCGTCCCAGACAGAGTCCCTTGTCAAGTTTGATTTTGTCTATCAGTCAACTCTTCCTTGCACCTCTTCGGATTTTTTTTTTAGTTCGAACTAAGAATTTTCAAATGACAGATGATTTACAGGGTTCGAGATTTATATATTACCGTCGAAAAAAATTAAGTAGAAGTCACACATCACAGTCATGGAGAGAGAATCCGAATAGTCAAGTGGAATCACTCAACAAACAAAATGCTAGCCAGAAACGCTAAATTAGGATACAATTGTACCCGTCTATTGGTCGGTCAATCAAAGGTGAGTCAAGACAAAAAAACTAACACAATGTCAAAATAAAAAGAAGTGACACTAACAGAACAATTACATCAACAGAGATACTATGCATTATCATCGGATGCAAAGAAATTGATCTCCAATGGCCTTCAAGAGGTTGATAAGGAGATGTATGACATCTTGCAATTGGAAAAAAATAGACAGAAGAACTCTATCACTTTGATTCCTTCAGAGAACTTCACATCAAAAGCTGTGATGGACATTCTAGGATCGGAGATGCAGAACAAATATTCAGAGGGATATCCTGGTGAAAGATACTATGGTGGTAACGAATTTATTGACATGGCTGAAAGTCTTTGTCAAAAAAGAGCATTGGAAGCATTCCATCTAGACCCTGCTCAATGGGGAGTCAATGTTCAACCTCTATCTGGAGCTCCAGCTAACTTGTATGCCTATTCAGCAGTTCTAGAAGTTGGTGATAGACTAATGGGTCTAGATCTACCTCATGGAGGTCATCTTTCCCACGGTTATCAAACTCCATCCACTAAGATCTCCTACATTTCCAAGTACTTCCAAACCATGCCATACAGATTGGACGAGAAGACCGGCTTGATCGATTACGACATGTTGGAGAAAACAGCAGTTCTTTTCAGACCAAAGATTATTGTTGCTGGAGCTTCTGCTTATGCAAGAGTGATTGACTACAAGAGAATGAGAGCCATTGCTGATAAAGTTGGTGCATATCTATTGTCAGACATGGCTCATATCTCCGGTTTAGTTGCTGCTGGTGTCACTGAATCTCCATTCCCTTACTCAGACATTGTTACCACCACCACACACAAATCTTTGAGAGGTCCAAGAGGTGCTATCATCTTTTTCAGAAAGGGAATCAGAAAGGTCACCAAGAAAGGTAAGGAGATTCCATACGAACTGGAGAAGAAGATTAACTTTTCTGTCTTCCCAGCACATCAAGGTGGTCCTCACAATCACACCATCTCTGCTCTTTCTGTTGCTTTGAAACAAGCTGCAACCGAAGAGTTCAAGGAGTACCAATCCAACGTTGTTGCTAATGCTTCTTCTTTTGCTGAAGCTCTTCAAAGTAAAGGATACGACTTGGTTTCAGGCGGTACCGATACCCATCTCATTCTCATTGATTTGCGCTCCAAGAATATTGATGGAGCTAGAGCAGAGGCTGTTTTAGAAAGAGCCAACATTGCTGCTAATAAGAACACTGTTCCAGGTGATACTTCTGCTTTGTTCCCATCAGGTTTGAGAGTTGGTACTCCTGCTATGACCACTAGAGGTTTCTTAAAACCAGAGTTTGAGCAAGTTTCGAGTTTCATTGACGAAGCCATCCAAATTACCCTTGCATTGAAGGCTAAGGAAACTGGAGCCACTGCAAAGGAAAAATTAGCAGACTTCAAGCGTCTTGCCTCAGAGAGCCCAGAGGTCAAGGATCTTGCAGACAGAGTTGTCAAATTTGTTTCTCAATATCCAGTTCCTGGTGAATTTTGATTAGTGAATTGCTTTGATTATTCCTAGAAACATCATTTCTGAACAGTATTAGTTCCTACTCTAAGTAAAGTTTAATAAAGTTGACGAAAATTCTCAAATTTCATAAAAATCATTTGATGAGAGATAATTATAATCTGTAGCTGACAATTTTAAATAGCGTTGAGAACGGCTACATAATTTATAATTGAAACAGAAATATTCCATTTACTAATACTTATATCAATAGTATCATTCTGAATGAGAATCTGATTATAATTTGGAGTAGAAAATGTTCTTTATTCTCGTTGTTTGTTTGGTATTGCTCCTTAAATTGAGTGAGATCTTGCTTCTGGAGCTATTGAATTCCTGCGCCACATTAAAAATATATTTAATATGGCTAAGTAAGTGGCACGTAATTCTTGTTTTGAAAAGTAAACAAACAAAAATATTAAATTTGACTGAGCATTAAAAGGGAGTTGATAATTTGGAGATCAGGAGGTTCAAGGACAATACTCAAAAAACACTACGGTGGTCACTCCGGCGATAGGAAACAAGTACTAGCAAATCATTAAATTACAACTTAATATCAGGATATATGAGTGCTACAATAGATCAAATACAAAGAATATAACACCAAGATGAATCTACAGTCAGAAGTAGATCGTGTGAACTCTGTACTGAGAAAATATCTCAAGCAGGAGTTACAAAATGTCGTCGAGCCTGTACCGAAAACTCGAACAGCGTTAAGTAACAGGGAGTTGAACAGTGAACTTAATACATTGCAACCGGAACATATCTCTGTCACAGATCTTTCTCGTGGTTTTATTAATGAGGCGTTCAATCAGTTTGAAGCTACAAATGTGTTGGAACCAGATACAATGAGAACTATACAACTTTGTTTTCGAGCTCTCAGAGAAATTGATTCAAAAGATAGGTTTTTACTAAAACAAGAACTTCAGTTTGTTCATATCTTGATCTTGAAGGAACAGTTTCAGCAGGTATACTCCGAGTTGGCTACTATATATGTTCAAATATCTTCCATCTTGTTCAGTTATAAAGTCACTGAAACAGTGAATTTAGAAAAAATGTTTCAAGGGTTTCAGTTCATTGATAATCCAAGCCAATCCATTACTGCAGAAATAGTGTTTCAATTTCATCTGTTGGTAATTCAATTTGTAATCCTTATTAAGGATTACAAGAAATCTCCTCTCTGCTTAGAATCTGAGCAACTCCCATCATCAATGGACATTGTTGAAATAGTTTCATTTGGATCCAATTTTCAAGCATGGTTCAACAATCTTCCTCCTGCTCAAAGGGAACTAGAATCTCCAGTCGTGTCGATGCTGTTGTTAGATTTGTGTCCTGTAGAACAGGATCCATCCATAAAATTATGCATTTTCTATAAGGCAATGGAGTATTTATCATACACAGGGAATCATGATTACGATCTTTTTTGCCTCACGCTTAAACATTTTTCAAGTATGGGGTTCAATGAAGAAGTTTACCTCGCCACCTCCTCTGCATTCCATTCACTATGTTTCTCTTGGAAACAAAACAAGATGTCTCTACACCAATTAGGATTTTTTATCAATAAATATCAGAAGATTAAACCAACAGAAGACGCATATTTCTGGGAAAAACTATCATATGGTAAACATCTTCAATGTTTTAACGATCCACTTTGTTCTCAAAGCTACCTCATGTATTTGATGTACATCTCAAATGTCACCGACAAAAAACCTTATGAGCTATTAACCAAAGTTATGCAAATAGAAAGCCAAAGCAGTTTAATATTTGAGGACAAATTTTCATTTTATGTCTATTCTCTGCTCAAGGTGTCAGATTTTTCAGACGTGAATCAACAAGAATTCGTCATTGGTCTTCTTCGCTTTTATAACAAGGCAGTTGCAGATATGGAGAATGAGCAGATATTTACTGCAAAGCAGCTAAATATATTTGATTTGGTGACCATTATGTTGAAAGATCAAGATGCCTTGCAACACTCGACCTTCTTGTACGAGTCTGTAACTCTTCTTTTTGACATATTGAAAGCAAAATGTGAATCTCGCCGACTTAGAAATTTCTCTAATCTGTGTTTTCATTTTGGTGGTAAACTGCTTTCCAAAAGTCATGAAGAGGCTATAATGTTTTGGTCAAGATGCCTTGAAATCGAGAGCACATTGCTTCTTTCTGAGCCTAAAGGAAGTCCGAGAGAAAGGGTACAGTATATGAAATCAAAATCTGAGAGAATAACCAATTTACTTATAGAGACGTGCAATTATGATGATGCATTGATGTTCATTTCTAAAATTTTCAGTTGCTATGAAACATATCAGAAGTTTGACTGTCCAATCCTCTATCAAAAACATATATATGAAGATTTGGATATCCCATTAAAACTTTTAGCTAAGCTTATTGCAAGGACATCTTCTCCACCTCCTTTGAAACATATTGGACGTCAAGAGATGACTAAAGTTTTTGTGATAATTAAAGTCATTCAAATTATAACTTCTATCAACCTTTCGTCGAAAAAAGAATTAATATCTCGTCTGATTCTAGGGGTTAAAGATCAACTTCAAGATAATGGATTATTCTTATTTTTTCTCTCTTCCATAGCCTTCATTATCGAGTTCAATCTGACATTCAAATCAGTTGACGCTTTGAAGTTTGAGCACAGCTCTGTTATATCAGATCATAAAGATTTAGTGCTTTCACATATCTACCTTCTTCAATGTTGCACATTAAGTGAATTCGATGAAGATATTTTAATGAAATCTTTTTCTTCCATGTTATTGTGGTCGAACGCTCCCCCATGCTACGGCTTTGTCAGCTATTATGAGCAAAGTGTGGTATTGATGTTCATTGATGTTTTCCAATACAGTGGATTGAGTTCATATGCTGACTTTATTCTTGACAAGTATCTGAGATTCCGTGACTCGATTTTGACTTCAGATCAGAAGGTAGAATTTGGGTACAAACAATCTGAACAGAAATTGGCAATGAACCTTCCAATACATGCTTCCACTATCCATAATGAATTATCTGAACAAGCTCAGACAACGGATGTTTTTCTCAAAGTCAAAACTGAAATAGTGAAATTGGAAGCTAATATTGTGCAGAAGAACAGCCATGCCGCTGTTGAAGTACTTACAAATCTACTTTCCAAGTTTTCTGAAGATGAAAGACTCAAGATTGGCAAACAATCTAACAAAATGACTGTGAGTGCGTTACTATTACTGGCAGCAAAATTATCCCAATTGTCTTCCAACCTTGAATTGAGCTTCGAGAACAATATCCAGGCTGTTTTAAATTTGAAGAGGTCCCTAAGGATTTTGCAATCAGTACTCAAGAACTTCTTATCTCATGAATCATCTACTATAGAGCTTAATCTCTCACACAAGCTATCTCTCCGATTGAATTTCTCATATCAACTTTTGACGACATATTTCAAATTGGCTGATGTAATGATAAATCTTCAGCTTTATAAAGAATTTGATTACTATCAAGCTGAATGTCAAAAGTTTTTAAACCATCACCCTTCCATGATAATCAGGTGCTCCGGATTTCTAAGGTTTTCTCGTTACTCTGTTATGAAATACAGAGGAGATGAGTCAAATGAGTTTTTGATGAATGCTAAATCCCTCTATATCAAATCCAAGTTTTCAGATCAACTATTAACATTAGACTACCTCTCGGCATTTGAGCTGAACTACCAATACCATTCAGACTCAAATGGTTTTACGGAGTTTACAGCTAGAAATGATGCAATGATAAAGAATCTGCTTGGAGGTAGAATCATTGAACTTGACGATCTGGAATCGACACACTCTGAGGTCCAAAAGCAATACGAATATATGACTGATTCGCATATCTTGAGAGAGCACTGGTCTTCTATTTTGTTCAGAAGGATGAATTCATCCATGAAAGGAGTTTGTCTAACATCTGTTGACAAAGTTGCTATAAATCAGCTGATATCAGCCAAATTATCGTTCAATAACTCCATGAAGAACCTTTTGAATGACCCGAAATCCTCAAGCATAAATGAGACTGTTATATGTATGGGGCCTACAAATGATTCTGAAAACCTATTTGACAACAATTTATTTGCTCCCGCACTCCAAAGTCTGAGGGATTGTTTGCGAGATTCAGAGACCATTCTGAAAGATGATCTGAATAGAATTGAGACAGAAGAGATTTGCAAAGTAATTACCACAGCTGCGTTTTCTCTCTCAGCTTTAACCGATACTCTTGTTACAGATTTCCAAACAAAGATGATAACGGCAAACGAAGAACTCTCCAGATTCTTGAGTCTTGAAAGTGATAAAGAGCTGAGTATTGCAATAGAAGATCCAAAGATACTGCTTCCATCTTTACCGAAAACAGATGATTCTGAAGGATCATGGTCTGATAAATCTCTGAAATACTTTTATAAGTTACAGAATGTTCTACCAATTGAATGGTCCGTTATATCAATTTCTGTTTGCTCTATATCTGGTGATCTGGTTCTTACAAGATTCGACAAGGATCGTGAGCAGCCAATAATGATCAAATTACCACTAGATAGACTTCATTCAAGAGATGGAGACCAGTTGGAATTGGATTTCGATACAGCAATGGAGGAGCTAAAGGGAATCATTCAAGATAGTGACGAAACAACGAAAGTCGAAGTCACGATGAATGTGAAAACCAAACAAGATCGGTATGAATGGTGGACAAAGCGTAAACAACTAGATAGAAGACTAAAAAGTTTGCTTGGTACCATTGAAAACAATTGGATGGGTGGTTTTAAGGGTATATTTGGTACTCGATTGATTTCGAAGGAAATTTCTTCAATGTTTAGAAAGACAGTATTGGATATAATGGCTAGGTACTTACCCAAAAGAGGACTATTCGATAAATCAAAGGCTTTAGAGATTATTGAATCAAGTGATTACATTTTTGAACTGTTTTTACAGCTCAATGTTTCATGTGCATCGAAAAGAACCGAGTTGGAAGATTTAGTACACTATGTTCTGGATCTGATATCTATGAAAGGAGAAATGATTGCCTTTGATGAGATAGATTTTGAAGAGCTTTGTTCAGAAATTGAGTGCCAATTTGATATCTACCAAATGAAGCTAGTAGGCTTGGATGAAGACCAATACCAAGACTCGCACATCATTTTAGTTCCTTCTTCTGAATGCGTGGCAATTCCATGGGAGTCAATGCCTTGCCTTAGATCAAAATCTATCTCACGTATGCCTTCAATTGAATTACTGGTTAAAGTTTTGGTGGATCAACAGTGTCTATTGAATGAAGGTATTAACAATAGTAGAGGATACTTCGTGCTTAACCCTGGTGGGGATTTGAAGCGTACAGAGTCTAATTTCAGAGATATATTCCAAACGAGACAAGGGTGGAATGGGATAGTGGGATCAAAACCTGAGGAGGAGGACATTAGAAAGGGTCTGACAACCTCAAATATATATGTTTTTGTTGGCCATGGTGGAGGCGAACAGTACATCAGATCAAAAGTGATTAAGTCCATGAATAATATACCACCAACATTATTGCTAGGATGCTCATCAGGAAGCTTAAAGCAGAATGGTATATTCAAGCCATATGGTACAGTTTACAATTACCTTATAGGTGGCTGTCCTATGGTTCTCGCAAACCTATGGGATGTCACAGATAAAGACATCGACAAATTTACATTAAAGTTTCTAGATAAATGGGGTCTATTCAATTCTGAGGAAGAGACAAAGAAGCTCGACATTGCGACGGCTGTTTCGCAAAGTCGAAATGTTTGTATATTGCCGTATCTTAACGGTGCAGCCCCAGTTCTTTATGGACTACCGTTGAAGGTCGGCAGCCGTCGCAACAATCGCATTACATATTAAAATTATATAATTCATAGAAATAATCATTAATTCATTTCATTATTTAGGTTTGTCATTAATCATAACACTCGATCTTTCAACTAACAAGCTGAATCTGTATAACTCATTGAGGTAGTTACTGGTAGAGGCATTAAAGGGTATATCTGTGCAAAGTAAATTATTTTCTGCTAGGAAGTATGTCTTCATTTCGGAGAGAAGATTCGGTTCTTGTTTTAAGATTATAGGAAGACAGAAAGTTGAGACGATGTTACCATCTTGGTTTTGGGTGAAGCTGAGAGGTTTAGTTAACTGCTCAAATGAAATGACAATGTTCGAAGAGGTCTCTTCCAGTTTTGGGTTCGAGTTTTTGAGATCATTAAACGCTTCCAGCAAGCAATCTAAATAAATTTGGTAAATCACTTGTGTTGATTTGGAGAGCCAGCCGACATTATACTGGTGGTTTCCAGGATTGACAAAATAGGGTTTATTTAGCTTGAATTCTTTGGAGTTTCCATTATTGAGAGCCATTTTATGGAACAGTTCAAGATCTGCCGGATAATAATGAACTATATCCTTTTCTGAAGGGACTCCTTTTATATCAGGAACCATTAGGAACTCTAGAGATGAATTTTCAGAGATGTTGTTTTGGACCATCTTCAATCGAACTAAAAGATCTCGGGGAACAACCACGCGGGATAAATGGGTCATTCTGGGAGGAGAAAGTAATTGGGAACCAAAACAGTTTGTTTTAAGATCTGGAAATGTTTTAATTCTCTGGTTTTGGGCTAGATATCGCTTTTTGCTTATCCATTTTTCTGGTGTGACGTATATTGGAGAAGAATAGATCCTTTCTTCGTCCAGTGGAATCGGTGTATAACTCCCACTTGAGGGCTTCTTCTTCAATATACTATTGAAAGCTGATTTTCGTACAGTCATGGCCTTGTTTTGCAATCATGAAGAGTCCGGTTGCTTCCAATGATTGGTGATTTATATTCAACATCAATGATTTTGATCCGTGGAGAAGATCTTTAATATGCGATTTTCACGAATTTTCCAATTTTTCAAATTCGAATCGCTTCCTAGCAAACTCCGATACAAGTTGAAAACCCGTCTCGTCAGGCTATATTTGACGGTTTATCTTATAGCTCCATAATTCAATCACACAGAAATGCAAAAATGGCCTGTATTCACTGTGTTTAAACGAAACGTCTCGTCAACAACAATGTTGCCGAAAAAGACGTTCCTGGAAACTATGTCGTCTGTTGGCTCACAAGGTAAGTAAAGAGAATTCGCAAGAGATTGTCTCATATATGTCTTCAAACCCTAAACTAACAATTCTCTAAAGCCATGATTTTAACGGCTCCATTCCAGGGTAAACTAGATGTTTCATCACTGCATGGAATGACACTCTCATCGGTGTCTTCCTTAACAATCAACCCTGAACCGTTGGTCCAATTCAATCTACAGGTTCCATCTACAACATCCAGCTCTCTTCACAATCTCAATTATTTGGCATTGCATATTTTAAAACCAGATCTAGATTCAGTCAATTTAGCAAGAATATTCTCAAGAGGTACCAGACCAATCGTCAACAAAGACGGTAACATAGAAAGCACAAAACCATTTACTGAATTGCACGAGTCCCAATGGGAAATATACGACGGAAGTCCCCTTGCAGCTTCATCTTCTTCTCCTTCAGATCATGGGATTCCTATACCTTTTGTCAGCATACCCATTCTCTCTAAAAACTCAGAAAGAATATTGATTTGCGAAAAATACCAGGTTTTCAGAGTCTACAACCATGAGCTATGGACTTGTAAAGTCAAGGATATAGTAATCACGTCAAAGGATGATAAAAAAACTGGAGGTTTACTTTATTTCAACAGAAATTTCCATAAGATAGGACAACCTCTGGTATAAAGATTATAATAATCATTAATATTGCTGCATTTTGTACATATATGATTCTCAATAGATTTATGGTTCACATTCATTCGTAAACAAAATGTTTATACATTTATATATTATATGAGATGCTTTCACAAGCTCTCCAATACCATCGTAAACATGATTAGAAACACAAAACACCTGTCTAACTGGGCCTGTGATATTCATTTTTCAGTTGTTTTTCAAATCTGTTAATGTCGCCCATCAAAAGCTTGTATTTCTCAGCCCGTTGATCGTTCCTAGATTTTCTTCTCTCTTGTCTAAACTTAATCTCATTCATTTTCATATCCTCTATTTCTTGTTCCAACCGTTTGATATCATTTATGATTCTCGCTTTCTTGTTCAACAGTTTTTCCTTTCTTTGTATTAAAGGGTTCTTTTCACTTTCAAGAACTTTTATTTGCTTTGACTTCTCTCCCATCTTCTCGTTGTACTGATTTTCGAATGAAGAAAATTGTCTCATTTCTGATTCAAAGATCCGTTTTTCGTCAAGATACTTTTCTTCAACCTCACTCTGTCGGGTGTAAAACTCCTCTGCTTCCTTCGAAAGATTGGTAATCTCACTTTCTGACTTAGCAACTGCTTGTCTGAGAGATTCAACCTTCTTATAATTACGGCTTTCATCACTGAAGTTGGATCTATTATTGAGACTTTCAATTTCTGATTTCAAGGATGAAGATTTTTTTCTCCATTCAGCTTTGAGTCTCTTCATCTTCAACTTCTCTCTGTCAATTGCAGCCTGAGTTGTCACCACAGATTCTTGCAAGGTGGCCAACGGAGTTAGATGTTTTGATTCTGTTAAGATACGATTCTTGTGAATTGTGCTGACAGTCGTTGTGGCAAGTAACTCGTACTCACTTTTTTCATTGACATTGATGAAGTCAATGTCATACTGGGATAAAGGACTCAAACCACTGACAGTCACAAGTTCTCTATCATCCAGCCCGCAAGAAGACGACTGATCCCACCAAACTCCATTAACCATAACCAGTAATTGATCAATTACAACATTACGAAGCTCGAAAGCGATTGCTGTTTCACCCGTATACCATATAAAACATTGGGACGAATTGACAAATGATCTTTTATAGACATTGGTTCTTTTATCTGTAGTAACCAATGCATAATGTTGATAATGATCACCTGAATATATATCTGGCCTGCCGAACATGGTCTTAGCAGCAGAAACAAAAGACCAGATAGGCTGCTGTGTTTTACTATTCAAATTCTTCATCTTCTTCTCAATATAGGGGTTAATCTTCCCCTTTGAATTTGAAGGGATCGGCAAAGAACCAGGGGAATTGGAAGGATTTGTAGAAGAGGAGGAGTTCTGCATGGAAGATGAAGAACCTGCAAAATTGAAGGATGGGAATAGTACGACACTGCAATAATTTTCAAAATTTTGAGCAACAACCAATCCGGGAGAGGAAACATCGTTCATGTTCAATATCTGATGGTCTATTGGGAATGATGCTGGAGTGGTTTCATCGGAATCCTTGGAAAGTTGCGAAACATCAGAAGAACCGTTCTCCGGAGTCATAGAACTTCCTGATTCGGACCTCCATATTCCAGGTAACTGAGAGTTAGATATTTCTGCACTGACTGAAATTATTTTTATGTTATCAGAACGATTAGGCTTCGTGATTTGAGGTGTCTCGTCTGAGTTGTTTGGTTGAGATGTAGTTCCAGAGGCCCCCCTGGATATATGCAGTCTATTTGGAATGGATACGGTTGCCAAAGTATCCACAGATTTGGATATCGTATTATAAAACACCAATCTTCTCAAAAGGGGATTGATGTTTCTCATGATTGTGTAGATTGACAAGGTGGAGTAAAGAAATTCGACTAGATGATCGAGCCCAAGAATAATCTTACGACCGTCACCAACCTTTGAAGGCGACAAATGAAATAGTAGCATCTTTAAAGGATTCTTCGGATACCTTATATAAGTGGCATATAGTAATTCGTTTGGAAATCCTTCTATTAAACCATTTTCGCCCAAATGATCGAGGAAGATAGAGCCTAAATATCGCACAGCCAACGTAACTGCATGTTCAAAAGACAATAACAAAACCGTTGAAAGGAAAGCATTGAGGATGTATCTACTTTTTGTGGAAGCCAAATTGGATGCTATAAAAGCTTTTGCCAAAACATGTGTGTAATCTAGTAGACCGGGACTCACCAACAGCAAACATAACGTCAGCACAATATCCAATGCCAAATACCCTAATATCGACACCAAAACTGTTGACCTTGTGACCTCTGTCTTCAGTTCAAGCGAACTGTTTCCCTGGATGGAATCTAACCCGCTTAGCTTGTGTTTGAAAACCAGCGAAAGTGTCGATCTAAGAAACCTCGAAGATCTAAGTAGCAAATATGCCAAAAGAAGCACTACACTCAGCCAGTTGGGAAGTAATGCAAATATTGAGAGGATTGCCAGGGTGTCTGTAAGGGGGTACATTGGAATTATTGCTGAGTTTTGGTTATTTTGAGCCCCAAAGGAAGCCGTCGAACTATCCGACTCCATTGTCCTTGTTTATAGACCCGAAGCTCCCCGTACTGTAGTTCGAAGTTATTCTGTGTCTGACCCACTTATTATGTGTTTTTTTTGGCTCTTAGGCCTTTCTATTATCTGGACAAGGTCCTTATAGTCCTATGATATCAATATTGTTGAGTATATCTTCCAATGTTTGGGAAGCCACCTCTTTTCTATCAAAAAGACTGAAAATCCTGGTTTTTGCTTTGTGATCAGCATAACGCCTGCTAAAAAAAAACCCCTAAAAAACGTTTTGAGTGGACCACTACTTTTCAATCTTTTGAATAATTGAGTAATTAGCTTATATATAGCGATATTGAAGGATAATTGACAGCAATAAGAAACAGGAATCACATCAATGGATCTTGTTTCTACTCTGCCATCTAAAATAACCTCAAAATGTCCCTGGAAGCAATCAAATTTGACGAGAAAACTGACAAATTATCAATTCTGAACCAACTCATGGTCCCATATGACACCCAGTACATGGAAATCAATGGAATGGCACCCTTCAAGGGAAAACCTGCCACAACCCTAACTGGATATGATGCAATAAAGGGAATGTATACCCGTGGAGCACCAGCAATTATGTTGGTTGGATGCTTTTCAGTCGTTGTGGAACTCAATGATGTTGTCAATAAGGGAGTCAATCCATATGGATATGACGTCTCTGATCTCTCCAAATTCAAGAACAAACTTTTGGAGCGAATTGATCTTCTGATTGAGTCCAGACCAACAGCAGTGAATCTTCTTAACGGATGTAATGAGATCAAAAAGTTGGTTGACGTCACAGACTCAAAAGAAAACCTTTATACGAAAATCAAGGAGCTCACCTTAAAGTTGTTCAAAGAAGATCTAGCCTCCAACCACGCCATTGGTGAAAATGGTGTGAAATATATATATGAGCAACTTGAGAAAGAAAAGTTTGAAGGTAATTTTTCAGTTTTAACAATCTGTAATACCGGATCACTAGCTACATCCGGTCATGGTACCGCTTTAGGTATAATTAGATCCCTGTATGAGCAATCAAAGAACCATTCGTCGTCAAAGTTCAAAATGTCTCATGTATATGCATGTGAAACAAGACCTTACAATCAGGGATCAAGACTAACTGCATACGAGCTTGATTACGAGAAAATACCATTCACTCTCATCACCGACAACATGGTTTCTTTCCTTGTTGATTCTTTAGCCAGAGGAAAGACAGATAGAAGTTTACCAGACATGGCACCAGTAAAGTTCATTATTGTCGGTGCTGATAGAATAGTCTCCAATGGAGATCTTGCAAATAAAATAGGAACTTTCCAATTGTCCTTAATTGCTTCTCTCTATGATTCTATCAAATTCATAGGTGCTGCTCCTACAACTACTATCGACTTTACTAGATCTCATGGAGACGAAATAGTCATCGAGCAAAGACCAAAAGATGAACTGACTCAGATAATGGGAGGAGAGGTCACAAATGATGGTCAATTTGTGATAGGCTCTAATGGGGGAGTTAAATTGACTAAGATAAAAACAGCACCTCAAAATATAGATGTCTGGAACCCCTCGTTTGATGTCACCCCCAACGAGAATATTGACTGTATTGTTACAGAAAAAGGTTTCTTCCTGAAAGACCATCAAGGTAAGTTCAATTTGAACTAGCTTGACTATTTTCTTAGTTAGATTGCATCAGAAAATACAGATTTAATTTGACATATAAAACAACTGACCAATAAAAACAATACATAAAAGTTAATCAGTAAAAAGAAAGCACACAGTTCTTCGGGAAGAAAGGAAAATTGGGAAAATTGCCTAACTATTATCAAAATTGAGAACCCACTCATAACCACATCAAGAATTAAAATCCACCATTACCAAATCCCATGCCTGTAGCTTGGAAACCAATTTGTGGAGTTGGAGCAAGTCCAGATCCATTAGTCAATAGCAAAGGTTGTCCAAGAATTGGTTGGTCGTCTTCGTTCTTCGTTTCCTTTGATTGTCTTTCCTTAAGATCTTTATAAAGTTCGTTCAATCTATCATGGTTCTCCTTCGAAATCGAAATTTCATATGGCTTAATGTAGTCAGCCAAGTTATTCAACCAAGAAAGCTCCAAAACAACATCGTATGGAACAAGGTGGTAACATGCATATAATGTAGCGATAAAGCATTCTTTGTTACCAGTTTCAACGAAGTATGTCATTAATTCTGTCGCAACCTTCTGGTTGTTAGAGATTGCTGCAGTTTCAATGGCATCAGACCACAACTTATCAACTTTTAGCAAGCCAATAGCCTTGTTCCATTTCTTATTCTTTCTGTAAATGATAGCAGCAATTTGTCTGAAAAATATGAGATCATGTTTTTCCAATCTCTCAGCAAGACCTAAGTGGTCAAACTTATCATGCGCATCAATCACAGATCTCAAAGATTTGTAGTCTTCTTCTTCAATCAAAATATCATGGTAAGCCTGGTTGATCACAGAATTGTTCTTTTCCAAAACAGAGATCAAGAATGGCTTGATCAATGGCAGATTGTCAGATTTCGCAAAAATCTTGACCACTCTTGGTAAGTCCAATCTAGGAGTCAAAACCGCTAGCAAGTCGATCAACAATGAAGGATGTAAATTAACATAGAAATTAATAGCCTTGTAGTATATTTCCAAATTGGCAACCTTGACAATGATTTCTTTGAAAGAGGAGTGCTCGAATGCAGTTTCAGACCTCTCCATCATGGCAAGAGCAGCATTATCCCATTCATCGTAGTGACAATACAAGAAAATAAGTTCTGGCCATAAATGTGCATCCTCACAAGCTCTGATAACCTTTGGAATGTTAATTCTTGACCAGAACAACTTCAAGTGCTCCATGGTATCTTGAGGTTGGTATTTAGTATAAAGAATAGCTAGTTCAGTAAACATTCCCATGTGTGCTCTCTCTAGAGATAAACCGTTTTCAAACAATGAAATAAGCTGGGAAAAGTACCCATTGTATTCGTACTGCTTAACCAGTTCATCTAGCTCTTCAGCATGAACAATCAGGTTTAGACCACACATCTGAGCAAGTTTGAACTCCTTGTTATCAATACATGCTTGATTAACCTGTTTCCACACTTGAACGTTGGAAGCTTTTCTAGCACAGTCAACAGCTGATTGATAATCCTTCAAATACACCAAAGTTGATGCAAGTTTAGAGTAGTTTGAAATATTTGAATAAATTAACTTAGCAGCTTCATAATTGCCGTTGGAATAAAGCTTGTCACCAATCGATTCCAAATCAGCAACATTCGTTAGTTGCAAGAATCTTTCAATGTCACTTAACTTTCCTAGAGAAGCGTATGCATTAATGATGGCACCATCAATCTTTGGTTCCCTGAGAGTCTCTCTAGCCATCAACAAGTATGGGATTAATTCTTCTTCTTTTCCTGCATGTTCAGCAATGTCGATCACTTGTTCAAAGTTTGATGCGTCCTTTGCCTTCAAATAAGATTCAATGGCTTCAGGGATTCTAAGACCATTAAGCTGAGCTGCACCCAATTGAGACCAGATCTCTGGTTTTTCCAATTTTTCAGCATAGGCTTCACCTCTGTCAAGAGACAAAATCTCTTCAACCAAAACTCTCATAGCATCAGTATACTTCTCAAACTTGTTGTAAATTTCGAATGCTTCTTCATTCAAGCCATTTGAAATACACAAAGGTGCAACCTCATCTGGATCATAGGCCTCAAGCTTATCCACATACGATGAAACTCTGGACTTGTCAACCTTAACTGCAGTTAAAATTAGGAGAGCTTGCAATGATGGATTATCATTGAATGGAGATGGCTCTAAAATGATCTTCTCTAAAAGCTCAATCAATTCTGTAGATAAATCATTCTCCATGAAAGCTTTAACTGCAATAGAAACAGGTTCTGGATCTTCAAGTTCTGGGACGGCAGTTCCCACGACCTGATCGACCAATTGTCTGCGGTGAATATTATCTGGTGACAAAACCTTGGACCATAATTGTAAATCTGATCTCTTCAATAGGTATCTAGCTTGGTACTTATACATAGCATTGTCATTGGTAATTCTGATTAATTCATCATCATTCAACCCCTTATCATAGGCAATGTAGGCTAAGTATGGGTCTCTCTTCTCACAATACTTACCAACAACTAAAGTATCGTATTGATCATTCTCGAGAAGGAATTTTTCTGGATTATTGTTAGAGTCGATATAGATTTTGGCAAGAGTGTCATAAACTGCTTTATCACCACCACCTGCTTGTAACGTGGATTCTAGGAATGGTAACAAAATCTTCAATCTGTTTCTCTTTTCAACTTCTTCGCAAAGCTCAGCAACTGGAACTTGACCCAGAACAGATTGCAGAAGTGATTTGATGATTGATTCATCACAATCAACATCCAAAAGAGCAGCAACAACTTGTGCTGTCTTTGAAGGATTCACCTGTTGGACGTAAACCTCAATAAACTTAAAGAACTGGTTCTTATAAAGGTATAGAATAAGATCATGAACAAAGTTGAATCTATCACAAACAACAATCAATGGCAACTGATCATCCAATTTAGCTTCCTTCAAGAAATTCTTGACTTTTTCACCATTGTAAACGTTGTTGTCTCTAACCACCCTTTCAATTTCCTTTACTTGACCTAGCTTGGCGGCACACTGAATATATTTCAAAACAACCTCCGGATCTTGACTGACATTGACAATAGAAGCTAAATAATAATACAATCCTTCGGAGCACTTGAAATCTTCAAAAATCTTAATCAGGGTAATAGGACCAATTAGCTCAGAATATTTAGTGGCAACTTGAATAACAACTTGAAGATTCTGAGCCATGTTGCTTGATAGCATTTCTCTCAAACAAGAGACAGTTTGCTCCACATTTAGTTTTCCAAAGTATGCAACCAACCAATCAATAGGTAAAACGTTTGAATGGACAATTACTCTCTTTATGTCTTTGATGTCTTCATAATGTTCTAAAGCTCTTTGGTACAAACCAGCCTTTTCACATAGTGCTGCAACTGTTGGTCTATCATAGTGTGAGAACATAGCATTCCCTAAAATTGCATCTGCAACCTGAGGAGCATGTAACAAGTTAACTTCAAGTAGCCTAGTTTGCAAATGACCTTCAGATGGCTTATCTTCCTTCAATGCATCCAATAAAAATGCGGTACCTTGCTGTATGTAGTTCTGTGATAAGAAAATATCAGAAATCTGTTGAACATCCAAGTCTGGTTGAGTTGAATATAGTTGAGTGGCAAACTCTGCTGCTTTATCAGGGTTGACTCGTAGGATATTTTGAATAAGAACTGTGAAATTTGGATGGTAATTAGATTTCTCACAAAATGGTAATATTTTGTCAAATTGACCTAATTCCCCTAGGCATGTAACCACCTTAGCTGGTATGTCGGCTTTGTAATACACAGCCAAAGCTAGGGCGGTATTAAATGGCTTCACGAGATCACCAAGTTCTTCTGAGTAATCTAGTTTGTCCTCCTTGAGGTATTTCTCCAATGTTTCTATTCTATTTTGTTGTAACAAAGGTCTGACCAATTCCAAAGTTTCAAACTTGTTCAATGTACCTCTATCTAATAGATAGACAAGATACTGCAAAATTGGAGCAGGTTGTCCTTGTTGTGTTGGTAGAGACTTCAATCTTGCAATTGTGTCAGGAACTCTAAGCTGTGGTGAAGAGGCAGCAATTTTAACAGCAGCCTGATAATCACCTGAACCCAAAGATTGGTTAAATTGTTGAGTAAACAAGCTTTCAGCACCAGGTAGACCTCCTTTAGATGCAAGATTAAGTGCTAGCTCAACATCCCCTAGATTCTTCAGTATGTAAGGAATAATTCTATCAGTAGCGACCTCCACAGCTAGAACAGAACCAGATCTATTAACAGTAATTATACCAGCATTATCATTGAAACTGGAGGCGACAAAAATAGGATCAGAGGAGATCCTATTCAAGAAGATCTTTTTGCTGGTCTCAATATCATATAGATGTATCAATCCAAATTTGGTTAAAACGTAAACTATTCCATACTTGTCTGCCACTTGAATGGAAATTGGGAAATCGTTAGCAATCTCAGCAGGGAAGAAGATATCTGCTGATTTCTTAGAGAAAGCTGGAGCACCGTCTTGATGATCGATCTCTAAAACATGAAGGTTACCCCCATCTGCAGTTCTTGACGCACATGCAAATAACTGGGTATCCACAGAAGCACCTTGTAACTTCAACTTTGCAAAACCGCAAACATGTCCTTCGATTGCCTGAGAAACGTTTCTAGCCTTAGAGTACAATTGAATATGACCCACAATTCTACCATTCTCCTGCGCAATACCTGAAAGAGCAAACCATGAAAGATTGTAGTTAGCTGTGAGGTTTGTCAATTGACAGTTTGCAAGTGAAACATGTCTTGAAGTGAGATGGACTGGTCCATTCTCAGTACCATCAAAAATGTTCCAGGTGAATATGGAGGAGGCAGTAACTAATCCAATGGTTGTCTCATCAAGCCATGCCCAATATATAACAGCTTCGTTGGAAATATTGGACTTGAGTCTCTGCTTGGTTGACAAATTAAACACCTGCAATGTTGTACCATTTGCTCTCAAAGCAATCACATTTTGGGTTGGATGCATGATCACTGAATCAGCACTCATCGACTTCCTTGTGAGTTGATTGTTGTTCTTCAAATCAACAATGGCGACTGAGTTACCTGATTCACCAGTTTCTCTACAACACACATAGTGATCCGATTGCAATGTTGTTCCCATAAAATTGAACGCCTGCGGGTTGATGCCCAAAGACTCTAGTTGACAAACGTCAATCAAGTCAATTGGCGGGTTTTCAGCCATTTCTTCTATATCTTTGTCTTTACGTAACTATCAGACAGCCACCAATAAGTCTAGTTGTGCTGTCTTTCAAGGTTACTTCAAATTGTATCTCAATTAACAACTTTTTATCTGCCAATAAGCTGTTTATTAATGATGATTTGTCTTTTTTCTATGAATTACACCTTGTGCCGGTACTTCCACCTTCCCACCGCGAAACAGAAACATCTTTAGAAAATCCGGGTAACTTATCATTTTGGCAATTAATGAAATGAATTTAACACAGCCATGGTTATTTAAGTTTTCACATTGATCCAACCCAGATCAAGGCTGTGCTGGTAAATTCGATGTTAGCTCTAAAAAACTTTTTTAGATCAAACAGCTGATTTATATTTAGAAGCAATACTTTAAAAGTTAAAAGAATATATTAGAATTGATTTTGTCTGAACTCAGACTATTTCAAGAATGTTAAAGGAAAGTGTATCAATGCAAGTATATCAAATAAAGTGATTATAATAATAAAAATCTTCTGCAGGACAGAGAAAAGGAACGGAGACGAAAATATAATAGTAAATAGCGTGAGTAAATGTTACAAGGAGTGATGCAAGTATTAATCATAAAAGAATAGAGGTCGACGAAATTTTGCCTCTTCCAAATAAGAAATCATCAGCTTAACACTGAATCAAGTCAACAACATTCAAGCTGACTGGGTGACATTGGTCACCAATGGACTCATCGTACAAGTTGTAGAATGAACCAGACAAACATTGGTAGAAGACGGTGTTGTTACCAATGGCCAACTCACCATCTTCAGTAATAGACCATCCAGCAGCATAAATGGCACCGGCTTGTGGTGGTGGACCATCAAATTGGAATTGTCTGTTAGCAACAATGGAACCAATTCTTCCCTTAGAGTCTGTCAAAATGGAACCATTCAAAACTAATGACAAAGCCTCATCGCTGGCACATGAGACAGCTCCGGTACCTGCATCAGCAGTACCCGTTTCCTGAACTTGGCCATCAGTAACTTGTGAGGCACCTGAAACAGTTGTAGCTTGAACCTGACCATCGCTGATTTGAGATGCAACAGTAGCAGTGGAAGCCTGAACTTGACCATCACCAATTTGAGTGACAACAGCAGCGGAAGCAGTTGTGGTGTCAGCTTGAACTTGACCGTCACCGATTTGGGTGACGACGGCAGCTGTTGAAGTAGCAGCTTGAACTTGACCGTCACCAATTTGGGTCACAACAGCAGCGGAAGCAGTTGCGGTATCGGCCTGAACTTGGCCGTCACCAATCTGAGTAACGACGGCAGCAGTCGAGGTGGCAGCTTGAATTTGACCGTCACCAATTTGTGTCACAACAGCAGCGGAAGCGGTTGCAGTATCAGCTTGGACTTGACCGTCACCAATCTGGGTGACAACAGCAGCGGAAGCAGTTGCGGTATCAGCCTGGACCTGACCATCGCCAATTTGAGTGACAACAGCAGCAGATGCAGTTGCGGTGTCAGCTTGAACTTGACCATCACCAATTTGGGTCACAACAGCAGCAGAAGAGGACTCTGTGGCAGTAGTAGCTTGGATTTGACCATCACCAATTTGAGTGACAACATCTCTCTTGACCTTAGCAGCAGCAGAAGCGGAATCTGTAGCAATTGCACTGATAGCAATACCAAAGGTCTTGGTATAGTCAGTGGTTGCACCTGCTAAAGTACCCTCAGGAGTAAGGGTAGACCATGGCTCTGAAGGAACATAAGCAGCCAATGCTGAAGATGCTAAACAGAGAGCTGGAGCTATAAGTCTATATTGCATGATGATAATGTGAAATGATATCTATTAGATTATGATTATTCTAACGATGTATTAGAACTTCAATAGATTTGTATTGAATGATCTAAATTGAAATCTCTGATTAGGAGCAATCATTGCTGTATTTATACCGGTGACCAGCCATCCTTCCATCAAATTCCTTTTTTTTCCCGGCTCAAGCTGTAGGAACATGATTATCCATTCCAAGTAACATTCGATGCCAAAAAAGCTCTAAAGCCGAAAATAATGCTACCCTTTTACCAATAAAAGAAATAATTCTGTGAGCTATTTTTAGCATACCAGATCTAGAAATGTCCTCGATTCAAGCGAGAAATCTTTCGCACAGACAGATCCTGGGGAATTAAGCATCATCAGACGGGATTGCGGGCTCGGAATCAGCTCGCAGCAAAATTCTGTCCGGCCCAATAGGTCACAAAAATTGTTATTATGTGCGCTGGGCCTCGTTCATTTCGGCAGGGATGACAGATCCTACCTATATTACTTGCATGCGGTCAGTGCCCAAACGCACAATTGGTGGAGGGCTGAGGGTCACCAGACTTGGAAAAGTCACAGTACCATGGTGATAGTCCATACAAACATCAACACAAACTACATGAACTAATGCATTCTATATTAATCACAGAAGCTATAACGATATATCACAGGTGTCATTTTGGTCTCTTTGGCAACGTTGTTGATAATTTTCACCACCCCCTCATCTAATTTCATTTCATCTATTCCATCCCTTTCAACCCTCTAAAAATGCACCATGCAATATCGGTCCTAGCAACAACGTGAGCACAATACTAATACATATATTTGTTACGAATCATAGTAGTTGAAATACTCCAAATTCAGATACACCCATGGCCAAACATGGTATCAACTTCTTCCTCAGGCTTATTGTCCAACTAACAGTGGCTTCTATTCCTCTTTCGTCTATTAACGATAATAGCTGTAAAAATAATATATACTCGACTGTTGATCTTTAAAGTATTAAAATTATTTTATTAGCCGTCCATCGAATTTCAGAACCAGCCATTAAATTACTAGTGGCGATATCATCAATGGTACCGGAAAATTCCCTCATCTAAGATATACTTGATTCAACAAATATGTAATTCGTATGATCATTTACTATTTAGTTCACTTTTACTAGAGTGATCTTTCTCAAAAGCTTCGAGTTTAATTCCGATTGAGGTCACTGTGTTTGTTAAATCCAACCTAAATTAGCCATCAACTTCTTGATCCGAACCCCTCCGTTCCCATCCATGATAGAGGCTTGTCTTTTTTTTTCAAGAAGCCAAGGTAGTGTGTGGATCAAACTTTATGGCATAAGATATTTTTTGATTCGGATGTAGCATAATACGACGATAAGCAGCTGTCTACTCTCCAGAGACGCTTCTTCAACACATCCCATCAGCAGAGCCATGGGTAGAAAGATTCAACTAAAGCATCTGATCCTACTGCTGTTTGGCTCGAATGATGTCAGGCGTTTGATTCGAAAAAAGGACAGCAAGTTGGCTAACTGGCTTATCCGATTAGAATCCCAATTGACTCCAGAACAACTGAAGTTGCTTGTTGCATTCAGAAACTTTTCAAGGATTTTCATTCTTTCCTTGAAATCAGCAAATATTGCAGGCCGGTTTCTAACCTTGAAGCGAAGATCAGTATTCAGAGCTGCAACTTCAATTTCATTGTTGTTCACTGTTAATCCTCTTTTACGCGACGACTCTGATCAATCATTGAGGCCAGCCATTCTATCAAATCTGGTTACAGCATCTTCTCTTTTAATATATCCAAATGATACTATATTCCATAAAAACTATTTGTCCATTTACCTGCTTGTCCTTGTAATTGACCATGGTTACAAGTTATTGGAATGTCTGTTTCCAAAACTGTCAGATAAAAACCACCTTTTTAGAGTTCTGAACCAATCATGGCTCATATTCCCTGCCTGCTACTCAGTGATATACCGCACCTACATTTTGTCTAGACAACAATGTCCTAAATATTTTATTCAGGTGAACGACTTCTTAAAGCAAGACCTCAAATTTGACAGAGATGATTATGTCACTAACTATCTGCCAACCAAAGCCCTAGAGTCTTTCAAAGTTGTTTATCCATTGACACTCTTCAACATGGTGAAAAGCAGGAAGACGCTAGATGACCAAATAATTTTGGAGGCATTTAGAAGTTCTATCAAGACTATTTTCACTGCATTTTTTGTTTCTACAACATCCTCATTCCTGGACCTCAAATCAAAAGGCGTTCACCTCGACGAAAACTTCCGCCTGAGTCTCATTGGGTTTATCTCTGGTCTTGTTGCTGTGATTTACAAAAGAGATGAAATGAGATCAGTTTGGCTCTACTTGTTGAGATTAACCCTTTTGTCTTACTTTAAGAAGTCTAGGTACAACTTGGACTCTTTGCTGATTGTAACCAACACTACAATTCTCTTGACGATCAAGGAAATCTACAGAAGGAGACCTGATCTCCAAGATACCATTAAAAAGGACTCTGGATTGGATTTTCTTGTCAGATCCATAGCCAATGGAAACTTGTTAGTTTGAAAAATTCTGCATGGTTATTCCTATAATTTATTAATGTTAATGATAATGATTTGAATGTGTATATTCTTCAAAATTGATTCAGATAATCTCTTAAAATCTCAATTACTCGTTATTGTGATGTTTTTGGAAAACCTAATGTTGTAGTTTCATCTTTCAACTACTACTCTTGTGAAGTACATGAATTTCTTTGGTCTTCTCGTAATCTATCATGAAAATCTCACCTGGAGTTGAACAAATTGATTTTCTCCTGGTGGGATCCCCAGCTATAACCACAACTTTGATTGTTCTTGATCACGTGAAAGAAATAGCACATTGCATATTTTTCAAATTTACTGATTTACCAACTATTCAAAGCCTGTAAAGAACTATATTGAAAGACATTAAAACCTTGATCGTTCTTTCGAAGTCTGATAGAAACGGCAGTGGAATTTCGTCAAAGAACAAGACTCAATTTTCACGGTATTTGATTCAAAGACTTCGATCTTACACCGAGGATAACCTTTTAGGATACCCTGTAATATTTATTTTCTTACACTGTCACACCATACTCCTCGGGGAACAACTTGTTTTGTGCACTTCTGGTGCTACGTGAGAACATAATATCACTAATTGACCAGAAGTGAATGAAAATTTGTCTTTAGATAGGCAACCAATTTTACTGCAGTAGCATATATGATACCACTCAATGACACAGGTATATAAATGTGAAATTCCTGGTTGTGGAAAATCGTTCAAAAGACGTGATTATTTAGTAAGGCACCAGGCTAACCATTCTACTGTGAAACCTTTTAAGTGTGACGTATGCTTAACCTCCTTCGCAAGAAAAGATCTGATAGAAAAGCATAAGAACACAAAAACACATAGACGAAAAGAAAGAGATATTGACAAATCCTCCGAAACCGTCTTTATCAATCTTTACTTACCTGTGTCACAATCTTCAAGTAAACAGAGTTCCAAGTTGGAAGTAAATACCAATACTGAAATCAACTCCAATATAACAGTCAAGGATAATCATCATGCTTATCTTAGTGCAAATCAATTGACAGTTGATGAGATCGCTTGCGAGGATGATTCAAATTTCAACGGTATCAGTGACTTAGAAAACTTCTTCGATTTTGACGACCCATACTGTTGGTTATTTGGTGAGGAAACCAATATTAATATGAGGTTTCCAGTTGAAGAGCTGGATGAGTTGAGTGATTTCACAACCGATAATAGCATCTATCGTCATAAAAGTGATTTAGCCTTTCATATTGCCCGAGAGAACCATCAATATCTTATCAACATAGTGTCAGGAGAAATGGGAATCGATGGCAATATCAATAAACTGTTGAGCTTAGACAATATACAAATATATCTGGATGCTTATTGGAATATATTTGGCTCAATATATCCTGTTATTCATAGGGCTTCATTTGAGCTTGATCTTGGCTGCAATAGAACTCACATAATTCTACTTCTTTCTCTCATTACCATCGGAATGTCATTCTCAGAAGGTGATGTAGAAGAATACTCAGAAGCATATAAGTTGGCAGTTGAAATACATAAGAAACTAAGACTCATTCTGATTGCTGAAATTGATGGCTTCCAAAGCATTGATTCAGTACCACTGAAAGCTACCCAGGCTTTAGTGTTGACAGATTTTTTTAACTTATTTCTAGGTAGTTCATATCAGCATTCAAGTTGCTATATATATCACCCGATGGTGATTAATCTCCTTAAGGAGTTAAATATGTATTCCAAAACTCAAGAAACTTTCACACGAGAGAACTTTGATTCGTTAGAGGATTATTGGTCAGCATGGATAGAATATGAGAGTTTCAAAAGAATAGCTTTTCTGGGATATATTTTGGACGCTCAGAGTGTATTTTTCTTTTCCAAAGATCAGTGTCTATCAATCTTTGATGTGCAACTGGAGATGCCTTGCTCTGACGTTGTTTGGCATGCGGGTGATGCCTCACGATTTTGGAAGCTTTACAACAAACAACCAAAAGGACTTTATTCACGAGATAAGACATTAAGTGTTATTCAAAAACAATATGTTATGACCAATGCTAATCCACTGATGGATGGAATATTAATTCCAAATATAGATAGTAAAGATAGGTGGCCGCACTTTTTGTGGAGTTTGAGGAGGCTGATGCAACCTTACAAAAAGACACACAAAGAGTATCATCATGAGTGTTTTTCTCAATACTCTCGATTCATTCTCCTTAATGGAATAATCTCGATGGTAAAAGAGCAGAAAAATATGAGTTTGCTAGATATCAAAGTGATGCCCAAAACCAGATTATCGGGTATTGCAGCTAAGATTGAACAGGCGTTTTTCAGCTGGAAGGCGTATTTTTATCGACACTTATCTAATGCCCTCGAGACCAATGGAAATGAGTCCTTGAATTATTACGAAAAATCCGCAGCATTCTGGTCCAATTTAATTATGTTCAGTCTAGGGCTATTGGGAGTGTATTCCGATTTTGATAGGCTTATTCAATTTCAAAAAATGACACATCATCCGTTTGGTGAACGTTCAACACCAATTGGAAAAAGTCCAAGTGCTTTGGAAAAATCTAAAAGAAGGGGTGTAATTCATTCCTGGGCAGAATCTAGAAATGGATATTGTTCAAATATTGAGGCATGTAATTTGTTGAGGACGATATTCGGCAATGAAGAAATTATCACAATTGTACCTCATGCACCGTTTGCAATTTACATCTCTGTTCTTATCTGTTGGTACTACGAGTTTAAGGGAAACCAAAAGTTAACAAACTATCTCAACCAACTAGGACTAAGTTCAGATGAGTCAAATTTGCGTCTATATTCGTTGGAGTATATATCGACTGTTTTAGATCCTTCAAGTTTCGGATCTGGAAACCACTTGGTTATTGAAAGCTCTTCTAATCATACCCATTTCTTAGTCATAGCTCTTGTTTATGATTCCATTTCCATTCTCAAAAAGTTTTGTCAATGGGAAAATACTGAGGTGTTTATTGATGATTTATATAACCTAGTTAATTGTTAAAAGTTGGACCGATCCCGCATAAAGCTCCCCACTGCATCAAATATACTGCATCTGCGGCTTGGCATTTTCTGCGAAGCGACTTGTTTAAAATTTGTGGACCTAACTAGCCTAACGAAGATGTCCAAATTTGGAAGGTGCTTTTCCGCAGATAAGGATTTTTCGCAATATTGGGTGCCGAGCATACAATAGCGCCTCCACCGGAAAAAATCAGTTCTAGAGACTAGTTCGGTGGAGGTAGTTGATCAACATGAATAATATAATTTAGCTTCATAAATCAAAAACTAGTCAATGTTCATTTGTATCTTTATGGGTTTATGATAATTTAAACGGAGTCCCATAAACTGATTAAAAAATGTCTAGAACTTTATTGATAGGAGTTGATGTCGGTGGTACCAACACCGATTCTGTGTTGTTGGATCCAAACAGGGTCACCGAAGAGAATCACGGAGTTTTGGCATGGAATAAGTCTGTTACTACATCAGAAGTTTCTGATGGTATTCAACAAGGTATATCCAAGTTATTTGAATCCACTGACATTGCTCTTAAGGAAGATGTTGTATCTGTGACAATTGGGACAACACATTTCATCAATGCTGTGATTGAGCAGGATCGTTCGAGATTAGAGAAAGTTGCTGTTATCCGTTTATGTGGACCTTATTCTAAAAGAATATATCCTTTCTCAGATTTTCCACATGGACTAAAAGCTATTCTGAATGGTTATATAGCGTATGTCAATGGTGGTTTCCATGTTGATGGTAAGGAAATCCAACCTTTAGATGAAGATGAGATATTGCAACATGTTAAAGAGGCAAAGACTAGAAATATCAATTCTTTTGCAGTCATTGGTATTTTTTCACATTTAAAACCAGAACAGGAGAATAGAGTTAAGGAGATTATTCTCAACGAAATCCCTAAAGCTAAAGTCTCTGTCTCTCATGAAGTGTCTGGTGTGGGATTTCTAGAAAGAGAAAATGCAACAATCTTGAATGCTTCGATCATGTCGTTTGCTGAAAAGATCATTACATCTTTTTCAAATGCTATCAGGAATCTAGGGATCTCATCGCCAGTTTTCTTGACACAAAATGATGGAACAGTATTATCAGCCAAAGAAGCAATTGATCTTCCAATCAGAACTTTTTCTTCTGGTGCAACGAACTCCATGAGAGGTGCCTCGTTTCTTGCAAAAACAAAAGGAGAAACTGCAATTGTTGTTGATGTTGGAGGAACCACTACCGATGTTGGTATGTTGCTGGCAACTGGGTTCCCTCGTCAGTCATCATCTTATTCAATTGTAGGTGGAGTCAAGATGAACTTTTCCATGCCTCATGTTGAGAGTATTGGACTTGGTGGAGGCTCACTAGTCAGAAATTCTGGATCTTCCTTGACTATAGGGCCTGACTCTGTTGGATCTGATATTGTGAAAAGAAGTTTGGTTTTCGGCGGTTCGGAAACAACAGCAACGGATGTTGCTGTCAGCATAGGAACCGAGCTCGGGGAGGTATTGGAAATTGGAGACCCTTCAAGAATCAAAGGAAAGTTCACATCTGATTACAAAAATAATTTCACAAAGATTTCTAAATTGATGCTTGAAAGTTTAATAGATAGAATGAAAACCAATGCAGATGATATAATTGTCATCGCTGTTGGAGGTGGATCTTTCTTGGTGCCTAAATCCCTCCTGGGGGCTTCCAAAGTCATAACTCCTCCATTCCACAGTGTTGCTAACGCAATTGGAGCTGCTTTAGGTAAACTTTCCTCAGAAGTTCACATCATCAAAAATTTGCCACCATCAGGACCTTCAAAGACCGAAGTCTTGGAGCAGTTGAAAAAGGAGGTGTACCAAAAAGCAGTTTCAAAAGGTGCAATCTATGAAACCATTGAAACTGTCTTCATTTCCTCTGACCCCATTCCATACGTTCCGAATACCTATGAATTTCTCATCAGGACTGTAGCAGATATCGATTATTCTAAAATCCAAAATTGGGAGTCTGAAAGTCAACTCACAAAGATTGATATAGGAACTAGGGATATTGAGAAAGATGTATTCAAAGACAGTGAGTCACGATCTGTTGAGGTTTTAGATTACACAAAATATACTCCTTTAATTAACTCTGAGAAGCAGTGGGAAATTTCTGAGACGGACCTGGAATTCTTAAGCATTGGATGTTATATTCTGGGATGTGGTGGAGGAGGTAATCCATATGGACGCTTCCTGGAGACTAGAAACTCTATCAGAGAGGGAGAGAAATTAATCGTTGTGGATGTCGATGACATAGAAAAATATACTCACGGAGAAGGTGCTATAGTTTCTTTGGGAAATGCTGGTTCTCCAACAGTTTCTCACGAACAGCTACCAGGTGATCAATTTTTGGTGTGTTACGAATATATGACCAAGTATTTGGCTAAAAAACCAGAATTGATCTTCCCTCTTGAGATTGGAGGAGGCAATGGGTTATCTCCCTTCCAGGTGACGCATCGAATTAGTGCTCCAGTCGTTGACTGTGATCTTATGGGTAGGGCTTACCCAACTCACTGGCAAACAACTCCAGTTATTCATACTCCAAAAAATAAATGCTTTTTTGCTCCATCGGTCATGAGTAACGGAAATGGAAATACATTAATCATTGCAGAGTCCAAAAGTGATTTACTAATGGAGAACACCATGAGGGCATCTCTAGCTGAGATTGGTTCTACTGTTGGTGTCATGAATCCTGCAATGACATGTGAGGAGGTTTTTGTCAAGACCATCCATAACTCATTATCATTGGCCTGGAGGATTGGTAGAGCTGTCAAAATTGCAAGACAAAAATCAGAAATTGAACAGCTTCCTTCGCTAATATTGGAATCTATCAATAACAGTGGATCTTTGCTATTCTCGGGTAAAATTGTTGGAGTTGAGCGTAAGCTATTCAAGGGACATGTTTGGGGTGAAGTAATAATCGAGGAGATGGACTCACCTAAACGCAGAATGACAATTCCTTTCAAGAATGAGAATATTTACTGTAAAATTGAAAGTGAGGGACATGAACCTGAAATTGTCTGCTCTGTTCCTGATTTGATTTCCGTCATTGATGCTGCAACTGGAGATGCTGTGGGAACCCCAGATTATAGATATGGTCTATTGGTGTTTGTGCTTGGTATTGCACCAAGTAATCAATGGACTGATAATGAGAGAGGTATTGAAATTGGAGGACCTAAAGGTTTCGGACTTGATTTTGAGTACAAGCCGATCAGCAAATATTCCAAGCCAAAATCTGTTATCAAAGAATTTTTTAAGCATTAGTATCTTTAGATTGTTTAATTCTCATCTAAAGTTCTATATTAGTTTTTTTTTTTAATAATATATGAGATTTTCTTTTATTGTCTGTTTTCGTTATACAAATGGTTCCCAGCTAGCTGCCACATTATTGTTTTTGGCAATATACTAGCTAAACTCCCACAAATACAAAATGATTTCACCAGCAGTTTCCGAAAATAAAAATCATCTGTATTTGACAATGATCAAATTCGCCGCCAGCTGCCCTAACATCATCGTATATACAGAAACATTCCATTTTATGTGTCTCATTAGAGAGCATTCAAAAGAGACGTAACTAAGAATATGGCTTTTTTTCCTGGAGATTCTAACCCCCGATAAGACTAATATCTGACAATGGGACCAAATTCGGAATATGTGATGGAATGGTTCAGAGAAGATAAAGCATTAAAATCTTCTGTTTCCAAATATAAGTTTTGACCTCAAGATTTTCTTGGAATCTCTCTAGAGATATTGATTTAGAAATAACGCAGGTATATCGTTGAATTGCTCATGGTTTCAGCATTTCAGCTGGAGTATTCTCCAAATTTGGAGGACAATTTGAGAACTTCAGGGTGAAGCATAATTTTTGGTTCATGATTGACAGACAGTAAATAAGGTATTTTGATCACCAAAAGGAGAGTAAGCAATTACATTAATGTTGTTATTCTGATGAAAGCGGAGAAATTCCATTTGTTTCAGGTAGAGATGCAGCTCCATTTTCCTTTTAAAAACCTGGTATTCAAGGCCAGAGATATTGAATTCTTGTACTGCTGTGGAGTTTTCATAAAAAAGTTTCTCCACTACCCTTTCTAAAACTGGATGTCTAGTAGATATCAATATTGTGTGCATGGCTCCTTATCAATTTCCTAATTTGTAATTTTTAGGTGGAGGAGCCTCCAAGAAATGGTAGTTTTTCATCGTAACACATGGGAGTCCGCAATCAGCTGAGTCACCATACAAGGCATCAATAAAAACATGAAATTACTGGTGACAAACCAAGCCAACTGGATCAAAGCTTCAATGAATTTTGGGGGGATACAAATAGACAGTATCAGTATAAGAATGTAGACTAATGTAGATTTTTCAGTATCACCCAAAAAAAGAGCGAAGATAATATCTGAAAGGGCCATCGAAATTTTGTGCAAATGGGTGGCAGATTTAGTAATATTATCAAAAAGTTAGAAGCTCCTAAGGACGAAAATGCCTTCTATGAAAATGACTCTCTGACAAACAGAGACATAATCCCTATTCCTCCTGAAAGAAGAACATGGGATGGAGCAGCTTACGCTACATATTGGATCATTGATAGTGTCTCTATATCTGGGTTCACTACAGGCTCCTCTCTTGTTGGATTCGGACTCTCGGTCAAACAGAGTATTGCAATAGCCGTAGGTTCTGGTATCATATATGGTATCATGGCAGTAATTACGGGCTGGATTGGATCGCATCATCATATTGGATTCCCTGTTTGTACCAGATTTATGTTTGGAATAAACGGATCTGTATTTGGAATTATAATCAGAGTTATCACTGGAATTATTTGGTGGGGGGTCCAAGCTGTCTATGGAGGCCAGGCTGTGAGAGTTGTTTTGGGAGCATTAAGCCCTAGTTTCTTGAAGTGGGATTCTTTCAATAACAAAAACGGTATAACATCAAGAGATTTTGTTGGTTTGGTTGTATACTGTGTTTTATGTGTTCCATGTTTCCGTATACCACCAGAAAAACTCCAATGGTATTTCCGAGTTGTCACTGTACTCACACTTGGTACATTTTTTGGTTTGGTGGGATTTTGTACTAGGAAAGCACATGGACCAGGTGAGCTGTTCAACAAAAATTCTGATGAATTCTCAACTCGAGGTGAGTTATGCTGGGCGGTTGTCAAAGGTATGTTTTCGATTATTGGAACATCAGGAACCGGTATACTAGGGCAATCAGATTTCACAAGATATTCAAAAAATCCAAGATCTCCTGTGATCTCTCAGTTGCTAGGAGCCCCAATTGCTCTTACATTTTCATGTGTGATTGGAACTCTGACTGCTTCTGCAGCAAATGAATTTCTAGGAACTGTTTATTGGAATCCATTATTTCTGTTGAGTGCTATTCAAGTCTATGAAAAAAACTCTTCAGCTTCACGAGCAGCTGTCTTTTTTGGTGGTTTATCCTTTGTTCTACAGCAAATAGCGATAAATTTTCTTGTAAACAGTCTGGCTTCCTCTATGGATATGGTTGGTTTGTGGCCAAAATATATCAACATCCGAAGAGCCTCTTTCATCATCATGTTTTTAGGACTTCTTATCTGGCCGTGGAAAATTCTCTCATCTGCTAAGGCTGTTGTGGTATTTGGTAATGGATGGGGCTGCTTCTGCTCTTCTCAGACTGGGATTCTATTAGCAAAGTATTATTTGATCTACAAGAGAAAGCTTGTTCTAAAAGATCTTTATATCAGGTCTAATGAATCAATCTACTGGTTCTGGGGAGGAGTAGATTGGAGGTCAATAGTAGCATTTTTCTTGGGTACCGTTTTTCTTATGCCTGGGTTAGCTGCAGACAGTAACAACAAAGAGATAGGTTTTTGGACTTACATCTATAAATTATCCTATGCTTGGGGGATTTTTATAGCGGGTTTCACGATCATAGTGCTTCACCTTGTTTTTCCGGGAAAAGATATAGCTCCAACATCAAAAGTTGACGATGTCTATACAAAAGACGGAGCGGCCTATCAGACTCTGGAACCAAAATGGAACATTGAGCATGTTGCTGTCGACGAAAACTTAAAGGAGAAGGTTTGAAAGTGGCAATGATGATATAATGTTATATTCTCAATCTTTGGTTTTATTCTCCTAATTGTTGGGTTATCTGCACAATACCTAATCCGAGATTAAATTCATTTGTAGACTTTTGGTATAGTTTCAATTTCAATGTTACATTAGATAATTTTTCAAGAAATAATAGAGTGTCGTAGAAAGAAAGCAGGAAAGCAGGAAATCGTTCTAACCCCCATATCACGGCAGAGCTATTGGGCAAATTCACTTGCTTCATTGGCTTGTGTATATATATAATTCCTCATGGAGGGCTTTAATGCAGACGCCAATTTGGTACCAGTTTTAAACTTTGAACTACAGGAATCAACTAAATGACGTCACAGAATGATACCCCCTGGTATGATTCAATTATCTATGCAGTTTGTAATATCATGTGGGTCTATTAATTCTCCCTTTTTTATACAGCAGTGTCTTTTCAAATCTGTTCCATCTTCAATTACCTGCATACAATCATTCTTTAACTGATTTTTGAGATCGTATCATCACCAGTCTTTTTCTTACAATGCAAGTTATCGTGTATGGATGGTGTTTCCATGTGGTAGCAACCGTGTCATCAGAGGTGTAATTATCCGCGCTATATTCATTCAATTCTAACTCGATAATTAGCTGGTTTAGATTTGATAACATAGACTTCTTGATATCATTCTTAGTGAAATTACTGGCGTACGGATCGGTTTCAGCCTGCTTCTGTACTTTCCCATCAGATTTTTGAGTTCAAAGCTTTGAATAAGTCTTATGATCATGATCATATTTTTCAGAAAGCATTCATTTGGAATCTTGCAAGTTATAGTAGTGCTCAGAGTAATAAATAATCATTCCATGAATTTGTGTTAGGTTTCACGATGCCCACCACTTGAATCTGCAGCTTCAGACTCATAGTTATCAATTCCATCAGAGTTTTATTTTCCTCGAGAAATCTGGAAAAACTCCGTAGACTGCATCTATGCATAAGGATGGATTGATTTTTAGCCCCCTGCATATACGGTGTTTCGTAAACTCAAAACTGAATGATGTATTCATGTGACGTAACATCTTTATTGTTAGAAAATTATTCAACTGGATAGATTTTGAGCACAGAGCATTCAAGTTCATAACTACCGAACTATATTTAGTCTGTGTTGTTCGAAATCGCTTCTCCACAATGCCTGTTTCAGATACCCAGGTTTCTAACAACTGCAATACAATACGTTAACTCTGACTTGTTATTTGCTAAACCTAACTTACGATTCCATTATTTAGTTTCAAGGTTACAGCTGCAATGCAAGACCGCCTTGGAGCAACAACGATATAATTGCAAGGAAGGGGTAAGGGGTAACCGTGAAAATTTCTTATTCGTTAACGTTGTGCTCAACGCTCCTGATTTTGACTTCTGGAGCGTCTACTACGTTTCAGAGTCCTTTTACTTTTGCTTATTTAGACTTCATGGCACTTGAGTCACCACGATTTTACGATCCTTGCAGTGGTTCCTTTAAGATATTCCATTTTTGGTAATCGATATTTTCCAATGAGGCATTTGATCATGATACATTGCCACGCAATCAGTTCTTTAACAGATGATAGTTACTAGAAATCGTCTCTGAATAGTGTTGTGCACCATCACCAAGGTTGCAAATATTTTGGGTGATACAATGATATAGTTAGTTTTGTTAATTGTGGTAATTTCGTGTTTGGGTGTTAAAATATTCCTATAAATTATCGGTAATCTACCCCTTTTTTTTGATGATGAAGGATTCGATGGATAAACGAAATCTGTATCAATATATTAAATCAGAATATAACACCATTCTGATTGCTTCGTTATTTTTTTTCAAGAACAAAAGCTGCTACCATGAAATTACTATCAATTTTTTACGCTTTTACTATTGCTTCAGCAGCATATGTCTCCGACATTCAAACCCCTGTTGAGGAGATTGTCAATCTTGGTAAAAGAGATGATTGCAAGACCAACGAAAATTATATGCAATGGTGTAACGGTCTTTGTGCCATTCGAGGATCTGCTTGTGGTGGTGAAGAAGGTTGTTTGTCACAAGTCAACTCTTGCCTTCTTGCCTGTGGTCAAAGTGAGGGAAGAATTTGCTGTCATGATTGCCAATGTAAGACTTTCATTGATCCGATTAGGAGCTGTAATGCAGACTGCAGTGCTTGTAAGAAAGCTTGATTTTCCAATAATTGATGGATAGCAATGTGATGTTTCTATTGAATTTTATATCATAATAAATGCCGAAGCTTATTTCTGAGGTGTTAATGAAAATAAAAAATTGGTATCCAAAAGATGTTGAGTTAAAACTGTAAAATCTATCGCAGTATTAGCCATATACGTAAATGATCACAACTAAAAAACGTTTAGTAATATTCACTTTTGTTATTATTTATTATAATACGCGTATCAAGCACATGGGTAGCTGCAGGTTGGAAGTATAATCGACCGGCATTATAACTTGAAATCAAAATTTTTGGCTTAAAAATATTGAATTTTACTTGGCAGCTTGGCAGCTTGGCTACAATTCTTGAGAGAGAAACAGGGTGCACCAAGAAAAGCTCTTGCATCGGTATGGTTTCTACCGGAAGTGTTTGGGAATTTCTCGTTGTCTTATGGATCATTCAATTCATCCAGCCCACTATACGGAAACGGGATCTTTCCTCCCGTAACATTGCGGAACGTTCAGCGAGTGTACCTGCATGAATTTTATAAACAGCCTTATTTTTTTGTATCGTGTGCATGAGTGAAAGAGTGAGGATCGATTATCATCAAAAATTTATAAAGAAAAATACGTGCCTCCAACTGGTTGTATGTTTACTTGTTTAGTCTTTCGAATTTTGGTAGAAGTCTTCTTTGGTCAAAAACACAACTCACTACACTGTCATAGTGTTTTCGTTGAAAATTCCATCCTGTAAATTCAAAGAATGCCTAATGTTCCAAGTAATCTTGAATTATAAAGTCTTATCAAATTCATTCTTGAAAAGTTGTAAATGAATTGATAGTCAATTCATTGTTTGACCAAGAAAGTTATTTTGTTGATCAACTGTATCTTTAAAATGGAAAGGGATTTGGGATTAAAATTATCCTCTCCTTGTTTTTAAAATTAATTAATTCCTGGGAGAATGTAACTTCAAGTATAATAATTTTCTTTGAAATTGCTGGATATAGCCTTTTGTCTTTACTTCCATTTGTGATATATTTCCTTCTATTTAGCAGAGTATAAACCATAGAAATATGGTTTCATATTTTTGAGACTGTCATTACTTATTATCTATCCATAGTTGCCTGCCTCATCTCATAGTATCACGTGATCATTACATAATCAAGAACTATTATATATGCAAAACTGACGGTATCGCATATATAATAGTTCTTCCATTACATTTACCTGTTCAAAGTGATCAAAGCTATCTGTCCAATATCGAAACTTCCAAACATGACATCGGAGATTCAAAACCGAATCTTGTCTCATATGAACAAAGACCATGCTCTATCTATTGAAGACTATTTGACTGTTTATGGTAATATTAAAGTCAACAGCTCTATCACCGATATACAGATGACGGAGATTGAATTATCACATATGATGATTTCCTACAAAAATGGAGGATTTACACAGAAAGCTAGAATACCTTTTGATCCACCGCTCAAAGATTTGAAAGAATCAAGGGATCGATTGGTCAAGCTAGCCAAGACAGCAGCGGCTGAGAGAGGCTATAGCCCTTACCAGATCAAAGAACCTTTATACCCATCGTCTGTCATAGAGATCATAAATTTGCTGTTGGTTCTGTTCCTCGCTATAGCAGGATCTAGACCAGAGATATTCAGATTTATATTTTCTCTTTTTGGGGCTTCTAGTGAGTCTGCCGATAAAGCATCGAACTATGCTGGTTCATTCATAAAAATGCTCACATGCTTTAAGGCTCTATTATTCTCCGTCACATTATACCCATTGCTTAATAAGTACCGTGTTCCTACAGCTGTCAAATTTGAATATTTTGCAATGACACTTTTTGAGGGCCATTTCGTCAATGTTCGTTTCAGAGAACGCGTTGAAGAATTAGAAAACCCAAAGAAACATTAGATCGGTAATGATTAGATACAATGCAACTATATAACAATATATTGACCGGTTTTACATCATGGAATAGAGTAGAGACTTACATTTTTCCTTTCATCTCCAGTGCCAATTGTTTTGGAACACCAGTTAAAAAGAGCTTTATGTTCCAGCATCGGTCTTCGTATTTGTTCAGAGTTCCCATCTTCGTTTTCGTCATCGTTGTACTCCTTACTTTGCAAAGTGGTGAGGTTTCTCACTTTGTCAGCTCTTTTCAGCAGTAATTTATTCAATGTGTCCCTCTTTTCCATCTCCAGCCTTTTCATAGAAAAGTTCTTCCTCTTTCTAGCATTTTCCAATCTCCGTAACTGCATCTCTTCCTCGGTAAGATGTTTCTTCTTCAATCTCTCATTTGTGAGAGAGAGGAACTCCTTTGACTGAGGCTTCTTTCTTTTAGAATCTGGAAGCTGTTCCACCTCATCGGCAGAATCAAGATACTTGGATCGCTGTCTCTCGGTCATCCTTGTTAAATCTGTCGTGTTCACAATTTCATCATCTTCATCTTCCTCGTCAAATGGCTCAACTGAGCCAGTACCATCATTTAGACCAGAATCAAAAGCTTCCTCGTCATTATCTCCAAAATCGTCATCAACGTCAGGCTCCTTATAACTTTTAACAGCTCTTCTAGCGGTCCTTCTCGTGGAAACAGTCTCAGGCGTGGTGGATTGTGTAGGTGAAGACGACAGAGACATATTATTAAGTTGGTCAGAATCATTAAATTTCACTTTGACATTTAACTTTCTAGCCTGTGCTTTATTAACAGAAACCTGGGCATTGGTATCTGCCTTACCAGCATTAACAAGACCTCTACCGCGTCTTTTAACTTGCGGAGGTGGATCATCGTTCTCTTCATCGTCCTCATCCTCACTGTTCTCCTCATCTTGCACTATTGGAGCATTTAAATCGATGTCGTCATCATCATCCTGAACTTTCACTTCCAAGTCATCATCGATATCGTCTGCGTTAAAATCATCAATCTCTTCTTCCTCTTCTTCCTCCTCTTCATCATCATCTTCATCATCCTCTTCATCATCCTCTTCTTCTTCCGGATCAATATTCCTTTGAATTCTTGAACTTGATCTTACAGGTCTGGTTGAGACTTTTTGGTCATAATCAGAGACACCATCTTCATCTTCATAGTCTTCCTCCTCTTCATCACCTAGCATTTCTGCCTCATCGAAGTCGCTCAATTCCTCATCAGAATACTCCTCTGACTTCTTTCGTGACATTTTAACGGTGAAAAATAGTAAATTATTGTCTTATTAATGCTGTTAGTTAACTATCTGTATGATCGAAGAGAATAACGGTATTGTTCTTCGTCCATCTAGTACATAGCTTGTCATCAATTACTCAAATACTGTACTAAAAGTGGAGCCCACTGATTTGTTATTTGTGGTGTACAGATGTTTTTAATGCACACAAGTGTCAAGCTTTCTTACATGACAGATATGTATCTGTCATTTTTGATCACGGATGCTTGTAGAAGTTTTCTTCAAGTATAACAACATTAGTGTGTTGTTGAGAACCATTTAGTAGATTGTCAGATACATGGATCTGGGGATTTAAAGATCTGTAAGCAGATAAGAGATAGGAGCGAGAATCGTTTTGTAAACGCTTGAAAACTTTTGTCTCTTCGAAAATAGAAAGGTTACGATCTGTGACATACATTTAGTCTAAAGGAAATTGACTTGTTGATATTCAGATAGGAAGGGAGCAAAAAGGAAATTGACTTCTGTTGTTTATTTTTCAGACTCCATGTCAACACAAACGCAGGACCATTCACACCAAGGATCAACGGATCAACCTCATTCTCATCATAAGTCGACTCAACAGATCTCGCTGACTGATGTGGATGATCAATTGAGGTCTTTACAACCGTCTGTGGCCGAGACAGCAGCCGCAGCAGCAGCAGCAGCTGCTGCTGTTTCCGATTACCATCAACAGGGACAAATCCCTACAGCCCATCAGCAGTACTATAACACTCAGCAATACTACCCATACATTTCTCAACCGCAGGCAGATCAACGTCAGACGAATACGCTTCAAATACAACCTGTTTCGCCTCCTCAAGAGGGAATGCGAAAGAAGGCACGAACATCTAGATCGAACATAGGAGATGGCATAAAGAAGTGTTCGAGATGTCGAGTCAAAAGACTAAATGAGGATCCGGAGATGCTTTTGAAATATCAGACATGTTTGAATTGCAGAGTAAAAAGAAAGGTCAAGGAAAAGAAAGTCAGATCACCCTCAAAACTCCCAAATCTTTCTGACGATTGGAATCAATACCAAGAGAAAGTGAGCATGAACACAACTATCGATTTGTATCAACATAATTATAGAAACTATACAGACAAATCGATATTTCCTAGATACCGCAAACAAGATCTAACTGAAGAAATTGTGAAAGAGATGTCTGAACTTGTTGTGAATCAATATATTACCCCTTTGCAATTGTTGACGGGATTCAAGTTTGCAATCAGAGATCACCATAAACCAAATCTGCAAGACACAAATCCAAATAAGTCTAAGAAAATTACTTGGATGTACATTTGTTCTCAGGACAAAGACAGACAAAGAAAGTCTAGAAGTGAAAACAAAAGACAGGTAGTCAACAAATTGAAAACCGAGGAATGCGATTCCAAGATTACTTTGAACTACGATTTAGTCACAGGAGTAATACAGCTAAGCTATAATCATAAACATCATCAGCCTTACAATTGGAAAAAAGATGGCCAAGATGATATACAGTTCCAACTTTCGGACCATACCGATCATGGATTAGAGCCGGATACTACTCAACGCCGTTATCACGAATTACAACCGAAGGATACCGATGTTAATGAACTCTCCAAGCTGTTGAAACAAGAACCATTAGATACAAACGATATTGTGGAGCTTGCAACTCGGGCAGCACAGAATCAGTCGTCTGCATCTCATCAGGGCCAACAGACCGTGAGCCAACAAGATCAGTTGTATGATATACAATTGTTACAGCAACAACAGCAACAGCTAGGTCATCAAGCATTTCAGCAGCAACATCATTACGTGCATCAGACACAAGGTCAGCCTGACTTTCAGCAGTCAGGTTTCCTGCAACAATCCTCTCAAACAGGGAATTCTCATGCCACTAGTGATGATAATGTCGATGAAGAGTTGAAAAAGCAGTACTATCAACATTCTGCAGATCATTCTGCCGAAAACAATAACGACGACCATGTTGTTATAGACCACGAACTCATAAGGGAGAGTGGTGTTCACGATCCATAGATTTTTTGAAAATACGAGGAGATGCCACTCTGATTGTTCAATGTAAAATGTTTCAGACAACTCTTCTAGTTCATTTTGAGTATTACATCGATGCCAGTGGACGATGAGAAGCGTATTTTTGTTCTTTGTATTTTTCTACTATGTAATTGTTATGAATCCAATAGAAATTTGATAGGAGGGGAACTAACTGACAGTGACCTTTTTACCGTATAAATTTGCAATCCAATTGACACTCTTTAGTTGGGGATCCAACAAACTAGTATATTGACGGACATATGGGTCCAAAGAGTCAGATCATAGTAGATAAAGAGATTTGAGGGTGGAAAAGTAGAAAATGCACCCCAGATTGCTTATACAATTACTTCTTTGCTCTATTCAAACCTGCCTGAGATATGACAATTGGGTTTTTCTTTACACCCACACCCTGTTGCAGTTAGGCCGAAAAATCCATTTCATTTCTCTGACCTACCCCACTTAGGGTTGGATCGGAAAGAAATCACATCAGCCACCCCTTCACAGCCCAAGACTTGGGAAGCAAAGTTTTCAATAAGGTCTCGACAAAATTCTCGACGAACTGCACCCGAGTGTTGAGGTTGAGGTGCCAGGGTGCTTATATCGTTGGGAGGTTGAATAAGTCGGCTGAGGCAAGGTAGGGTGAGATTTCGACGAAATGAGTAAGGTGCGACCAGTGAAGACGATAACCTATAATGAAAAAAAAGATAATTCTCGGCAGTTATACTAGATACGGAACAAGTAGCCGATGCTTTTATTGGTTCTATTGAACTGAGAACTGTTTGGATAATTCAGGGAAATTTGATAATTGGTCATATTTTAAGCTCACCACGAATCCGGGTAGGCAGGGTGAACGGGTCGGTGGGGGTTTCCATATAATTTTACCGCATAGGCGGGGAGAGGGGGTGGGGTGCGCCCTCTTTGCGCTTGAGATCGGATGAGATTGAAACATCATTCTTGACGTTATCTAAAGCCGATATGGCATTTGAAGGTGTCCGTAACTATCCTGAATTAAAGGAATGGTATTGGATAATTTGATTCACGGGTCCTCCGGAGTTCTAAAGGTCGGAGATGCCTCTAGCCGTTGTGTCCGTTATACGGTAATGAAATCGAGGCCTTAGCACCTTCTTTTCTTTTTTCATGAAGCACTACCCCTCCCCCAGAATTCAGGACGTCGCGCGGGCCACTAGTTTTCCGATCCACCTTGGACAGACTTCCCAAGAAAACACCCCATCGGTGGATAAATGGGCCGTTTGTTTTCGCTCACTACGGCGACTTTCTCCACGGTATCTGACAAATGGAATTCCTGCAAATTATGAAGTATTAGTAATAGGGCTCAAGGGGCCAGAAAAATCCACCATCCCGTGCAGAATCCCCAGACTTCAATTTTCCAGCTGGCCCCACTAGGGGGTGTGGAGAATCAATGGGGTGTCATCTGCAGCTTGGATTCGTCAACTGAGGACGGCAATGTGTCGTCTTTCTTTTACTCCTGGTGAACGCCAGGCCTTGTTTGCAGGTTTGTTGGATGGGGAAACGGATTGCGCCTTGTGGAGGAGGAAAGTGTCGGAGGGCTGGATAGTGTAGGGGTTAAACTGTAATTCCGTGTTTTAAAACTCCGAATATAAATAGGGGATGTTCCTCAGGTTTTTTCAAAAAGATCATCAACTTTGCTGACAGCTATGATTTCTTGTAAATTGTTTCATAGCTTAGTTAAATCATTTCCTAAGTATCAATCAAGAACATATACAATGACTGCTGGAACTGCCTTTTTTGAAACTTTGAAGTTTCCAATTATCAACAAGTCATACTCTCAACCAACTGGTTTGTTCATCAACAACGAGTTCGTTGCTGCTAAGTCTGGCAAAACCTTTGAGGTGACTTCCCCAATCACTGAGGAGAAGCTCGCCGACTTGCAGATGGCTGATGACAAGGATGTTGATGTCGCTGTCGATGCTGCTTACAAGGCTTTCAAGAGCTGGAAGTTTGTTGCCCCAACCGTCAGAGCTAGATTGCTCTACAAGTTGGCCGAACTTTTGGAGAGAGAAAAGGAGACCTTGGCAAGAATTGAATCTTTGGATAACGGTAAGTCGCTATTGTGCTCCACTTTCGATGTCAACTTAGTCATTGAATACATCAGATCATGTGCTGGTTTCTGTGACAAGAAGGATGGTAGAGCCATTGACACTGGTTACACCCACTTGACATACACCAGAAGAGAGCCATTGGGTGTCTGTGGTGCTATCACCCCATGGAACTTCCCTCTATTGATGTTTGCTTGGAAGATTGGTCCAGCTATTGCCACTGGTAACACCATGGTTTTGAAGCCAGCTTCTGCCACCCCTCTCTCTAACTTGTACGCTTGTACCTTGATCAAGGAGGCTGGTTTCCCACCAGGAGTTGTGAACGTCGTCCCAGGTTCCGGTAGAGGATGTGGTAACGCTATCTTGAACCACCCATTGATCAAGAAGGTTGCTTTCACTGGTTCTACCGGTGTTGGTAAGAACGTTATGACTGAGTGTGCTAAGAGCATCAAGAAGGTCACTTTAGAATTGGGTGGTAAGTCTCCAAACATTGTCTTCCAGGACTGTAATGTCGAGGACACCATTAAGAATTTAATCACTGGTATCTTCTTCAACGGTGGTGAAGTTTGCTGTGCTGGTTCCAGAATCTACATCCAGGCTACTGACCCAGAATGGTACAATTCTTTCTTGGCTAAGTTCAAGGAGGCCATCTTGAACCTAAAGGTGGGTAATCCATTTGAGGAAGGTGTTTTCCAAGGTGCTCAAACTACTCCAGATCAATTCGCTGAGGTCTTGGACTACATTAACATCGGTAAGAAGACTAACTTGAAGCTTTTGACTGGTGGTGAGAGAATTGGTAACAAGGGTTACTTCGTGCAGCCAACCATTTTCTACGATGTTCCTCAGAACTCTCAATTGACTGCCGAGGAGATCTTTGGTCCTGTCGGTGTTGTCTTGCCATTCAAGAGCGTCGAAGAGGTTATTGAGAAGGCTAATGACTCTGACTTCGGTTTGGGTTCTGGTATCCACACTGAGGATATCCACAAGGCCATCTACGTTGCTGACAGACTTGAAGCAGGTTCCGTCTGGATTAACACTTACAACGATTTCCACCAAAACGTTCCATTCGGTGGTTACAAGCAATCTGGTATTGGTCGTGAGATGGGTCAAGAAGCTTATGAAAACTACACTCAAGTCAAGGCTGTTAGAGCTAAAATTAGACCTCCAAAGATCTAAGTATTGTGAGCATGTATATGATTCTCGTCCACTTTAACGTATTTACGTATTTCTATGATCACTTTTGCTTCAAAAATAAATTCTGAGAAGACCTACGGTTATGTTCTTTAATTTTCGAGTAGTTTGTACGATCCCTGTTATTGGGGAGAAGTCATATGTGAATGTGAATTGCTTCCAATGGTACTGGTTATCAGTTTTGAAACGATCAAGAACATGAAGTGGTTACCAAACCAAGGCGTGCTCCCATTCAACATCCGTACACCAGATAGATATTAGATCTTTCTTCTGTCTTAGCAAGTTGTTAACACAATTAAGAAGAGGTTGTTTGGGGACTTAAAAATAGGAGAGTCCTGTATAATTTGGTATATAAGACAGTGGAATCAACAGCTTGCATGCTTTAGAAATAATGGTGCAACAGATCAGCCTGTTCTCATCGATACCGAGATCGCAACACCATGTATTGCAGATTACTTTAGAGTCGTTGACCGGAATGAAAGCTCAAGAGCTTTCCCAACACACAGTTATATTGAAACCTAAGTTTCCTTTCAAACCTGAGCAAAGAGCTGGTAAAATTAATCAGATAGAGTCATATAGAGTCAGGATGACAGAGGTTTGGGACGCAATTGAGCAGACAGATTCAGATAAATACAGTGCCATCCCGTTGATGAATAGTTCTAAGAATTCAGACATAGATGATTCTATTTGGACGTTGCAATTGTCGGACATTCCTGCAGCAGGTAAAAGATCTGTTTCCATTCAGAATATCTACGAGACCACGGTATATCAAACAGATGATATACTTGGGTATATTGACGAGTTAGGATACATGCCAGAAACGGAGTATTGGAGTAAAGGATTTAGATACTATTACAATGATGTGATTCTAGAAATATTTAGGTTATATGTGAAATCAAAGAATAAGCCAGCTGAGGAGGAAACCATCAAGGTCGACAAGGATGTTGAGATGAAGGATGATGTGGGAGAAACGGTAGATCACTCATCGAACACATCAACCCTAAGGTTACTGGATGAATCAGGACAGTATCAGATCAAGTGTTTTGTGAATGTTGCGAAACTAAATGATTTAGACAATGTTGCACGGGGTATAAAACAGCTGGAGACCCTTAAGGTTGAGTTGACTGGTCTGGTGGATCTAGATATTCATGACAGAATAAGTATGGACAGTAGACTCAATTCCAAGATTGTGTCCAGCAATCAAAGGAAATAATCTATAATTCATTAACGAAGAAATGCGAATGTCATTGTTGTTTTAATTTAGGAGCTTTCCTTCGTAGACTTTCAATCCGGTTACGTCACAGTCAAATTCAAGGTTGAGGTCTTCAACTTTTGTGCCATCGTCTTGTAAATTTATAAGAGCTCTGAAATGAGCCTCACTCACAGGGTTGACACTCAATCTTCCTCTTTTGAGAAGATAAAGCTCCGAGAATTTACCATTGTCTCTGAGCTCATTCAAACTCAGTTTTCTCTTCAGACGACATAAAAAACGAACCTTGGGACACCACCATCTGGGGGCCTCTGGGGTTGCTTTGGGGTCAAAATAAGCAGATTTAGGACTGAACTGCAATTCATCGGCTACAGCGTTTTCAGTGGTGACCTGTGCAAGACCAACAATCCCAGGGTTCTTACAATTGGAGTGGTAAAATAGACATATATCGTTCTTGGCCATGTTGAGCAGGTTGTTTTTAGCCTCATAGTTACGGACTCCATCCCAGGGTTCTTCTTCCACGTTAGCAAGATCCGCTAGCGAGAAGCATACATCTTTTCCAGTCTTTGAGTCAATTCTGGACATTGGTTCCGATTTGATTAACCAATATCTTCTGTTTTTGGAGTCTGCTGGGAATACTGGAGCTTTTGAAGGAGCGGGAGCAGCTGCTTCAATTGTGCCTTTTTTCTCCTTCAAAGCCTCTTGTTTTTCAATTGCTGCCTTCGGCCTCTTTGTAGTTCCCTTTTTGGTCTTAACAGCCATCTTTTGTTCTGCAAACTGTCTTCAAAGAAAGGAGAATCAACTCAGTCATGGTGATCGATTCAGAAATCATAAGCTGAATTCAAGGTAACCCGGCTCAAGTTCGCACCTTTTGAATTTTCAGTTCTCCTTGGGGGGTATCTTCAGGTTAATTAGACGAATTGTAGTTTCAGACTTTGAGAGCAAATTGACATAATTATGTTTTTTGGGTACTGCTATAGTTCAACAGATTCACTCTTGAAGTTGATTAAGAAAAACTGGAATAAAGACCCAAGTTAGAAAACAACAATTGAGATTATGAAGAGGATCAACATCCTTTACAGAGTTGTAGATATCCTTTGACATCCATACACCAAGCATTTTTATTTTCTTGGACGATTCCAATTCGCTTAGACAAGCCCGAGCCCAAAAACAAAAGCAGGCAAAAATTAATGATGAGGTTATCGGATTATAACAACTTAGTCCTCTTGTTATTAAGGGCGGAATTATATTGTGTGCTTATTGTACAGTGAGGTGAACCATTTTTTAAGAATTTTATACTAAAAATGACGTTCATAGAAACAAAAGATAGCTTGAGCTATCAAGAATTGCCACAAACTGAAGATGGTCACGATCAAACTGACGACTCCGCAAACTCTTTTTTGCTGCAAATATATGCCATGTGCAGTTTACTTAACATCAATAACCTTGATAATAGGATGGATGCAGTTTTGAAGCTTCGGCCTGACTTAAATATAGATTACAATATGAAAAACAAGCTTCCAATAACATTGATGGGAGATTCACACAGAATCATCGATTGGAAATCATATTCGGTTGGAAATCCCGAATTTGCAAAACTACGGGGATGGCGATTACGTTTATGGCAAGCTAGACAGAACTTATTGATAGAAATGTATGGTGAAATCGACACACTGTTGGATACCGAAATACAAAGAGTAAAGGTCAACGGTGATGATAACTATTCTGAAACAATCAAAGATGACAAAAGTATAGAAACTGAAAGTTTGGAGCACAGACAAACAGTGTCATCGAAAACTCGAGTGGAGTGGTCTATTTTTCATATATTAATCTGGAATGTTTTGGTTGACCTGTTTGTTTTTGTGTCATCAGCAAATTTATCAGATAATTCTAATTCAATAGCTGTTAGAGTGCTTGGTCTATTTATGTGCCAGGATGCTACTTTCGGCTTGATGTATGGAATCATGTTTTTGTGTGCTCACCATTTTGAGAAGTGCTTCAAGATTGTCAATTATACACAGACCGCAAAGAGTGTTTTTAAACTTTGTAACTCCGGTCCTTTTTTGTTTCAAGACCTTTTTCATGTCTTACTATCTGCAAAAGTATTGTTGCACAAAGAGGTTGTTGCTCAATGTAAGCTCAAGGATGTCATTTTTTTGGGGTTGGGATTATTGTTGCAATGTATGCTTTACTTAGTCTACAGAAGCTCTCATAATCCATTCATGAATGCGATATCCAAGGATATCAGAGTCAAGGTTTTGTTTCAATTATTGGTTGTATTATCATTTTCAATGGGCAGTGTCTTTGATATTGTGTGGTTGGATCCGCTTGGTGCTCTTATAGCTTCATCATTCTTTTGTATTCAATTAGTGTATGCAATGATTGTGGGTTTTAGGACCGTTGATTTTAACAAGAGGATACATGTACATGGACGAGATGTTTTATACATGATCCTTAGATTCAGCGATAACATAATAGGGATAAAGAAATTTGAGGCAACCAGGTCATGCGCTACAGATATAAATGTGGAGCTACAGTTGAAGCCAGAGTTATCATACAGGGATCGCGAGGAGCTGGTGCAGTCATTGAAATCTGCTATAGAGATGCTGTCAGGCATTAATTCTTGCACAATTAGTTTAGATTCTGACGATGAACCTAAACCTTTGGCAACATAACTGATTCGGATTCTCTAGTTTTGCCTCAGTCGCAGAAGGGCATATGAATACAGTCAGATATTAAGTAAGATACGTGAATGAAGTTATACTGGAACGCATTAAATAAATGTTCAAGAGGGTTACGTCAATCATTAGGTAAACACAGAGTATTTCCCCTATCAAAACTAAATGACAGTGGTCGAAGCACTAACTGAGAGATTTGTAAAGCAGCTCAGAGTTGTAATCTCTGTTATCTATCTTTAATTTTAATCACGTGATTTGACAGCTTTTTATCAGACTTAACACGTGACTCGGTGTAAGGATGATTGTTTAGATTACACCTCTGGATACCTAATTAAGTTCACAGTCGGTGCTCCGATAACTCTAAACTAGTCTGATCTTAGTATTAGTGTGTGATATCGGAATACTATCTATACTCTTATCTTAATACTCTGTTTGTACAGCAAACAATAATATTTAATTCACGCTCACTCTCTGAGGGCTCTTTTATGTAAAAAGGAGATCTAGCAATGGTACAAATATTGCTCCTTTTATACTAAATATTCACACAATGTGATCATTTAATTAATCGTCGTAATGTTGGTATTGTGTTAGCCAGACACACAATATTGATCTTGACAGTCATGTCATTTGATCCTTTGTTCTCCTCATCGGATGGTATGAACCCTTTTTTATATCCGATTAACTTGATGACATAATAAGCATTAGATAATCAATTACTTAATAGTTCCGACACAACCCCTTAATTGATAATCTCATGTCTCTCAAATAACGTATTCGTTATGTTATTCAGAATCATTGGTTTGACTGGTTTCGTTAAGACGTCTGCCAGTTCGTTTACTGATTCTATTTTTACAGGATCAAATAATCCTGTCTTGTACCAGTCTCTCACAAAGTAGTGCCTAATCATAAAATGTTTTGACTTTGTTGAGAAGTTCCCATTTATGACTATATCGATAACAGCTTTGTTATCTATATAGATAGGGATTTTGTCTGGTAATAATTCATTGGCACCAATATAATTTATGAATTTCCTTAACCAGTCTAGCTCTTTGATACAATTGTGCAGTGCAACCATTTCAGCTTCAGTAGATGACAGACATGTGATGGATGATCTTTGTGACAGCCAATACACGGGAGAATTTCCAATGCAATATAGAATCCCTGTCATTGATTTTCTGTCTTCGATATCTTGAGCATAATCGCTGTCAGAATATCCCTTGAGTTTATTGAAGCTTTGGTTATTTCGATATACAATTTTGTTATATCTTGTGTGGTATAAATAATTCATTATTCTGTACAATTGTTTGAATAGAATTGGCGATGGATTTGTTGAAAAACGAGCCATATAGTTCACTGAGTACGTTATGTCTGGTCGTGCCATAGATGATAGATATAAAATAGATCCTATAATCATTTGATAGTTCTTTACCTTTTCATCTTTGTTGGTACCATATTCCTCTTGAATATTCTGTAGTTTGTTATAATAAAAACCAGGTTCAAGTGGTGTATTGTAACGTCTGTGAACATTGACTTTAAATCTTGCGATTATTTCCTCGATAAATTCGCTTTGACTAATTGAGATCTTATTGACTTGACCCTTTGAATTTCTTTCAATTTCAAGTTCCATTCCCAAAAACTTTTGATATGGATGTTGTTCAGGTATAATTACACTTATATTATACTTCTGCTTTAGTGCTCTCAGCAGCTGTTCGATTGTAGATAATTTATGTGAAGATATGATGAAATCATCGACGAATATGCCGATAACACAAGTAATTTCTTCATTCTCCTGTAGGATAAATATCGAAGGATAAAGTTCTTCGTGTGAGGTAAATCCTAGACTTTCTAAGTATCCTTTAATGGTTTCGTGCCAGAGTCTTCCCGATTGTTTAAGACCGTAAAGTGCTTTGCACAATTTGTAGATCACCCCCTTACCGGTTGTGGATGAGGATAATCCTTGGGGTGGATAGATGTACAAGTCGGTATCAATATCGCTATTCAAGTAAGCGGATTTAATATCTAATTGTAAAAAGTACCAGTTGTATTGTGCGCAGTGAGCAAAAATAATACGGGCTAGTTCTGGACGAAGTGTTGGAGAATATGTTTCACCATAGGTAAAAGATGATTGACGGTCGCCTCTTGCGACGAGTCTAGCTTTATACCGTTGGTTATTTTTTAGGGCGAAAACCCAATTGGTGTGAATAGTTCTAGACCTGTAGAGTCGGTCAAAGGTTGCTGGGTCAACAATTATTGGATTTGGGTCCCAAGTGTTGAGGGCTTTAAGTGAGGCAAGTTCATTTTGAATAGCCTGTTTCCATGCGTCTGATTGAGGACTTTTTAATGCTGCGCTGTAGGAAGATGGAATGGTAATATTATGTATTGAGTGACTATTCGCGAAATAGTGATCAATGTTAATACGTTTGAATTCCTTAAGTTTGCTGCGTGTGCGTTTAGCTACCGCAGGGGTATCAATGTCATCAATTGTACTATTGTGACGTTTTCTTGAATTTCTGACTTGTCCAAGGTCTTGTGAATTCTTAATTGATAAGGATGCATCTTGATCAATGGTGTCGTCTTTGTTAGACTTTAATGATGACTCCGGAGGCCTAGTTAGATCGACGGATGGATCTGGAGTATCATGTTTAACATCTGCACTTGGCTCCGTCTTGGGAGAGGGTAAATCAGGATTTTGGAGCGGTGAATGTGGTGCAGTGTTGGTGGACGAATCCAGAGGGGTGGTAGTCAACGTTACCGGCTCTGGATCATGAATTGCCTCTGATCGTAATGCGTAATTTTCAGATTGTGGTGGATCTTCGTCATTACTTAAATTGGTTCTAAGCGTACTTAGATTTTCAGGAATAGGTTCAAAACGGGGTTGAGGTAATGATGGTTCCTTCATAACGACAACATCTTTGATGTCTAGTGGTGACTCTATTGGAAAGTGAGTACCATTTGGGGCTGCAGTATAATAGTCATAGTACAATGTACGACTTGGTAGTGGTCTGAAGTGCCTGGTATGGTGTAATAAACCTTCCATTATGTTGGATGGTTTGTTAGGAATCCATATCTTTCCTCCGAATGTATCTTCATCGTAACCCAGATAAATTCCTACCTTACCTCTTGGATCTATTTTATCCTTGTATGGCAATTTCGTCATAATAACTAGCTCTCCGAAGATGAGTAATGACGATATTTCCAGCGGTTTAAAGTTGAGTGTGCCAGCTGGAGATTCATTCAGTTTAGGATAATAAATATGATTTCTCATTAGTACTGAATGGGATGCTGCTTCTGGCCAAAAATAATTTGGTAATTTTCCAGTGAACAAGAGTGAACGACAATCATTCATGATTGTTAAATTCAATCTCTCAGCAACTCCGTTTGATGCAGGTGTATGCCCTGAAGTGATATGGTGTTCTATCCCTTTAGATTTGATAAAGCCTGACATTTTAGAGCTTAAGTATTCTCTTCCTTGATCAGTGAATAGTTGAACGATATTGTGGCCTTGGTTCTGAACCCAATTTACAAATTCGGTCAATCTATCATATGCTTCGCTTTTGTATCTAATGAGGTACATTTTGGTGAAGTGGGAGAAGTCACATCTAAAGGTGATGAAACCAGTATACTCAGATTGTCGATTATTATCTTTAATTTCACACAAATCGCTGTATATTATTGCGAATGGTTTCTTGATCATGTGGTCATTTCTGGAAGACTCGACTGCATTTGATCTTCTTGCCTTCGCAATCAAACATCCAAGACATCCGTTTTCTTCGATATATTTAAGATCCTTGAGACTGGATTGAGGTGCTATAAGCGTTCCCTTCTCAATTGATACTCTTAAATCCTTGACATTGAAGTGTCCGAAAACTGAATGGGTATTATTAACTTGGTTTCGTTTGACAACATAACGATCTGATAACAGATATAATCCATAGTTTTCAGTTAATGGGATGAGCTTGTCTTGGTGTTTAAGATAGCTTTTAGTTTCATTCAGTATCATGAACACACCTGACTTCTTAATATCAGATGCACTAACGATTGATTTGTCAAAATTTGCATCATAAGCAATTGGTATTTTGGTTATGGTATCATCGAATCGTATCCATAAATTTCCTGTACCAGTAATTGATCCAATTTTACCGGTCGGTCCTAGTAAATGTATTCCATCAACATTTTGATAATCATGAATTAATGATATATCATTTGTCACACTGATTTGAGCTCCAGTATCAATAATAATGATAGACTGAGATAGCTGATCTGTGTGTTTTGCTACATGGTTCATCGATTTTCCTTTTGTATATGGGACTAATGCATTTTTCCCCGTAGATGCATTTTTGGTTGTGTCCCAACCCCTATTTTGTTGACTAGTTTTGCTGTACGGTTTATAGGATTTTGATGATTCCCTGTTAGCTGGGTTTTTATCTTTATTCCAGGTTTTGACACTATTCCATCTAGCTGGTCTTTGATTTCCAGGCGTGGTATATTCAATAGCGTCGTGTATTTCCTTCATTATTTTATCAACAACTTCAATTGGTTCTAAGCCAGTATAGGATTCCTTCTTATGGTGTGAGAGTATTTGAGGAATGATATCCTCGTAAATTCCTCCTATTCCACGAATTAAGTGTTGAGATAACTCACGACCATTAATTTTCAATCCCATTGGTTTTCCAAGTTCAATTATTTCTGATATAACTGCTTTTAAAAGGTATATATCAGTATAATTCTTGCCAATATGAATTTTTTCAAATGCATTAAAGAACTTGTAACCGGCCAGATCTTCTGTGATATATATTTTCCTGAGTTCAATCAGTAATTTACAGACGTTCATCTCTAGATTATCTCCTGTCTCAATTCTGCATAATGTCTGACTATCCATTGTTGATTTGATAACGTCGTATATTATTGCATTGGTATGATAATCTAACTCATATGTTGTATCAAGGTTCTTGATAGCTGTGAGTAGACTTCTGTATCTTGTTCGTGCAATAATTTTCGTTATTTGTACCCAATAGTGGGCTAAAGATAAGAAATCACCTCTATTGTTCCATGTTAACCTATTTATCTCCTTTGCTTGTCTTTCGATCTGATTTCTTAAGACTTCAAGATCAAAAGTTGAAGAAACGATTTGCTCTTCGGCAGTTGATTTCGAAGGAGTCTCTAATGGATTTTTAGAGGGTGGGTTTCCACTATTTGAAGCGGTCTCTGTTATTCTTAGCTTTTCAATGGGTTCAATTAGACTTTCAATCTTGACATCATTTGCGAATTGAGTTTTATCTTCAATTGTAGTAATTCTAGAAGTTAGATGATTTAAGGAATCAACTAAAGATCTCAAAGTGCTTGATACTTCATCTAAAGTCATAGTTGAAGGGGAGATAGTTTCTGAAGTTGATGTTTCCTCTTTTATAAATAAAGAGCTCTTTGTTTTCTTGGGGTTACCCGGATCTTTTGATGGGTTCCTACCAAGCTCTTGACTCATGAAGGTAATTTATTTATGAAAAGTAGTGAGTAATAACAACTCTTTTGTTTCGTATTAGTAAGTAGTATAGCCTGATTTTCCCTATTGATGTCTACTTAACGGATTGAACTAGTATTTGTAAGTAGACACTCCCGGCATGGGTGCCATATCAGACTTAACACGTGACTCGGTGTAAGGATGATTGTTTAGATTACACCTCTGGATACCTAATTAAGTTCACAGTCGGTGCTCCGATAACTCTAAACTAGTCTGATCTTAGTATTAGTGTGTGATATCGGAATACTATCTATACTCTTATCTTAATACTCTGTTTGTACAGCAAACAATAATATTTAATTCACGCTCACTCTCTGAGGGCTCTTTTATGTAAAAAGGAGATCTAGCAATGGTACAAATATTGCTCCTTTTATACTAAATATTCACACAATGTGATCATTTAATTAATCGTCGTAATGTTGGTATTGTGTTAGCCAGACACACAATATTGATCTTGACAGTCATGTCATTTGATCCTTTGTTCTCCTCATCGGATGGTATGAACCCTTTTTTATATCCGATTAACTTGATGACATAATAAGCATTAGATAATCAATTACTTAATAGTTCCGACACTTTTTAAACTGACATCCATACACCAAGTCTATCATCTGTGCCCCATTTATAAAATTGTAGAAATTTGGGCAGGGAGGAGCATATAAATGAAAACCAGAATTGATAAGGAGATTTCTAATTTCAAAATAGGTCCTTCGTTACTAAAATATAGATTTATATTATGTACTTGCTGTATCGGAGAAGAGTTCTTTTGAGGTTTCATATCGAGTTCACAAAATTGTTTTATTTTTTTGAGAGACGCTGAGTTCTTGTCTTGGAACTATGATTGCAGAAAAGAAGGAAATCCCGAGTCAGGGAGAGTTGTCCAAAGTTGAAGATGATCATGCACCCGACGAGTCAGTTTCTTTTCAAATAATCGTTGCATATGCCATGCTTAGTGTGTTTAATATCAATAATTTTGGCAATAGATTAGATGCAATTTTGAAGCTTCGTCCTGACCTAAAGATAGATTATAGTATGAGAAATAAGCTTCCGACGAAACTAATCGGGAATTCACGAAGATTGGTGGATTGGAAATCTTACAAAATAGGCAAATCTGAACTTGCAAAGCTTTGGAAATGGCGATTTCGTTCGTGGCAAAGGAAACAGAACAATTTGATAGAATTATACGAGGAGATTGACAATCTGATGGATACTGAAATCCAAATAATGAAGTCTACTGATAATGACTACCCTGCAAAAGATACGGCTAAGTATTACAATAAAGCAAAAATTGAAAGTGTGAAAGAAGAAAAGTCAGAATTATCCACGACTAGAGTGGATTGGTTTATCTTCCGTGTATCAATTTGGGGTTTCTTGGTCGATTTGTTTATTTATATTTCAATAGCAACCATGTCAGGTACTAAATCACTTGGTCTTGAAATGTACCATCAAATTTTGGCGTACGATGTTGCTATTCCGATTGTTTTCGGGTATTTGATGTATTGGTCTCGTTTCTGTAAGGTCGATGTCATTTTCGATTATACATGGAGGTTAGATGCTGCCAATAAACTTGCGTATTCTGCGACGTATGTGATTCAAACTTTACGTATTACACCGGTGTCGCTATCATTAAAAGCCTTGTTCCAGAGTGAGGTTATTCATCAATACAATTCTAGAGATCTCATTATTTTGTGGTTAGGATTGTTGCTGCAATGTATGTTTTACTTAGTCTACAGATGCTCTCATAATCCATTCTTGAATGCAATATCCAAGGATATCAGAGTCAAGGTTTTGTTTGAATTATTGGTTGTATTATCATTTTCAATGGGTATTTTCTTCGATATTGTATGGTTGGATCCGCTTGGTTCTCTTCTAGCTTTATCATACTTCTGTCTTCAATTGCTGCGTGGTCTAATTGAAGGGATAATGCGTTTCAGGACCACTGAGTTCAATAAGAAGATCCTAATCCATGGAAAAGATCTTTTATACTTGATCGTTAGATTCAGTGACAACATAACCGGAGTAACGAAGTTTGAGACAGCCATGAAACATTCTATTACTGATATAAATGTGGAGATACAATTGAAACCAGAGTTATCGTCTAGCGATTCTGAGGATCTGGTGCAATCGTTGAAGTTAGCTGTTGAGACGTTCTCAGGAATCGGATCTTGCACAATTAGTTATGATTTTTCTCCTGAACGCAAACTGTTTGATTGAATCAAATAGTTCCGCAGTAATCATAACACTTTGGGTAGCGTGACCGATTATATTCCTGTAGTTTGGTCACAAACTTGCATTATTACATAAACAAAATCAGATAGATAAATGTTATAATGACGATATTTATATTAATTACACAATGAGACTTATGATTAATTATACTCTTCGTCGCTCGCATCAACATACGTATTAATATGACGGCTCGCGGAAACATCATCATAACCATCGTTAAGATCATCGAAGTCTTCAAAATCAAGGTCATTTTCATCTTGATTCTGCTGGACAAGACCTATATTGACTTCTGAATGCAGAGGAATAGGACTTGCTATAGCATTTTGACTCAATAGCGGTGAGTTAGAATGCATTGCTCCATTTTTGAGTAGACCTAGGAGTTCATTGGAGCCTTTGTTCTGATTTTCTGGAAGTACAGTAGGCTTACTATGCAACAATCCAAGTAATTCCGAGGCACCGTTGGTTGGAGAAGAATTTGAAGGCAGGGGTGCAAATGCATTATTCATCACAGGTTTTGGTACATCTTTTGGGCCTTTCAGAATTGACAGGAGATCATTTGCTTGGGATGATGTCGATGCAGGCAAAGATGAACTTTGTGAGTTGGATTCTGCGGCATTGCTCTTTGACGAGCTTCCCGATTTTAATAGGTTAAGAATATTTTGAGAGTCAGATTCTTGTGAAGACACGGTTCCACCTCCATTCAATATTCCCAACAATTGACTAGCACCAGAAGTTTTGGTTTGCGAAATAGTTTTTCCACTTTCTCCTTTCAACGATTGATCTGTTGCATGTGAAATGGATGGAACAGATGTTGTAGCATTCAACTCAGGTTTGGATCCCATAAGCAAATCTATTAAACCTCGTGTAGGATCAGATGGCTCACCTTTTTTCCCATTCAAAATATTCAATAATGTAGAGGCATTGCTGTTCGGAGTACTATTATGAGGAGGAATTTTGGTTGGTATGTTTGAAGAAACATCTGAGGAAGAGTAATTTGGAGCTGAAACCTTCTCACTTTTTTCAGTTGGCGAATTTAGTACTTCTAAAAGTTCAGATGCTTGATTTGTCTTGACGTTTGTAGAAGGATTTTTCAAGATACCAAGTAATTCTTTTGAGTTCAATGCTGATTGATTTTCATTCGCTTTCTGAGTTTGAGATTTGGAATCGATATGAGTTCCATTTATATCCTGGGTATTCGAAGAAATTGGAGTCGCTGCAGGGGCTTTTAATAAAGTTAAAAGATCTGCAGCAGCAGTGGTCGGTTTATTATCGGTTTGCTTTTCCTTGCTGAGTTGAGGTCCTTTCAAGACACTCAATAACTCAGCACCAGAAGACTCAGATTTCTTTTTAGTAGCTGGTTGTACATCTCTTTCATTTTCCAATCCCGAAACACCAGTGCTAGTAGCGCTCTTGGTCGTAGTTTCTTGTGATATATTTCTGTTAATATTCGATGGAGGTTCCGATAGTTCAGTTGTCTGTTTAGGTCTTTTCAATAGGATCACTTTTTTATCCTTAAGGGATGGAGCAGCAGGGATATCTGCTGGACCATTTGCAGGTATGGTTATGTTTAATGGTTCGGGTATGCGGGTTTCTATATTAGTTCCGCTATTAGAGACCGGTTTCTTCAGTTGCTGTGCTGCATCTGCTGGTTTCTCACGTTTTAAGATTTTGATCGGTTTTTCTGCCGGCTTTGAACCCTGTTTGTAATTCTCGAATAAGCCTCTTAAGAAATTGGTATTTTTAGTAGCTTTCTCTTCCTTGATTTCTGAAGAAACAGGCTTGTTTGATTTCAAAATACTCAGTAACTCTTTGCTATCCGATTCCTTTGATCTCCTGTTGTCTAGTTGGAAGTTTGGTTTACTCAAACTAGAAGGAGCAGGAGCAAAGAGTTCACTCTTAAGTTTGTCCGACACTAAGTTCTGCTCGGGGCTTTGAGGTGGTATAGCATGACTTGTGCCAGCATTTTGTGATGGAAGAGGAGGCAGAGGGAAATGGGGAGGAAGGAACATGTTTTGAGGAGGCATGAATGGGTTGAAGAAAGGCATTGGGAAAGGAGAGACACCAGGAAGAGGCATAGGTAAAAATTGTCTTTGTTGCATAGGAAGTGGTGGTGGAAATGGTAATGGGAAATTTGGCAACACTGGTTGAGCCGGATGTGATGTAGGCATTGTAGAGGAAAAGTTCTGTATAGCAGATTGATCTGCAGTGGCACTTGGCTGGCGACCTTTTGAAACTTGTTGCAACATATTGAGTAGTTCTCTTCCAGGATCGAGCTTTTCTTGTTCTTCTTTCTGTTCCTGGTCGTTGATACCAACACCCAATATTTTCTTGAGCTGCACGGTAGCCTGTTTCTTGAGCTCTTCTTCTGATAATAAACTTTTGGTTTTGGAAATGAAACTTGTCAGCTGTTTGATCATGGCCCCAACCAAATAATACTGATTACTAGATTTTGTTGCCTTCGAAAGATATTTCACATCTTTCCATTCTATTGATCCAATTTCATTTCTCACTTTGGGTTCAAAATTGGTGTTTTCTGGGACACCTGTGATGATGAAGATCTTGTAATTTTTTCCCATGATTGTCCTTTCAATATATTCGTCTTCGTCTATGTAATCAGTTGCATCAAAACCGGTCTCCTCATCCAGTTCTCTGAGAGCACATTCAACATCTGTTTCTCCTTTAGAGATCTTTCCTCTTGGAAAACTCCAAGATGAACTTTCAACTCCTTGAACTAGTAATAACTTGTCAAGGTTTTCATTCAGCAGAGCACACCCCCTGACTGGAATAGAAGATTTGTATTTTCCAAACTTACTTAATGCATCCTTTGGATCTCCCCATTGCCATATAAGGGGGCATTGGGCTATTATTTTGGAGGTGAATTGTTTCATCTTGAGTGGAGGAAGAAGGTTGTTGATCACTCTAAGGAAATCTTGATAGAACCATTGTGCTTCCTCAATCTGGAAAAACACTCTTTCAATCGACGACAGATCCTCATCTGGACAATTTATCACAAATCTCACTAGAAGATCTTCCAATACTCTTTCCAAGGACTCGTCCACAAATCCGTCCCTCAAGCTTATTGACATTGTGTTTTTTAGTTATTGAACTCTTTCAAAACCGATGGATACTTTTCAGGTTTTGTTGAAAATCAATTGTTTTGATCTCAATTATAGTTTGTTTGATTGTTCTCTGTATCTGACACACACACGTCTCTATTTCATTTAGATATCCTTTAAAATATCCAGTACTCGCTAGTGCCATCCAAATAACAAGGTCGAAGACTAAGCATTAAGTTTGTCTTGAACATTGAGAATTTTCAATTTTGGGGTCATTATGTGACCGCTAATTAAATTGGCAGATTTTTTTCTCTCTACTCAGTTCTGTTTATTATCAGCAGGCTCTATAATCGATATCCTTGTTCCCCATCTGATTTCCCCCTATCCATTTATATCTATTCTTCTTCTTGTCAGATATTGCTCAAGTTATCTTATTGATATTACTTTACTTGCTCTTGTTCCTCTGTTCATACCCAAACTTTGTGAAGACAAACGACATACTCTCCCAAGTCTAACTCGGGCTGTGCTAAGAGTTGATGACGTCAGCAGACTGTGCTATGAAAACTAAACTTTTCACATATATCTCAAGTTGAAAGCCATCCAAGATGGTTGAAGATCCAGATATGGTGGCTATTTCGAACAAAATCGGGTTATAATTGGTTGATCCTTGAAATCTAGAAACTAAAAAGTTATACAACCCAAATGGATAGAGTGGATCCCAAAATTCAGGTCCAGGTGGACCCAAATGAAGACACAGAATGGAACGATATCTTGCGTGCCCATGGAGTGATCCCGCAGAAGGAGAAGGATCCAACTGAGCAGTTGGAGGAAGCTTTGGCAGATGCAGTTCAAAAACAGCATGAGAACAGATTAGAGGGAAAGGATTTGGATGAGCTAGATGCTTTGGAGGACGAAGAAGATGAGGACTTTTTGGAATCCTATAGACAGAAGAGGATTGCAGAGATGAACAAGTTAGCATCGAAGGCCAAATTTGGATCAGTTTATCCAATAACCAAACCTGAGTATAAGGAAGAGGTTACTGATGCTTCAAAGGACTTTTTTGTTTTTCTACATATGTCTTTACAAAGTTCACTGCAATCTAGACTGCTTTCAAGTTTGATGGTGCAGGCGGCCAGAAAGTATCCTGAGATCAAGTTTGTTGAAATACCGGCAGACAGGGCCGTTGAAAATTATCCAGAGGCAAATTGTCCAACCATCCTTATTTATCATGGAGGAGATGTGGTGAAACAGTATGTAACTCTGGCATTGTTGGCTGGAAACCAGACCTCATTACAGGACTTAGAGAAGGTTCTGTGCGACATCGATGCATTGAAACACACAGATTCAAGACTCACAATTAACCAGCAAGACGATGACGAAGAAGAGAGTCATAGGCTAAGATTCCAGAAAAAGAGCCTCAGACAGGGATCATACAATGCTCAGGACGATGATGATGATGACTTCTTTGAGTAAAATTAATTTGTAAATTTAATGCTTAAATGAGATGTATATTTGGTTTGAAAAGTCGAATGGGTTACACCACCTCTTATTGTGATATTTTCACACTCTCCTTTTCGAATAAAATAGAATAGCTAGGGTAGTTCATGAATTATATAATACAAAAGGTATGCTTTTGATTTTGAAACATCCTCCTGGGAGACTTTGGTTACTGTAGCATCATTAAACCTGAACCAATCCCCATCTCTGTTCTTAATCATACAAATGTAATGACCAGTGTTGACGGAACCAATATGACAAACAACACCAAACAACTCAAAGAGATTCTTTCCAACACTCTTATCAGTATCATCAAGGGTGTACTTCGTCATATCTAAGATCAGAGGAAATTCAACATGGGTGTCAACCTTGGTAGAAGTTGCAAAATGCTCAAACCGTTTCAACTGGATACCCAAAGTCTTAGGTAACGTCTTAACCTTTAATTGTTTTGTGACCTCAGTAGGCTTTCCACAACTGCTACAGCTATATTTCGCATCAAGTTTCTCTGGCTTCGTAAACTTATCAAAACACTTCTCTAAGGTCAGTATTGGGACCCTAGTATTATCAGGCAGCTTTTCCTGAATTTCTAAAGATAGATCCAGAACAGGATCAACCGTGACTCGGATAGATTGGCACTCTAAACAGGTAATTGAGCTTTGAAGTTCACCCGCAAATGTCCGGTGGGTGATACAATCACAATTGGTTATGCTATGGTTGTTGGTATTAAGTGGTGTTTGCTCCTTTTTAAATTTGAATCTAGTCGTATCGTTTTTGTGTAATTGATGAAGTAAGAACTGCCAAAACTCGTGTGCGTCCTGTTCCGAATAGCCAGCCAGAGATCTTTTAGCTTTCCAAGACGCAGTCAATAGAGCCACTGGCCCAAATCCAGAGGTACTTGTGGATGTGTAAAAGTTTTGAAATATCTCCTCAATACAGCAGGCTAGACAGTCTCCCACACCTTTTTCGCAATCTATGTGGCTTCCAGCCAGAAAGTAATCTCTAATGAAAGGGTTGTGAACTAGAGTCTGCAGTATAGAACTCATGAAACAGGTTGAACCCATATTTATGAATCCATTCAGTCCCATGCTAGCTTTATACGTAGGTAGCCTGGAGTCACTGAGGATTAGTTTTTGTTTTTTATCGTTATGTTCATGTTCATAGATGGACATTCCAGGAAATGATGACATCATACCAGCCTTCTTGATCTGGTCAATCCTAATTTTCTCTAATATTGGATCACTGACAAAGTCTCTACATTTGAAACACAACATGTGACCACTATTCGGATCGATTCCAAAAATATGGCCACTACTTCGTGCGTGGTTGAGAGCATGATTTGACTTCAAACAGCCAATATGGGGACATTGTAGACACATGAAAATCGAAGAATTTGCAGAGCAGCTCTTGCATTTGAGGATTTTGCTTCTGAGATGCACCAAAGAATGATAATGAACTTTTGTTCCATCTTTTGATAGGAAAACGCTGTTCTCGTGGGCAGTTGGAGAGGAAAAAAGACATATCTTCATTCCTGTAGAATATGTTTTGAGAACCATGTCTTTTGCAGAGGAAGAAAGTACCTTGGTTAGATGAGAACAGGGTGGAAAAGTGACATATGTGGATAAGTCCTCCTCGGGATCAATTAAATTGGATCGTTTTTTCAAAGGAGACGAAGTGGAGGACCCTGGAGGAGTACCAGTGCTGAAGGAAGACATTTCTGAGAACGATTTTGGTTGATCAGAGCCTCCTAATCTGGATTCTGGTCCCGATCCTGATCCTTTAAATGTGGACGAGGATTTGGAAGACGGTGGGGATGCTGACAGAGACAACTGTGGAGAGGCAGATCCTGGTGGCAGAGTTTTACCACCGGCTGTTTTCCTGCCTGACATTGGACTGAATTATATGTTGGTAAGATTTGAGGGCCAGAAATCTATGTATACGGTATCAATTTGTGATGAAATCAAGAAATGATAGTTGGAGAAAGGGATTGTACAGCAATAATGTCTTGATCTGATTATCGCTTAACAGTCTCCTGAGTACTTTTGCTCTTTTGTTCTGCAAGGTCAAGATAATATAATGAAAAATCTGAGTCCGGAAGCTAGTGTGTTTTTTTTTCTGGAATTGTATTGATCTGGGGTTTCTATGTGAGTCTAGACTCAGAGGGTCAACTCTATGATGGTTTGATGTAGTTTGACGACGACAAAAAAGAGCTCTTCGCAGCTGTTCCAAGGAGTTTAGAAATCAGTAGTGCTTCGCAAAAAAAATTATTCCTCACCTATCGGCGGGACTGAGGGACAATAGGGGCTGCGGATCAGCAAACGCAGGCTGCCAGCCCTTGAGAAGAGACCCTGGCCAGCAGTAGCTGTGTAACCGTCTACATATATTTAAAATAATGAAATATGACACAGCTCGAAATGAAGATAAAGAAACAGAAAATATACACAAAAAGAAGAGAAAATAACAATGTCAATGTCTCCTGAAAACAAAAAAGAGGATCAAACAACACAAGATTAGATGGAACAGAGACAAGAAAAGAAGATAAAATGAACAAAAATAACTAAAAAATTATATTCAGAGAAAGAGAATTGTAATTAGGTGCAATGGATTCAGGCAGCTAGCATGGAATGACCACCGATCGCAAATGGAATCTCTATAAAAGACCCAAGAGCGTTGGCTGAGAAATCACAGTCTACAAGAACTCTTGGTATACCAACCGTCAATAGAACAGCCATAAAAAACCATCCTTGACTTTAACTGTGCTTTTAGTAAGGACTCTAGTTTCTCTTCTTGGTAACAGTCTGGGTAGGAATCCTGATGTAACTCAAATAAGAGATAATAGTAGTTCTCAATCCGGCATAGATATGTTGTAACTGTGGAGGAACCATTGGGGTTCCATAGATGAGTTGAGATAATCTGGAATCGTAATTCATCACTAATTGCCGGGTATATTTGTTCTGGTCGTATCTGATCTTGTTGAACGCAACGACAACTAAGAAAAGAGTTAATGTTAAAATGTTTCTGACCAGGTAATTAGGACGCAATAGTTGGAAAAACAAAACCATTTTTAGGACTGGAAAGAAGTAGCTTGGAATCAACAATATCTCCATGTTGGCTGCAACATACATCGATTTCTCCTGGTAATTTTTGATGAACTCGGTGATTAGAGAGGAGTAACGCTGAATTGTGGCTTTGGTCAGACCAGGTAGGTAGTTCAATAGGTTGCTGTTGAAGTAGTTCAAAGAATGGAAGAGTGCAAACACAGAAAATGGATATAATGAAGAGGAATTTGCACTAATCTGGGAAAATAATCTGAACACAACAGCCAACAACAAGTACTGCACGTTATCGTCTCTGAGCAGGCTAAAGACTTGCGAAAAGATAAACGTAATAGGCTTTCCCTTGTATGTCTGTCTCAATACAATCAAATAGGTCACTATAGTAGACATGATGGAATAGTTGTAGTATTTAATAGCAGAAGGAGAGTGAGGACCCCGCAAGGTAGATGCTAATGTATTCAACACCATGAAGGTCAGTGATGACAGGTGTGAAAGATACCAGTAAAACTGTGCAGACTTGCTCAGTTTCTGAATCTGTTTAACAAAGGCTCCAATAGGGTTCTTGGAGCCCAAAGCAACATCAGATGGATCTGCTGGCATTCCCTAAATACGTTGGATCGTCTTATCTTGGTTTTTCACTAATTAAAATCCTGTTATCACTCTATCCTTTAATTATCCATATTCCAGCTCCCCTAAGTCCGGAGTTGCTCGATCTTTCCTCCTTTTTCAAACGTCCTACTTTCTAAGCAGCTATACTATGCTCTAAACAACCAATCTAACTGGTCCTATTCTAATCAAACTCTGGTGATTCTCTTCACAGGGAGGGGCATTTTCGCTCGCTTTTCGACGTGGGTCCCCATCTGGACACTCACTCGCCAACATTACATCTCTACACCGATTATTGATAACACCATCTCCGGCAATCGAAGCAAATCGCGCTCGCTTAAATTTTAAAACAATCCAGAAGTAGAATTGAAATCTTTTTTGCTTTGGCTTAGCTTCTATAGTGTAAAAGAATGAAAAGCAAACAACAGGAAGATCAAAATAGACCTAATATAGGCAAAAAATAGAGTTAGATAGATAGAACAGAGGGGATCAAAATGGTCAGTTTAAGGTGTATGATGTAACACATTAGCCATTACCCGCCTGTGCCTCTTTCCAGTAGTAAAAACAGTGGCAGCAAGAATAATACAAAAAATCTGAGAAATTTAAAACTTAAATCAATTCAATCGGGAAATCCTAATAATTCCAAAACAGGCATGGTAGTGGGATGTAGATGATGTAAGGGATTAACCAAATAACAAAACTATCATTTAGGCCAAGTTAAAGTAAGATAAAAAAAGTAAAAAGGGTAAAGACAGCTTTGGATAAAATTAGAAACACTTGTGGTGAACGATTGATGGTCCAGATTCGTCGTATTCTTGCTTCGAAATCCACATTTGTTGGAAAGTGGACAATGAGGCCAAAATGGAACCACCGATCCAAACAGAGTACTTTCTTTCTGGTGGGGCAATAATCTTGACCTTCATCGAGGATGGAGCCAATGCAGTAATTTCCTTTTGCATTCTCTCAGCAATACCTGGGAACATGGTGGTACCACCGGACATGACAATGTTACCGTACAATTCTTTTCTAACATCAACATCACACTTGATGATGGAGTTGTAGGTGGTCTGGTCAATACCTGGTGATTCCAAACCAAGTGGAGCAGGGTGGAACAAAGCTTCTGGGGCTCTGAATCTCTCGTTACCAATGGTGATGACTTGTCCATCTGGGAGTTCGTAAGACTTCTCGATAGCAGATGATTGTGAAGAAGTTTGAAGTTCTTGGTCAAAGTCGAGAGCAACGTAACAAAGCTTCTCCTTGATATCTCTAACAATTTCTCTCTCAGCAGTGGTGGAGAAAGTGTAACCTCTCTCGGACAAGATCTTCATCAAGTAGTTGGTCAAGTCTCTACCAGCCAAGTCGATTCTCAAGATGGCGTATGGAAGAGAGAAACCAGCGTAAATTGGAACAACGTGGGTAACACCATCACCAGAGTCCAAAACAATACCGGTGGTTCTACCAGAGGAGTACAAAGACAAGACAGCTTGAATAGAAACGTAGAAAGCTGGAACATTGAAAGTTTCAAACAAAATCTGGGTCATCTTTTCTCTGTTGGACTTAGGGTTCATTGGAGCCTCGGTCAACAACACTGGGTGTTCTTCTGGAGCAACTCTCAATTCGTTGTAGAAAGTGTGGTGCCAGATCTTTTCCATATCATCCCAGTTGGTAACAACACCGTGCTCGATAGGATATCTCAAGGTCAAGATACCTCTCTTGGATTGAGCCTCATCTCCGACATAGGAATCCTTTTGGCCCATACCAACCATGATACCTTGATGTCTTGGTCTACCAACAATGGATGGGAAAACAGCTCTTGGGGCGTCATCACCAGCAAAACCGGCTTTACACATACCAGAACCGTTATCGATCACTAACTATATTATAACATCATGTCTGTTAGTATAAATTTCTTGCAAATTTCTTCTAGCCCACATTTCAATTGCAATAGATACAATTGTGTATCTTTTCCTTTAGATATTCACATTCAGGCGACACCTTTCTTCCGCAGATATAATATCCGTGCTCTTTATCGTCAACTGAAATATCGCGAAAATTCCACCCTACAGGCTCCAATCAAAGGGGGGATGCGAGAAGCTTTGATGGTGGATGCAAAAAATTCGTGGTAAACGACACAGCGGATGAGCAACAAACTTTGAAAGTGGCCATCATGTGAATAGTAGTGTAATTTCCCATATAAATTGGGGGCATCTTGATAAAGTTGTACTTACAGCAGCAACGTCTTCTGTTGAAGGTGTTAGTAATCTGGGTCGTATAAAAAAAACAAAGAGCGAAGGCTGAGCAACAATTGCAAGTGCGCCTCATGTCAACGGAGACGTTCTTGCCACCAAAAGAATGTAGAGGAGTCTCTGTGGTTGTTGGGATATTCATATGCCAAGGTTAATGTCGATACCGAACAGTACAAATAGACAAATTTCAATCGTAGTTATGAAACAAAGCCGAAATTGCAAATTTTGATGTCATGAAATCGGCATTTTCAAGATCCAATTGAACATTCAAATCAGAGACTCACACCCGCAAGTAATACATGATCCATCTGTGATTGCTTATGAGTTGATCCGATAGACCAGATCAACTATCCGCACAAGAAATTTACGTCAATTGCCTCTTTTCTTGAGCTCACATTTTTATTGCCATTGTCCGCTCAACCCGCTGTCTTCAACTATTATTCAACTTACCTCCGTCCATTTTTGTTCCTTGCTAACTATATATATGTATTATTCAACTATTAACTAATTGACTATCGTACAATAGATGTTCTTATAAAAAGATTTCTCCTAAAGAAAACACTCTCTTTATAAATAACAAACTAACATACATTACGAAACAGAGAAGAGACAGAGGACAACTCAACAACATAATCCAAAATTCTTTCTCCAAAGGCCAGTTTTTGATTTCGCGGCCGGGAAAACTTCCCTGGTTTTCTCCCTGATGCATCCCTTTCACACGCACAAGTCCCCACTTTCCCTCCAGGCGCAGCAATCATTACCACGCCACCCCTGAAAAGTTATGACTTTCTGCCGCCGCCAAATCACCACCCGTTCCAGCCGGACCTACCACTATCTCCCTGGGTCCCTTTTTAATCTTGTTTGCCTTGTCCCCTTAGATTGTTCGCTCAGAAAGCTGGGCTCCTAACCAGTGCAAAACTCCAAACTCGAAGTTGCAAAATGAAAAAAAAAAAGTTTAATGATCCCTTTACAATACGCTGAGTAAAACATCCCTACACTCGGTCTATAACCCATCTCTCTCTATAGAGTATCTTTCATTCCTAACTTGAGTATATATTCCTCATCTCATCTAATCACCTATACACAACCTTTTGTTTCTGACCTTGTCTTCTAGCCTCCAACTTTGTCTGTCTTTTACTCTTGACAGGCTCGCTACCACCCTCAGTCGAAGACGTTGCAGCGGCTGGACCCCGAACAAGCCCCAAAATGCCACTCAAAAGACCCTTGAGCTTGAAAGCGGCAAATCCTGGAATAGCTAGGTACAATAGCCACATCTTGTTCGATCCAGTAATAATCATCAGTAAGTCTATTATAAGAGTCAAGTAGATCACATCAAACATGTATTCTGTCAGTCCAGCTTGTTTCAAATCCTCACCTGGTCTCACCAAAACAGAGTAACCCTGGGAGTTGGTTCCATAAGTAGGTCTTCCTGTTTTCTCTAGTATATATTGGCATGCAAAGGCTGGAATGCTGAATATGAAATAGTATTTCTTGGATGATGGCCTATTGAAGAAGTACAGAACAGTCAATGTCAACACATTAATTGTTATTGAGAGACGATGGATTTCCGTCAGAACCTTGTTGTTAGAAATTGCCTGTTTTTTGTCTGCTGCCCCTGCCATCGTTATAGTTCTATGTATATAGTGTATTGATTCAATTCGAGATATCAACAGAGCTAAATGGTTCGTTTCTCAACAAATCGGATATAGTGTCTGAAAGCAAATACGCCAGTACTGAAAAAGTTGGGTTTACTATAACTGCGGCAGATTCACAGCCATGAAATTACCTTCTTCTGACTCTGAGAACAGATAAGAAAGAGCAAGAGCAACGATGAATTGGAAATCAATTTATTATGTATTGGAATAGATAATTTGGCTGGTACCACTGGTCAAATACAAACTCCATGTATTAATCAGTAAAAGTATTGAACGCAAGAGAAATCAAAAAAAAACATCGCCATTAAAAGAGCAGGTTCCAACCAAACGGTCGTCGAGATCGGCGGAAGACGCTAGACATCCATTATCAAACTGTCAATAATAGTGGACAAGAAGGAATAATGTAAAAGCTTTGTTGTAAGACTACTTCCAATGATGGGATGATAAGCAATATGAAGAAAACTGGCGCAACACATAAGGACAGTCAAAATAAAAGAGTAAAAGATATTAAAAAAGTAGTCATAATTGATGAAACAAAACTTACAAAATTTAGCAACATCCATTCTGTTGATTGATAACAGAAGTACCACTTAGGTTGACAGATGGTTTGTTACCAGATGTGTTTGCTGGTTGGGAATTGGCCATTTGTGATTTGATTTGTTTAGACATGACGATGAAAGCCTGCTCAACGTTGGTAGATTCTGAAGCAGATGTTTCTAAGAACTTGATTCCCCTGCTGTCAGCAAACTCCTTGGCAACAGCATAATCCACAACCTTCTTGTCTGTTAAGTCACACTTGTTACCCACCAATAGTTTCATCACACCACTAGTGGCGTAACGGTCAATCTCTTGCAGCCATTGGTTAACATTATTGAAAGACTCCTGATCAGTAACATCATACACAATAATGATACCGTGGGCACCTCTATAATAGGAGGATGTGATAGTTCTGAATCTCTCCTGACCGGCAGTATCCCAAATCTGCAACTTGATCGTCTTTCCATCTAACTCGATAGTTCTGATCTTGAAATCAACACCAATAGTAGATATATAGTCCTGAGTATATGTATCCTCTGCAAATCTAAGCAATAAACAGGATTTACCCACACCTGAGTCACCAATTAATAGTAGCTTGAAAAGATAATCGTACTCGTTATTCATGATGGCGTTTCTATGTTTGTATTGTTTCTGTCTCAAATTATCTCCAATAGGATCAAACTCCAATCTGTTATTTACACAGGGTATTCACCGGTTATTTGCGGACTCTCTGATATCTCACTTTCCAATGAAACCTCCTTGTTCACAATTGTTAACAAAGATAAATCCAATTCAGAAAAACAAATATGAATCCAGTTTCAATTGCAAAAATTCACCTCTCTTGTTCGTTTCTGCGTTTTCTGAGTCAACTAATTCAACCTCGAATTAATCTGATATCTTCACCGCTCCAAGTATATCGGGATATGGCCTCTTTTCTAGATCGAAAATCTCTTATCTCTCTTCCTCCTTCACTAATGGTTCGCTGGCAAGAAATTAATTAGAGTATCCTCTGTCTTTTTTGTATCACTATTTTGGGTATTCAGTTTTTTGCTTTTAACATGATTATGTCATCGCTTGTTCTCGGCTTACCCGGTTTGAGGATGTTTTCTATATGGATAGCCTTAAAAGCTCAGAATGCCCCCTTAATCTACCAAAAATGCAAACGAACAATGTTCCCTCACATGAAACAACTCAATTGGGCTGTCTCTTGGGTATTCGGCAACAAACACAAGAAACAGGTGTATAGTGTGTACAGGTTGACTCTCAAGTTGAGGAGGTCCCTATAATTTTTTCCTCAATGCGACTGATCGAACCTCTTTCACAAGAGAGGACTAGTTTATAGCCAGCAATTGCTATAAGCGTATTGTAACAGGACCATCCACCTGGAAATCCTTTTTGTGACCTGTATTGTTTCCGTTGTTAACCAGCCCAGTGCGATTGTTGTGAAGGGGGTTATCCTTTGCTAGGGAGGCCTGTTGTGGATGGCTGGTTTATCTCGCGAGCCACTTCCAGAAAAGATGTAGATCTCAGGCAGTGCAAAATAGACAAATTTGGTCCAGATCTGGGATAAGACCGGCCTTCTTTGGGGGTATGGAACAGAAAGATGCTGGATGTTGGTGAAAATGAATTAGACGTGGCCGAGAGGGACAATGCATGATGATACAGGGGCTGTCTTGGAAGCCAGAAGGGTAGTTTGGGCACTTTCAGAAGGGTTCTTATCCAAAGATGGTTCCAGCCATCTCAGGGGTACACCAAGAAATGGAAGTTAGCCTCCTTCTTGGAGACAGGTATATATATACTGCAACTAAGCATTTAGTTTTACCGAAACTTGGAAAACGTTGTTGACACAAACCGTTTAGAATATCCTTCAAAAACACACACAGGATTGTCCATACCTGATTGCTTCTCCCACCAGCTATTCTTGCTCTGTCAGACCTGGTTAGAGAACGTATTTGTTTGGATATCATTAACTTTTAGTATCGTATTTCAAATTTGATGTTCATTCTTCACTAATAGTTGTCATTTGCTTTTCGTTTCTGCTGCTACAAATTAACTTCAGTCATTCCTTTATAAATCGTTATTGTTATCAGTACTTCCATTTTCCAGCAGCACACACATACATCTTCAGTTCTACTTTACTCCAATTCATTAGCTATTTACTTCTACTATGAACCAGGAACAAATCGGACTGTTAAACAACCCAAAAATAAGAAAAGGATCTCAACAAAATGAGCATCATCCCAAAATCCGCAAACCATCTCCTATCACCAGTCACAGGCCCCTGAAAAGGTCTCTGTCGGTATCCTACAGAGTTAACACCCCTGGATCCTCCATTTTTACCAACACCAACTCACGAAGCAGTTCATCTACATCTCTATCAACTTCTGCTAAGAACTCTATCCTTTCCAGAAGAAAAAGTTCCAATAACTTTACTGGAAAGCTCAAGACTAGATTCATTGCTCCTATCTTTGGCTCATCCAATTCCAGTGATAGTGATAGTCTGGAGACCCCACCTTCCAGCCCTATTCCTATGAATCTGTCTCATAAAGACTCAACTGATTCTTTGAATACACAATTCACATTCAAGGAAGAGGATGTATATGAGCCAATCACTCCTGTTACTCCTCGACACTTCACTCCACTTTTTCAAGATTTAGCAGGATCACTGGCACCTAAGAATTTACTTAGTGACCTATACCAATGTGAACAGAGTGTTGAGAATCTTTCTATTAACGATTTCAAACCCATACCCTCTGTTCCCCAGATATTTGAAATTCCTGAAATTTTGAATATCATAATAAGATATGTCGGTTATGACGACGTTACCAAGATTCCTATGGAGATTGCTCCTCCCAGAAGAGCTCCAATGTCTCTGAAACATGCTGTTTTGATCCATGGGACCAAGGTTGGAAAGCAGGTCTGGACAAGATCTGTATCTGAATCCTCTGCTCCTCCAAGAAAACGTCAGAATAGCAACTTATTCAATTGCCTCCTGGTGAGCAAGCTCTGGTACTCCTTAACCTACGAACTTCTACAGGAGAACCTTTATTTTAATGACGATCAGAAATTTGCTAGTTACTATCACTGTTGTCAGCTTTTTCCAATGAGAAAGGCCAAACCTAGATCTCTGGTTCTTCATAAGTTAAAATCCACCTCACAAGAGCAGATCGATTCTGTCTCTATGACAAACATTAAAAACAACGATTTGAACTGGATAGAGTTCTACATTTGTCCAAAAATACTTCCAAACAGCAACCTTTTTGGTAGCGTTCTGGAGAAGTTAGTGATGCCAGGATCACAAGTGTTGGATGACACTTTTCTGAGCCAAATAGCACCTCTTGTTCCTAATCTGAAACGTCTTGATATCAGGGCTTGTGAACTTGTCACTGATGCTGGTCTCTACTCTATTGGATCATTTTGTCATCAATTGGAGATTCTCAACTGCGGAAGACACACCAGAGGTGAACTAGTTTCGGACGTTTCTCTTCGCCGAATCATCGAAAATAGCAATCTAAAGACGCTGGGTGTTGCTGGCTGTGGAATTACAGATAGTCTGATTTGGGATCTGGCTGTCACAAAGGGCCATCAACTAGAAAGACTAAGTCTGAACTATTGCTGGAAATTAACCGACTTTGGACTAGGACAGACTCTACGAATGGACTACTTCAAAAAGTTGTCAGTTCTGGAAATCCGTAGAGCTACTGGCCTGGAATCGATGGCTCCTATCGTGGAGTTCAAGAAACGTCAAATGAGACGAAAAATCAGCGTCCTCGTAGAGGCATGTGAAGAACTGGAAGAGAGATTGAACCAGGCAGAAAGAGCTTTGGACCTGGAGATCAGCGCAAGAATCTTCAGAGACATTGGCGAATGGCTAGATGGGGAAGGTGATATAGAGAGTCAACAGGAAGACGAAAATTATAGATTGTTTAGGGAAAGAAGAACGGCTTCTGTTACCTGATCGCATTGCTTGAAATACAACACCTTGCTACATCAAGATCATCTGATGGTCAAAGTATAACCATCAGGCTATCAGATTCCTTTGCTTTATATAGTTATAGACGTACCAGAGCGACCCAATCACGATTTTTCCGATATATATTTGCATTACATCAATACTGATTAATATAGAGATAATATAATAATGATACATGTTAAAATTAGTGAGTTTCAAAAACTAGTGTTATAAAAGGATAATAGAATAAACATAAATAAGTCACAGAAGTTCATGCTTCACAGTATGCTCTATATGAGGTGAAAGGAACGTCCTTGTCATCACTGATGAGCTCAATAGCAGTCTCAGGAGCAACAAAGTAGATGTTTCCCTTGGAGCTCTTCAAAGTAGATGATTCATCACCCTTGATTCTGATCTTACCAGCACCCTCGGTAACAATTAAAAGAGAAGGACCCTTGAGTCCCTCGATCACAGATTTACCTTCAACGCCATCAAACTTAGACTGTAGAACAGAAAACTCGTCGATAGGAGGATCGTATAAGTTCAATTGAGCGACACCTGATCCTCTGGAAAACTTGGCAGCCTTTAATTTCTGCTCCTCCACAGGATTATAAGAATAGGTAAGACAGTCAACAAGAACTTCAACGTCCTTGAACTTAGGGGTGAAACCTGCACGAATAACGTTATCAGAAGCGGCCATACACTCTATAATATCTCCGGAAATGTATGCATGTGGGTCCTTGGCTTGCAAGAACATGGCTTCTCCTGATTTCAAGTTACAGTGGTTAAGCATCAAACACCCGCAGAAAAGACCAATATCGTTAGGGAATTGGGCGTTCAATCTTTGGATTAGGTCGGCGAGGGTGGCTCCGAATAATTCAGGTTGGGACTTGGTCCTGGCAACAAGCTTTATTGCTAGAGGCTTGAATGTCTCTTCTGGACTGTTCATGACTTGACTGAACACTTTTTGCAACAATTTCTTGTTGGTCTTGATGTCAGTGGTAGGATGGACAACAATACCTTGATGGAATTCATCAACGACCTTGTCGCCAACTAATTCGTGGAACTCAGGAATTGTCTGTAATAATTTGTCTATTTGGGCTAATGGTTTGAAACCACAAAATGCTTCAAAGTCTGTGATGGCGACCGCCATTTCTGGCTTGTGATTGTCATCTGGATAATGCTTTGGGTCCGATTTGTGCAACTGTCTTGCAAGGGCCTTGTCAGGATGAGCTTGAATGGACAGCACCTTGTTGATGGAAAGCACCTTGAAAAGGAACGGAAGCTCTTCAGTAGAGCCGAACTTTTCAATAACCTCGGGACCTAGTAGCTGTTCAGGAGACTCGCTGATGAGAGATCTTAGAGGCTTGTCATTGGCATCAGGAATGACAGTAGGGACGGAGGGATGGGTACCCATCCATAACTCCGCGTAAGGCTTAGACTCGTCTATGGTAACGGCATCAGGGTTGTTGAGTTTGGCGAACTGAGCAACGGCCGAATGAGAGCCTATTTTTCCCCAGTCATAGTTCTGGGCACCTAAAGAACAAAGAAAAAATGAGTTAGGATAAGTCATATATGATAACAAAATACAACGTGTCATTTATACAACAACGTTGAGAGCACCAAGAAATACTTACCACCGACGACTCTGAACAATTTGGAGGTCGGAGTGGACATTGCAATCTGCGAAGGGGCCATATGAACGATTTGGTAGCGTTAGAACAAGCGAGGAGGGTCTATAAATCCAGTTAATGGTAGTTGACACGGAGTTTCTAAAAATGGTGCAAGGGTAGTTGCAGTTGCGTATTTGCTGGGTAGGAAGCGAGAGATGCGAGTTTATCGACTCTCTAGGTCTTCAGAAGCTTGATAGACACGCACAGAACGATGGAAACAGCTTGAACAACAACAACTAGACACTAATAAAACTGAGATATTTGTTGGCAAAACAACAACACATACAATTTAGCTATATATATATATATTTTTTTTACTCGCATTCATAAAAAATAAGGCGCACCTCAAAAAAATCCAGTACAGAAACATTTCATCTACCTGGTTTTTGTGTTCTGTCCAAAGCAACTTTATGAAACACAATAGCCCAATAAGCTCTAAAACACAATCCCACGGTGTCTATCAATATAAATGCACAATAAATGCATTCATCGGAGAGATTCGGACACATGTGGCAGACATGGTCAAAGCGTGTCCAGGATGTCTCTCTGGCTGCCTGCATTTCTTTTTCATCTGACTGGAGCCCGAAGACCCGCATAGAGTCAATCCTGTCTGACGGAAAAACCACGGTGCGAAAACATTAAAAGAATCGAATTTTTCTTATCAAAATCAAAATGAAACAGCAAACAACCTGTCCATCATCAGCTTATCATCCAACTCCACCAAAACCTTTTGATCGTCAACCTCCAGCAAAAATAAAGCTTCCTGTTCTTTCCATAGCAGTTTCATTTGGCCCAAAGATAAGCAATTTTTGGCACAAGTACACACAAACCACCAGATCTATTGTTAGGGTTAGAAACCGTAACTATATTCCTATATTGTACGGTGCACACCGCGCGTTCATCGCGCACACTGAAATCCAAAACTGGCACGGGCACGAGGGGCATTCCACCTACCTTTTCTTCTTTGCTCGCACAAATTCAACCAGCCCTCTCGCGCTACCTCACCAAAATTCATGCTAAACCACATGGTTCTGCATCACAGCAGCCCCTCTCTCGGAAAAATTACACAGCTCCCCTGTCTTTAAACAGGGTAACTTCCTTAACCGTTTGGCAGCGAGCGACATTTCATGGTTGTTCTAGACCACCACAAAAGTGGAATTTACGACTATCGACCTTGAGACTTTTTTTTCCTTCCTGCTTATCGTCCCTTGCCAACACCTAGAACGAACATTAGAGGCTATCATTACTCAGATCCACGTCCCCACCATACAAGACATACATAAAAGGTTTTTCCGTATCGTAGCTATTCACAAGACATCATTCACCTTTCTTTCCGCTCAGGGTTCAAAATCTGCATTAAATATGATTATCTATCAGGGAACTGTATAGTTATCAAGGCTGTGCTGTACACTTCCAGATCTCAGATCTCAGATCTCAAGTATAAGGGTCCTGCAATCAGACAGTAGTATCGTAGATATAAGCAAATGGTGTTGATGTTGAATGTAATTCAGGGGACAGAAGGTGTATTTGTGTGTTTACTTATAAATTTGAGTCTACGACGATGAACGTTTAATTGGACATCGAATAGTAGAAATTTAGAATCTTCAGATTTTAAAATCGATAATTTTCAAATCGCATTAAACCCATGAGGTCGGAATCCTTACACATGTCGTATAAAACCACTTCTTACAACTAAATATGAAACCATCATTAGATCCCATCATTTTCTCCATATTGATGCATTTCACGACTGCTTTTGCTTTGTGTGATCGCTTCTGGACCCCCCGGTCCAGAATACCAATCTTCTATATATATTGTCCCCCATACCGTAGATGACGGCTCCGCAAAAAACGATCACACATCCCATATAGCCCTGGACGGTCATTCTATTGTTAAATATCACAAAACTCAAAATCAGAGAAAGAAATCTTCTGATAAGAAGGATAACTCCAACGGTCAATGCGGTGTTATTTATCACCAACTGGTTCACCCCTATTGCACAGACCAGCTGGGTAAGCGTGTTGACTAGAACCCAAAACCAGAAATATTGAATGTCTTTTACCATCATGTATTCATCCTTGAGACTTGTGGAAAACAGTAAAAGAGATGGAAGCCCGTAGAAATGACTGTAGAACAGGTTTTCTTTCCAATCAGTCTTATGTTTCTTGTTGAACCCTTCGTTATACAGACTGACTAAACACCCAATGACAGTGGAAAGAACCAAAATCGTTAACCCAAATATAAAATTTACCGGATTTTTGATCTCAGTTGACTCGGATGGAGCAAACGTAGATAATGTCACCATAATAATGCCAACAGTCAATAAAACAGATCCAACAATATGAGACACACCATGTCTGTGATCCCAGAACAACCATCCAAGTACCATGGTAAGTGGAGTAGCTGATGAACGAATAATGATGTGCATCGGAACCGAAATCTCGTATCTGAAAACGTAGTTGTTCAGAATAGAGGTTAAGAAGAATACATTAGTTGTCAAAAGATATCTAAGCGCAGATACCTTCGCAGTCCCAGGCGCACCCTTTTTCTTCCTCTCTAGAAGAAATAGATATGTCATTACGCTGATAAGGACATACTGGGCCGCTGTCACCAGATTTGACGCCCCTGACTCTAGTTTCGACAGCTGCTCCATCGACAGTACATTGGAACAGCATCCTCCGAAGGTGACTCCAATTGAATTGAACAGCGCAGCCTGTCCCAAGTTCCGAGTATGCATCACAGAGTGTATCCCACCGTTCTGCCTTTGGGAACAACACCAACGTAGTTCTGGACAACTACTACGACATTCAATTATCTTATTTCATCTTCTGAGACAGTGACTTCAACTTCTTTCGAAACCACTGAAAAGTTTTGCTGACATCAGCAACTATATATTTTTCTCCATATAAACCATGAAGCTGAATAAGTGGCTCAAACATATAAAAAGGAGCGTTAGTGATTGTTGACACAGAAATACCGATGCTGCTTGGGCGTTTGGGAACAGTTGAAGAGAAACAATGAGCTCAAGAGACAAAGGAACATCTCGGGGAACACAGCCAGAGGATACAGTCCCTAGTTTGCCGTCGATCGAGGAGTTCAAATTGAGCAACATAGAGGACTCTAAGACCATACGAGCGCAGCTGATCGAATGTATTGTCCGAATTAGCAAGAACTACTCAAAGGATCTAGATGGCCAATGGGCATCTGCAATGGAGATTGAGAAAGAAGAAATACTAAAGAGGCTAGATAACATCAACACACTGTATGGTCGACTCAGTAAGGGGCTTTATTCGTCCCACGACAAACAGAATAACGAGGCTAAGAAGATAGCAGCCATTAATTCGAATATACAGGAGATAAATGAGAGCATAGTGAATTCAAAGAAAACTATTGATAGCTTGATAGGGAAGATCAAGAGAATTGAGAAAACAATGAGTCTCAAAGATCGATTATTCAACTTCAAGACTCCCCATGAGGATCACTACAGAGAATTGTTTAAATATGGAATGCAGGAGGAGACAGCCGAGAGGAAGAAGAAGATACGATATCCTATCCCTATCCACTTTCCACACATATCCAACAATCAGAATGGTCACAAGGAAAATGGAAATCAGAACGAAAACGGAAACGGAAATGAGAACGAAAATGAACATGAAAATGAAAACGAGAACAGCAAGTCCGTATCATCATCAGCCAATACACAGGCCAGCTCTCCAGCTAAACTGCAACACTATCTTGCTCTGGAGTCTGAGCTCAATGAGTTACATCGCAGAAGATCGTCCAGTATATCCAAATTCAAGAATCCTACAAATCTAACAATCAAGGAGTCTCCTGTGTGTTCGGTCAACGACGAGACCGTCACCATAAGAGAGCCAAAGTCCGCTAATACAGAATCGGTCGATCTCATGAACGACCTTAAAAGGTTTATTTCATAGCATGCAGCATGGAATTAATTGTATATCTAAGAATAATTAATAAGTTCGTAAGTCATTCAACTCGAATATTAATGAGCCAAGTTCATATTATTTTTTCTGTAATCTTGTCGAAGATCTCTTTGAGATTGCATGTAGAATACAACTCTAGTAGACCCTTACCTTCTTTTTCCTTGATCTCTATCTGTCTCTCCAATATCTCATTAAATTGCGGATCGATAGGAACATTGCCAAGATAAGGTAGATGAAGTTCAGTTGCAAGATTCTGGCCACCTCCTGAGCTGAATATGTTGGTACACTCTGAGCAATATGGACAGACAAATCCAGACATATTTTCCACAATACCAATTACCTTGAAGTTCACCTTCTTACAAAAATCAATCTCTTTTTTCACATCATTAATAGAAACTAATTGGGGAGTCGTCACAACTACCGCCCCTTTGACATTCTTGCAGTATCGAAGTTCTTCTGCAATAGCTATGTGTTCATCTGATGTTCCTGGAGGAGTATCAATCAATAGATAGTCAAGGTCCTCCCACTCCACATCTTGCAAAAATTGCCGTATCATCGCTGTTTTTTTAGGTCCTCTCCAAACAACAGAGTTACCTCTATCATTCAGAAGAAATCCAAGAGACATCAATGAAAGTCTCTTGCTCGAATCATAGTACACAGGAACCCATCCGTTGTTCGATGATTGATGTATCTTTCCGTTCTCCAGACCAAACATCCTCGGCAGAGACGGTCCTGTAAGATCTATATCTAAAACTCCAACCTTGAATCCTCTATCTACCAATGTAAGAGCCAACTGAGTGGTTACAGATGATTTCCCGACACCACCCTTACCTGATAGTACAAGCACTATGTTTTTCACCTTTTTCAAAGACTTCGGTGTTTCTTCAAGAGTCGTCATTTTGCTCTATTTATTTGAGAGCACAAGGCCTTTCCAAAACAAGACTGAAGTCTGTATAAACCCAAATATAAACCCTTCTTATCTCCTACTTCATTGCCATTACTCAGCTGAATGCTTTATTTTCTACAAAACTCCAGGATAAAGTTAAGAGTTATCTCGAAAAAATAAAATAAATTGGGTTACATAATCACTAAAGACCTATTTTTTGGTAGCTAAGATCCAATCTTCACTCTTCCCAGATCTTCTTGTAGTAGTTGAGCCAGTTAAGTCCCAAAACCTTTCTCATTCTCTCTTCTGTCCACCCTCTTTTAGCCATAGCCACAGCCAACTCTTCTCTGTCAGCAAGCTTTCCTAAAGGCTTGACAACTCTTGCGGAACCCCACTCTGTCATCTTTCTGGCATAACCTTTGTCAAGATTACACCATTCCAAGAATGGGGAAGGTCTGGCATGACCTTCTGAGGCATCAGAACCTATTCCCACCAAATCCTCACCGACAAGATCGATGTAGTACTCTAAAACCTCGACATAGTCGTCGATGGTAGAATCATTTCCTCTCTTCATGTGAGGACCGAAGTTCGAAGCAGCAACCATTCCACCTCTTGCACCAAGGGCCTTGATCTCTTCGTCTGTTTTATTTCTTCCAGATGCCTTCATTCCAGCTGGCAAAACGTGTGTGAAACATGGGGGTTTCTTTGCGTATTCGATGGTGTCCATGGTTGTTTGATGACCGACGTGCGACAAATCACACACAATTCCAAGTTTGGCCATCTCGTCCACAACCTGTCTACCGAAACCAGTCAAACCTGAGTCTCGGAGCTCCGTGTAACCGGCACCTGAGTAGTTCTGTGTGTTATAGGTGAGCTGGATTTGTCTAACAGACAAGTCTCTGAACACTCTCAAGTAGTCTAATTGATCTTCAACACCACTGCTGTTTTGGAAGTTCAAAATCACTCCGGTTTTGTTGAGCTTTTTAGCAGTGTATATATCCTCAATCTTGGAAACCTCCATAATGATGTCGCTGTGTTCCTCATACCATTTCTTCCATTGGACAATGTTGGCAATGGTTCCCTTGAAGTCTTCCCATAAAGCACAAGTGACAGAAACAACAGTGATGCCACCCTTTCTCCAGGACTCGAACAATTCTCTGTTCCAGTTGGAAATGTTCAAAGCATCAATGTGGATGCTTTCTCTATATATTTGTCTAGCTTCTTGTTCAGTCACCATTTTTGTATCTTGTGTGAGTCCTATGGAGTGTGCTTTACTAAAACTTGGGGAACTGACAACATCAAATCAGAGGAAGAAGATATATAAGAGCGGAAAAGATTCGCAGTTACAGTACTTTTTCCACAATCGCAACTACTGAATAATTATTGTCGGACAAATGTGCGACAAACAGCCCCAGCTAATTTTCGGCGACTATAGAGATTTTTAATCCCCTCTGCAAGACCACAATATCCGTTGAACTCATGAGATCTGTAGAGAATATGGGGTTTGGGTTTGGGGTTTTCGCAAAGTCACTTGTTGCCGCAGCAGAGCGGACATCCTGTTTGTAGGAGTGTCGGCTTTCCTCTATGTTGCGTCTAGTTAACGATTAGAGCCGTTACTAGGGGAGAGGCCAAGAGGGGGAAATCATCCAAGGTAGGAATCTTTTCTCCGCTAGAACAAACAGTAATAGCTGCCACAGTCGATAGTTGTGACAAAACGCCATAATATGTCGGACATTTGATAACTGTCTGTGGACCAGTTTGGAGATATTAATCAGGTGTGGCTCTTCTCAGATTGCGCAATCGATGAGAACAATCAATAACTCCGACACCTCACACCACCATCTAAAACACGTTAATAAGCAACATGTTGTGCTTTTGTGACCCATTCTTTAAGCAGAGTATTGATTACAAATGAATCAAGTATTTCAAAGTTTCTGGATCAATATCTAGATCTCGTATGGTCTTGACCACTCAATTTATTATCCTTATCTTAAGATTATTATCACAAGATATAATGCGTTCGCTGCCCAAAATTTTGTTCATATCACCGCAATCAAAAACAAATGTCCGACTATCGCCACAATTGACTGATAAAATTTTCAGCTTAAAAATATCTTTTATGGCTGCCCCTCTGAGCACGTCATGGCTGAAGATTTGTCAGTGTCTTTCAAATGTCCGTCTTTACTATGCAAATCTTTAGTAAATTAAGTAGTCCAGATAACGGCGAAAACGGTGTGCATCCTTATTCGATTACGAATCACCGCTGAGCAAGCGGACATTGGTATATATATTGCAGCTCATCTTATTAAGTATGGCTTGCGTAGTAAATTTTTGCTTCATCGGAAGGTTTTTTTCTCCTTAGATATAAATCTGTTGGAATACCACAAATTTTAAAACCGTTTATACGTTTCTAATAACTATTCAAACAAGAGGTCACCATCGGTAACATAAATTACTTCCACATTTTCAATGTCGAACTTGAAGACCTCCGACTTTTCGGTAGAAGAAGCGGTCAATAGCCAAGGCTCTCACATAGCTGATTCGGTCTCTGAAACAGATAACAACCATCATAATGAGTCAAAGTCATTCTGGAATAGACATAAGGGTAAACTCTGGGATACTTTAGATAAGTCTCCATTTGAAAGAAAAGCGTACTTCAAAGTTGATTTCTGGATTCTATCGTACGCTTGTCTTGGTTATTTCCTGAAAACTTTGGATCAAACCAACTTGACTAATGCGTATGCTTCCGGTATGAAGGAAGACTATGGATTTAAGGGAAATCAATATAATATGGCAAGCAGTACATTATTCAACATTGGTTATATTATTGGCCAGATTCCTTCGCAGATGATTTTGACTAAAGTCAGACCCTCTATTTGGTTACCAACTATGGAACTGTTATGGGCCATCGTCTGTATGTGTATGGCAGCTGCAAAAAAGTCTCAACAGGGAATCAAAACCATATATGCTTTACGTTTCTTGATTGGTCTTTTCGAATCCACCAGTTATGCTGGTCTTATCGGTCTTCTTGGACAATGGTATACCCCATCTCAGCTTGGAAAAAGAGCTGGTATTTTCCAAATTTCATCTTCAGCATCAAACATGTTCTCAGGATATCTGCAAACAGGATTGCATAAGGGAATGAATGGAAGAGGAGGACTAAAATCCTACCAATGGTTGTTCATTTTTGATGGAATCATTACAATTCCTATTGCCATCTACGGTTATTTTGCCATTCCAGATGCTCCTCATGATTCTAAGTCTTGGTGGTTGAAGGAAGATGAAAGAAAATTGATTATTTCGAACCTTGCCAGGGTTAAAAGACAACCTAGGAAGAAGATGACACTAAACTCCATGAAAGCTTTGTTTTTGACATGGCCTGTGTGGATATTCTCCTCTGCGTTCATCTGTCACGTTGTTGCAATCAAACTTTACAGTTATATGAACTTGTGGCTCAAGGAAGAAAAATTCAGCATCTCTAATATCAATACCTATCCAACTGCAGGTTATGGATTACAAATCTTCTGTACGATCATTATGACATGGACGTCCGATATTATCGGAAAGAGATGGCCTCTGATTATGTTGTTCTGTGGTATATCCACCATAGGAGCCATCATCTTGACCATCTGGCCTGTGCACAACAGAGCTGCCATGTTCACAGGTTGGTATCTACTTTTTGCAGAAACCGGTTGTGGTGTGTTGTTCATGTCTTGGATTAATGAGGTCATGAGCCATTCTTCAGAGCAAAGACTAGTCTGTATTGGTGTGGTGGAGGCTCTATCGTTCACCTTCCAGGCTTGGTTACCTCTCATAATTTACAATACTACGGATGCACCACACTTCGGATCTGGTTATCCTGTTGCTCTTTCATTCTTTGCTGCTGAGGCCCTTTTCGGCTTATTGGTTGCTTACATTGTTAAAAAGGAGTCTCAAAATTTCAGCTGGATCTTTGGCAGAAGAGATAATGATTTCAAAAGATTGAATTCAGGAGAAAAGATCGATCTAGAAGCAAAGGATACCCATATAGATGAAAGTGACTATTCAGAAAAAACTGAGGGCAAGTTAGAGGAGACAAGTAACTGATAAGCCAAAGGGAGAGATCCATACCATTATTGATGAGAGAGAAATCATCCATATGGGTCCCATTTGTGTTTGGAAACGTGTCTATGAGCGCAGCAGAAACGACCAACACACCTTTTAATATCAATAAATTTGAACAGAACTGAAAGGATGAGATTACAGGTAAATACGAGTATTGAGAAAGTGTTTTGACTTATAACTATTATACGGTTCACGAGATACATTGTTATAATATGATACATTAATGAGAAGCTTTTTCCCCCGAGGATTATCGATTATTGGTAGCATCAGGAGCATGAGTTACTGCAAGAATTCAAGATGCACTTTTCTTCTGTCGAGTTTTAGAAATACCTATACCACTTAGAGTAGTTTAAATCACTATGTATAATATTTTTCTTTTAATTAAGTTGTGAATAAACATTTGCTGAGGTGAATTGATGTAATTATTGGAGTCTACACTAATTCAACCAATGATCGATATTCCACAAAACATACGAGTCAAACTTAAGCGTATTTCCAGGTTCCTACTTCAATGAATAGTGAAATCCAAATTGAAAATGAAACTCACTACAAAAATTAATTTTGCAACCAGAAAGATTGGTAAAGGGTCTTGATACCAATAAGGGAATGCACCAATTTTTATTCAATGTTAGAGTAATTGGATGTGTACGAAATTCGAGCCATATATGATGATTAACACCATTAAAACAACATTTTGTGTAGATGTCTGATAACATGATTATTGGCAAAATAACAGTCATTATAAATTATACAGCCAGGCTATCGGCATTTTCTACTTTCATACATAAATATGTAATAATAATAGAGGATGTGGCATTTTCCCTCTGTCGGACATTTTGATTTAAGGGGGGTGTGCGTAACTATTTGCGGTGGGTAACCTGACTCTCATTCCCGCTATGTTAACGGAAGAGTTCAGGGGGTGGTGATCCTGGAGAATAGGAACATGCCCTCGTAATTTGAACTTTGTGGCTCTGTTAAGTAAGGGATGTCGGACAAATCAACCTAAGGAAGAAACTCTTCTTTTCCAAAACACCTCTCCTATCTCGAATTCTGGCAGCATAAACTATTCAGTTGTCGGAGAAAGATAGGGTAGCCAAATAAGCTCCAAATTGCAAGGAAAAAGATCTCGTGAAGCATCAATACTTCTCAAGGTGTTCTGATCCATTAAAAGAATTGATGTTAAAGTATTTGAGGTCTCATTTAGAATCAATTATACCTCCAAAACCAGGACAGCCAAAAACGGTGTGATCCATTTTAATCGAAAAAGTGCAGCGGAGCGAATACCACTTTTGCAAAAAAAACCCATCTTTTTTCAAGATCGGGCGATTCTTTTTTGAGATTAAAAGATTAAAGCATTTCCGATAGAAATCATCGGTGATATAAGAACTCTGTAGATTGAAGTAGCTAGGAAAATAACCAAAGCTTCTCATCTTATAACATTAATTATACACAAACCATGAAGAGAATCGCAATCATTGGAGCAGGTCCATCAGGAGTCGCAGCAGCAAAGGCTATTGCTTTAGAGCCTAAAGCCTCTGAAAAATTCAAGATTGATGTCTACGAAAGACACCCAAAGGCTGGTGGATTATGGTACTACTCTCCAAGTAAAAAAGAGGAGATTCTTCCTTCGGTTCCATCTGTGGATCAAAGACATGTGAAGGAGACATTTCCAAATAAGGAGTCAGTTTCACCACAAGACAAATTTGCTTCTCCAATGTATGAACACTTAGAGACCAATATTGTCAAGCAAATGATGGCTTTCAACGGTTTTAAGTTTCCTGACAATTGCGAGACTTTCCCTACAAGATCTGAGGTTGCCGAATATATCCAACAATACACAAAAACAGTTCCTAAGTTTGTCACTTTCCATTATAATTCTAACGTTGTTTCCCTAGAGAAGAAAGGAGAGGAATGGCAGCTCATCTCCGAAGATATATCAAATAACTCTAAACTCGTGACTGCTGAGTATGATTACATTGTTTTGGCAGTGGGCCATTTCGATCTACCTTTCATACCAGAGGTTGAAGGTCTCGAGGAGTGGAGCAAAAAAGCCCCAGGAAAGATCACTCATGCTAAGTACTTTAATAATGTCAAGAAGTTTGAAAACCAGACCGTCCTTGTTGTTGGAAACTCTGCCTCCGGTATCGATATTGCAACCCAGTTGAACACATATGCCAAGAAAGTGATTGTTTCCTCTACTTCTCCTTCTACCGTTGCAGACATTTTAATCGACGAAGTCGATCAGATAGGAAGAGTGGAGAAATATGATTTCAATACTAAATCTGTTACCACTACCGACGGAACAAAGGTTGAAGGCATCGATTCAGTTATATTCTGTACTGGATATTTGTATAGTCTGCCTTTCCTCAAAAGCTATAATGAGGGAGAACAAGCCATCGTTATCAATGGAGATCAAGTTAGATATCTTTATGAACAAATCTTCTACATTCCAGATCCAACCTTGATGAATTTGACGGTGCCCAAGAATGTCATACCCTTCCCATTCTCTGAGTGTCAAGCTCAATACATTGCTAGAGTGATATCAGGAAGGGTCCCACTTCCTTCCAAAGAACATATGTTGAAAGAATATAAGTTAGAACTAGAAGATAAAGGAGAGGGAAAGACCTTCCACTATATGAGTTACCCTCATGATGCAGATTACTGTAACCATACTTTTGATTTGATTAAGGGTACTGAGGACGAAGGATTTGTTGCTGAATACTGGGATGATGCAAGAAGAGATCTCCGTTCAAAAACAGCAGCTTTGAAGGCCACTAGATTGCAGGATATTGTGAAACATGCCACTAAGTTGAAGAAGAACCACGAGCCTTTCTACCTATTGAGAGGAGAACTCAAAGAATAAGTCTAGAATTTAATCCTTTATTATACTGAATTTGTCTCTATATTAAGGTAATACCATGAACACTTTAATGTAATTTTCTAGTCATCTAAATGTAAATTGGCAATGTCTAGATCATCTCCACTGATTATATGATTGTACAGTTGAACTTTAGCCTTTTCAAAATTGAAGAATCCAAGTCCATGCAATAATGAATCTGCAATATCATCCCCCTTTTTGGCTTGATCAAAAGATTCCACTTTTATTTGATTGAAATCATTGACAGAATTCAAATAGATCATCATCTCGTATAGTCTTCTGGAGTTGTTTTTGAATCGATCCAGCCGTTTTTTAACAACATCTGGCTTTAGAAGCTTATAATTATCTTCTAGAATAAAGACTGGGGGGAAATCAGTTTGATAATCAAGCAGACACTTGCTCATCCACTCGTGGACAAGATTGATTCTCACCTCCTTAGAGTCTAAATTAGAATTCATAGGCAAATTCTTCTGAGCGTAATAGTAATCTGTCCAGTAACTTGCCATTGAAAGAGGAGACGAGCTTACCAGAGTTGTTTGGTACCTATTTGGTAACAACTGATTGAAGGTATAGATCGTAGAAACCAATATATTCTCCAACACATTGGATTTAAGAACATGCTCCAACACATTTTTATTCCCCATGGATCGAAATCGCTGTCTTTCCACCAACACTACATCTGGAGGTGCAACAGAGTCATTATAGATCAATTTATTAACCAAATCGCTGATTATATGACTGTAATTCAAAGGAGTGAATTCCTGATTCTCTATTCCTGTGTATTGATTAAGATCCATCTTGAACCATTGTGTTATAATTGGGAGTGTTCCTGGCTTCAAATTTGGTAGATCCAATCGTGAAAACGAAAAATTTCTCAACCCAACATCAATTGACATCACTCGAAGTGGTCCTGAAGAGTAATTATGGCTCACCAACACCGACGGTTTCGAGATCTCGTTAACTATAGAGCTGATCAATCCATTCTTCGTAGTCGCCAGAGGAATGCCGCAGTTCTTGCAAATGTTTTTAAGAGCCAAATTGGAGAGCTTCTTTTTCTTCACAATTTCCCCAAAATCAGCAAGAACCCTGGTGTTTGACATAATATTCCATCTTTGCAGTGATCTCTTCTTCTTAAAGAAGGAGACAAAAACAAGAGAAAGATGCTCCCCACGGAAAGCGTGGTTTAATTTTATATGAAAACACGAGAAACTAACATCTCTACACCGCTCGATTCAATTTTTTTCGAATATACCGTCACATGCCAAAAAGCATGTGATTATTTTAACTCTTCAAGAAAAGCAATATCCACAGAAGGGCTTTCACCGCTTACGTACACGAAATGTCTAGCCGATTCTTTTTTTTTTAATGTTTGGGCTAAAAAGGACAATTAACTATATACGAGGGTCTACCCTATGGATAAATTGATGAATGAACACAAGACACTCTTATTCGGTATTTTTGCAACTGGATTAAGAATCGCAGGTAACGGAACCGCATTTATGATCATTGATAGTTTATAGAGACATTGGATTCAAATTGCAAACCCGTTAAAGCCAATTAGTTTAAGAGGCTTATTTCTGATTTGTCTTTTTACATTCCGAGCGCATATCAAGGTCTGCAAGCATCAGCGAAGGTGGACTATATAGCATAGATCCGAGTGTTTCAATATAACACTGAACAGAAAATTACCTGACGATTCGGGTCCCATAGATAACGACTCATTGAGAAAACACATGATCTGTTAATAGCATTCTCAAAAAGATATGGCATATCTAGCGCTTCCTCCGGAATTCATCCCTGAGGTGAATACAGTGGTGAATTGGGTTATGTCATTCACTCCACTATTGTCCTATGGGTCCACTATTTTGAGTATCCGAAGAAAACAATCTTCCCAGGGACTTTCCATTGATATTTGTGCTACAATGTTGTTGGCTTCATCTCTTCGGATATTCTATTACATCAACGATCCATTTGAAATCAGCTTATTGAGACAATGTTTTGTGATGATATTCATTCAGGTGCTTCTTTTGAAAGTGGCTTTAAAATATAGGAATCCCAAAGATGCCGTTCAACTAGAGACATACGACTCCAACTGGGAAGAAATTTACGACAACTTCGTTGACATCAACAGTAATCTAGTGCGAGAGGATTTTCAGGAGTATGTGGGCACTGATGGAACATTCTTTGAGTTTTTGAAGGGAATTTTGACAGTTGTTATAAAAGCCCTGAAAAGAAATCTGATTCTAGTGGCTTTTCTTGGTTACAAGATATTTTGTAAGGTCTTAGCATTTTTTGACGCACATTATATCCGTCCCTTTAAATTCTGGCAATGGCAAGATTCAGCAAATTATTGGAAGTTCCTTGCTGGATATCTACTCACTATATCAATAATACAGCTTTTATTCAATCAATACGAGTATTTGGGTATAATATTTGGATCCAGCTCGTTTCTTGTTGAAAGCTTACTACCGCTTCCACAGATTCTGTTGTTTCAACGATTAAAGACAGTGGAGAATTTTAAAACCATTTTACTTCTTAGCTGGTTGTGCGGAGATCTGACCAAGATAAGTTACTTAGTGTATGGAACCGATAATGTTGGAGTTATCTTTATAGCAGCTGCCCTTTTTCAAATGAGTTTGAATCTGGTGATTACCTACCAATTTTTTTACTATAAAAGCCAGGATCTCAGGAGAAACCAACAGGATAATAGCATACCTATGAATTTCATTCAAAATGTGCAACACTCTCCTGTTCTTGACTCCACTCTTGCACCTCCATCATCATTTGCCCCATCACCCAACCTCCAACCATTGTCTACAATGAGCACGACATCTGGTCCTGCATCTTCACTTTTTGGATTAGGAAATAACATATCATCATCCTCTCTAGCATCCCCCATCACTACACCTTCGCTGAAATCCCAAAATTCGGTTGAACATATGAGGTCGCGAGCCAGCACTATCAATGAACATGAAACCACCGTGAATAAAGGAACCAGGAAGTCCAACCCCAACATATCAAATGGTGTCAACCTGAACAAGATTCGTGAGTCAGCCAGAGGATTAGAAGTTGTCGAATAATAATAAAACCCACATTGCATTAATATAGTTGAAAAGAACATCAGGACTTTTTTTTGATATTAAGAGAGTACTGAAACAAAAGTCATTATTTAACAAAGGTGAAGTAGAAAAGATTAAAGTAAACTAGTAAACATTAGTAAGCAGACCTAAGAGATAACAAAAATCTGAATCTTGATTAGATAAAACTCTCAGAGGCCGACTTCTGCCTCCCAGGCCAGCCTTTCGTCATTGATATCCCACCAATAATCGAAAGTTTCCGTTGGATCGGAAAACTCACCCCGTTTGACCTCCCAAGGTTTAGGGGTGATGATGTAGTGAATGTTCTTAATTTCGTCTATATTCCATATATCGGAGTGACATTTGCTCAAAGTCTTGAGACTGTTATACTTGTAGGAGAGGGCCAACCAGCGACCTTCAAATACATCTGCAAGTAGAGCCTGATCCGGGAAATCGTAGCTTGCCGTCTTTACTGGGTCTTCCAGGGTCTTCAAAATCTTGGAGTAGCTTTCCATGCTTGGCTGGACAATTAGAAGCCCACCATTGCACAACTTGAGTCCCAAATCTGCATGAGGCCCCTTGATATCGTGGTGTGGATCATCATGGGCAACAGTTCTGTTCTTTTTGGAGACATAATTGGTATACGAGCAATTTTTTGGAATCCAGTCGGAGGGGTAGTGTTCAAGCTTCAACGGATTGCAGACACATGCAGCAGTGGCAGCAAAAACAATCTCTGGGTCCATGTTGAATGCCATGAGTTCATCCATGTTGCGTATCACAACCATATCGGAATCTAGTTGGATGACTCTTTCAAACTCTGTGAGTCTGAATGGCTGAAGCTTGGACCAAGTATCGTAGAACCTAGAATCATGGACAAACTCTTTGGATTGAATAGGTATAAGTGGCTCAATCTGTACAATATGGATGTTCCTTTTAACCAAAGTCTTGACGGATTCTGGATCCAACTGAGTGGTGTATAGGGCCACCAGAGGATATTTGGAATTCACCTTCTTGAGAGAGTAATCCAGGGTCAAAAGACCAGGAAGATACTTCTTTGTGGTTATCAGAGTTGTCCAGATACGCTTGTATCCACTCAGATCACTGTCTTCTGGGTATTCTGGTGCTGTCATCTATCGACCGATATTTTGAACAAACAGCTAGTAGTTGACTGTTATTGCTGTTACTGCTTCGTATTGAACGTAATGGGACGACGATAATGACCCCTATTAATTTCCACCTCCTGTCTTTCACCAAAACACCCTTGTTTCTTACTAAGTCTGGCACTCAGAGGTGTCGACAATCTTGAATCAACAATATTGGTCTGTCTTTGAAGTTTCTTATATGCTTTCTGCAATGCTAGGATTCCACTGCTGAAAAATGCGGCCCACCCACTTAAATATTCGAATTTCTCCTATCTGGGGTTCTTCCAGGCTGTGTAATGTTAAGTTGGGCAAGCCCGTCCTGGTCGGCTTAGCTCCGGTATCCTATCAGGAGAAATACAAAAGATCATGCAACCGACCTCTGTCAATCAGAAACCTTTCCAGAGACCTATCGAATGTTCATTCTGTCTCTACTATATGTCCGGTGTCGTCCAACAGGAACACCTCGTCTAGCCAAAATCTAGCCAGACCCTCCATACTCGCGGTTACATCTCTGCACGATCTCGGAGAGAAAGCCACAATCCGGACCCCATACTGGTCCCCGAGCTGCACAGGGGGCCAGTTGTGGTTCTGGGGTCCTCGTGGAGCGGAGACGGGTTGTTCATTTCAACCGTCTCCCGTCGAGCCAACGAGATGGAACTAAGAGATACACGAGGGGAAGCCTGTTGATACCAATGCAGGCCGCACACAACTCCTCGAACGTAATTTTTTGTTCCTGATAGGGTTAGATGTTCTGGTTCAGCCGGCGCAGCTGTACAGATAAATCGATGATAGGAGACCTAACATGACGTAACAGTTGACTTTGGTAACCGGCAGCCAAGGTTCCAGACAAACGTACTGAGAGAGAATTATATATCTATTTTTGGCGATTTTGGGGGGGAAATGATTGCTTCTCTTGAACTGCTGGACTTCTGGACCAATGGAACTTCTATTGAAACTCCACCGCTCGAGTCCCCGCTTCCCCTTACACTTCCACTTCTACCTTGCATAGAAAAATTGCGAGTGAGATTTGCTTATTATTGCACTGTCACCTGCAGATGTCGTTATCATTGGCCACCCGGTATGTTATGTATTCAGCCATTCCACTGTCCAAGAAAGAATGAGGTGCAGAGATGTTTCTGCCAAAACTGTGTGCTGGCACGCCCGTGCTGAGAATTTTTGAGCGAAAGAAAAATAGTATCACAGTCACCGTATAAGGCAAATCCTTTGTTAAAGTGAGGCACCAAAGAGATAACGCAGCAACTTACGAAGAGATCAAGAGCGTTGAGTAAGGATACCACCCTGAGTGTGAAAAGTAGCTTACGCGTTAGTGTTAGCTGTTACACCAAATAGGTTGTGTCCGATCATTTGCTTTACTGGATTCATTTTTGTTTGTTAGTTAAAAAGGTTGCTTTCAGGAGTTGTGTGCCTATCTAATATCGAACTTGCAAGCATTTTATGGGTGTTTGACGTCTAGACTTTTAGGCTCGTTTTTTGTTGATTATCAAGAGTTGTTAAACTCTACAGATAGATTGTGTGCCTGGTATTTTCTTTGTACTGAACGGTCTCTATTCTGTTTTAAGATTTCACCATGGTTTTAATAAATGGCGTGAAGTACGCCTGCGAGAGATGCATCCGAGGACATAGAGTGACGACGTGCACCCATGTTGACCAACCGTTGATGATGATCAAGCCAAAGGGACGGCCCTCTACCCAGTGTTCTCATTGCAAACAAATGCGGAAGATTAAAAATTCCCACGTCACATGTTCATGCCATTCCAAAACAAAAGAGCATAAGGTGGGGTGTGCTTGTCGAGTGGATGGGGAGTGCACTTGTAGCTCCAAAGTCAAAAAGGCTTCCAAGAAGAAAGATGACACGCCAGATAACTTAGATACAACTTTGTCTGCTCCTCAGATTAAGAAGAAGGACAAAAAGTCAAAGAATTCTCCTCCAGAGTTTATCAACCCTTCCCTACCATGTTTCCCAGAGAAGGACGACCTCAGTAGTTCTATCCATTCTTGGGACATGGCATCGCCACCCTCAATAGGTTCAGAGGGTCTTTCGCAATCTGATAGTCTTCTTTCAATTAATTCTGTTCTTTCTGACCAATCTGTGCCCTCGCAGCAGAGACTTATTAATGGTATACCTGGAACTAATACAGGAGATTTCCAGTATTTCACAAAGAGACAAGTTGGAATGGACCCATTACAGCATTTCAGGTCCTCGTCCTCCACTCCTCAGCTTTCAACTACTCCTCATAAGAGACTGGGAGAGATATCCATCCCCGTTGATGAGTATGTTGCTCCAATGCATACGATGAATACGAACTTGACTAACTTGCTAAGCAATTTCTCTGACTCTAATACGAATACGAATAAAACTCAGAATGGAGCAAACGGTGTGCACACTGACAATCAAAATAATCTTGATGATCTTGTCTCTCCTATTGAATCCTCAAAATTGTCAAACACCAATTCGATGAACTCAACTGAACAATATTCTGGTATCACTTTGCCTCTTCCAGGGAACGGGCTATTGGACATATTCGATGATACGATTAATGGAAAACTATACTCAAATAAAGCAAGAAATATATCAACAGCTTCAATAATCTCGAGCCCCAGAGAGAGTAATGGACCGGATTCCTTATTTCCATTGTTTCCATTGATTGGTCCTTCTTACTCGCAGTCTTCAATTCCTTCGCCGCCTTCACAGCAAACCTTGAACGAGATTCTCACTTCGAACAATACTGGTGGAACTGGATCGAAACTTTCTTATAGCAATTTAAGCAGTCACAATAACAAGGCTGGAGTCACCTCTCCTCACCATCATAATCCCCATGCTTCTCAACAGCATGCTCAAGGGGATACACCTCCCTACAACAACCATCACCCTTACCCCCAATTGTTTAGAAATTTGACAGGTTCATCTACACATTCTTCAAATTCAATTTCATATCCCCATCATCACCATCATGGTTCACACGGTCACTCTCATCAATCTCACTTTTCCCCTTACCCTCAACCAGTTGCACAATCGGTTCCTCAACCTCGGAGATCCAATTCATTTTTGTCAATTTCGTCATCTAACACGTTGAATTCTTCTATTGGTTCCCCTAATTCGGCCATGGGAGCAGAAAGACCACAGTTATTGAGTGTTGACTCTACTGACTCGATTAATGGTTTCAGATTGACAAATGCAAAGACGAACACTACCCTAATGGATGATATTTACCAAACTAAGACCTACACTGATCCAACAGTTCTGGCCCAGTCGCAGAATAATAATTCAAAAAAGTACCAGGAATCCTTACAAGAAGTTGATGCAACACCATCTTCTAGTGCCAACACTCCAGGATCAAACAAACCTGTTGTTCCATCTCAAACGTTGCAACCATTATATGGTGATAATAATGCATTGAACATGTTAGATATTGCTAATATAGATGATGTACCTGTTGAAGTTTCTGCATATGAGCCGGTGATAAAGGCTGAAGATCAGCAAACTATTCCAATAAAACAGGAGTCTAGCAATCATATTTCAAACTCTATTCCGACCGTCTTTGAATCTGATTCTGGTTATCCATTTTTGGGAATTAATTCTGAGGAGGTGGGTGCTAATGGTGCGGGAACCACCGAGTTCTTAGATACATTTTTGAATCAACCACCACAGGTGCAACATCATGAATACTCATTTTCTCAAGAGAAGAAACCCAATGGTGACGAGAAATTGCAGAAGGGCCAAACCGGTGGATCAGATTTGAATTTGACTAATTATATTGATTTTGCCAGCAATTAATTCTGACGTGATTTTTTATGGTGTTTAAATTGCCTTAAAATTTATTCACATACTATATTATTTTTGTGTTTTTACTTATTGTCATGCCTCCCTTTTATCTATTTACGTATAGCCCATAAGACGGTTTAATTTTATACATTTCAAAGCAAACGAATCACTTTTCAGGTTAAAACTTATATGTTTCTAATTAATAAACTTATATTTTATGAGTTAGTTAGTCCCTTATATAAACCAGAATAAGACAAAATGGATCCATTTATTAAGCTGATTGAAATAGCCTGAGCGACCCCCATCGCTACAATTAGCAAGTTCCTTCCACTAAATATCACGGATCATCCCCCAATGTCTTCTGTCTATTAATGTGTTTCGTAACTCAAACATTCATCCCAGAAGCCAGCCTCTAAAGCCGAAACCTTAGAAAATATTTCAACTAAACGATTTAATAATTGTTCTTCGTCAAAGTCCTCATTTTCTTTTTTCTTTTCTTCAACATAGTCAAGGTAGAACTGGTTTAAAACTCGTTCACCTTTTCCACAAGCCTCAATGAACCATGGGGAGGAATAATCACCACTCCATGATTTATACATATCGCTCACTTGATATTCATCTGAATCCAACTTATATGTCCAATCTATTCCCTTATCTTCATTCAAGGCCTTATGTGCAGCTTTCAAAGCCTTATTATCAGGACCGTGATCCCCAGGACGGTATTTTGTATCATTTTGAAGAAAATTAGCAACAGCATGGTTATATCCAATCAAACATGGCATGAGGGCCACTTTGCAAAGTAGCCAATCATGGGTTTCATTGTACAAGTCAACAAGATAATTAGTGTATGCAAGAGTTGCTTTATTTGGTTGAATTTCGGTTTCTAAATCAAGATCAGGAAACATCTTCTGCAACTTGGAGGTGTGTCTGCTCATCTCCAATTCAATGTTCTTGAGAATTTCATCAATGTATTCACGTAATTCATCCGTTGGAGATATGCTCCGCAAGTTGGCATGAACTGCATGATAGCTCTGTAAATATCTATAATCTTGTTTCAAAAAATAGTTAAACTTTTCGACAGGCAAAGTACCATCAATAATCTGCTTGACAAAATCATGAGTTGTATAAAAATTCCAATGAGGAATTGTGGAGTCATGATTGATAAGATATTCTAATAGATTAAATTGAGGTTTCTCTGCCTGTGCTTGGACAATTCCATAAGCATGATTCACAGGTCCATTTGGCTTTGGAACTGCATGCCTGATCACTTCGTTGAGATACTTGAGCGAACTGCTGATTGATCCAACCAATTCAAAGCCCTTAGCAAGATTACAAGCAATGGCAGAACTGAGAGTACAACCTGTTCCGTGTATGTTCTGCGAGTCGATATATACTGATTTGAACACTGTAGTTTTCTCAGACTTGTACTCATAAAGAACATTCATGATCAGTGTAGGATTCACCAAGTCGACCTTGAGATTGGAGTTGAAGGGAGTATGGCCCCCTTTCAGAAGCACATTGACGTTTAACTTGGAACCAATGAAGTTGGATATTTTGCACAGATCATCCACAGACTCAACTGCAACATCTGGGACAGCTGCATCTGGATTATTACTCGCAATAAGAGCCACAAGAAATTCAGCTTCTCTCACATTAGGAGTTATAAGCTCCACAAACTTGAATAGCTCAACTATCTTGCGGAGATTATCCATGGAACTCAAACGATCTCCACTTTTGGCAACCAAAACTGGATCCAGAACAATTTTCCGGATATCCTTGGATCCTTCAAAGAACGGAGTAATAACTCCCAAACTCTCTTCCGTCAACAGACCAACCTTGACTGCATCTATCGGAATACGGTCCTCCACCAAGGCGACGAGGATCTTCTCGACAATATCACCAGGTGTGTTGAAGACTCCATGGACTCCCCTAGAGTTCTGAGCTGTCAATCCCACTATACATGTCAATCCATTGCACTTGTGTGCTGTGATAGTCTTGAGATCTGCCTCTATACCGGCTCCTCCCGATGAGTCAGAGGCTGCAATCGTGAGAACCCCAGGTATGGAGATCGGATCCACAGTCTTATGAAGCTCGGAGTTTAGATCCACAATTGTCTCTGATGTCATGGCTTATATCCAACTTTTTTGTTCTCCAAACTGTTATAAACAGTTTAATCTCATCATTCATAGGAAAAGAAGAGATATATATAAACTTGAAGAGAGAACAAAAGGGCTCCTCTTGTGTTGTTTCCCCTTGTTGCCTTTCGAAAGTGCACGAAAAACGCTACACCGCCTGGTTCCACAGGTCCTCATGTCGCGGAAAAAATCAATGGCCCGCTAAAGGCTATTTTGCTCGAATAGGATTATTGTGGGGAAATATAAAAATATTTCAGCTGAAAAATCAAAAAAACATGGAGAGATGGGAATCAAATTTGCCGACCGTTTCCAGCAACATTACGAGAACCCAAAAGAGCTAGTTGGACAGATATCCTTCATTAAAGAGAAACGAATCCGTTACACAAATACATAAAATATAACAAAACATATCATAGAGTATTTGAATAATTGTGGGTCCTGAAAACATGATAACAAAAACACCCATCAGGTCAGTATTGGGCCCACCAGCCACAAAAATTATATGATTACAAGTTGGAACCGACCTTGCTGTAGGCATCTGCAAATCCATCAATGAGAGCGGCTAATCCAATAGCACCAGGATCTGGCAATCCTCCCTCGGCCTCAAATGGCTTGAACTCCTCCTCACTCACGTAAGAGGCTCTACCAAACTTGGCCTTGAGCTTTCTGGTGGACTCAGCACCCTCATGAGCAGCAATGTTGGCCTTGTTTAGGTCTCCGTTGGTGGACAAGAAAGTATCCACAAATGGAGCAAGAGCATCGATCAAAGTTCTATCTCCAATTCTAGCTCTAGTGTACTTGAACAAAGAATCTAGTGCTTCCTTCAAAGAAACAGCAAGATTACTGGTGGTGATCTCGAAACCACCCTCCTTCAAATCCTTGTCTTTCAATGATTTAGCCAAGGCAGAGATATAGATAGAGTACAATCCACCAGAGGTACCTCCCATAGCAGTTTCAACAACGTCAGTAATCTGGGTCAAGGATTTGACACCATCCTTTAATTCTAACTTGTTTGATGCCAACAAATCCAAAATGGCATGAGCACCATTAGCTAGAGTCTCACCACAGTCACCATCACCAGCAACAGTATCGTACAAAGTGATCTTTGGTTCCTTGGTCAATAATTTCTTACATCCAGATTCCAAAATGGCCTTGAAAATTTCTGGGTTAGCCTTAACGTTGGAAGCAGCAGAGCCATCGTCGATTTCTGGAGCTTCAACTATGAAATTTTCCACCTTAGAGTCCCAGCCCTTGGCGGTGACATTGTTGTTCCAGCCTGGAACAGTAGTTGGGTAATCAAGACATTCAAGGATCTCCTTACCACCGGCTTTGGTGGCATTCAATAGAGTGATAGAGAAACCTGGACCATCCAATGAGGTGGTGAAAGAACCAGTGTAGACTCTGACAGGCTTGATATGATACTTGCTGTTCAAGATTTCAATGACAGTGTTTTGGATAGCGTAAAGTTCCAAGTTAGATGTACCACCCAAGTTGTTGAGCAAAAGAACAACCTCGTCGGATTTGTCGAAATCAACATAGTTTCTTTCTTTGTCCTCCTTATTCAACAAGTAGTTTAGCAAATCTGTAACCAATTCATCGATAGTTGGGATAGGAGAAACTCTCTTGATACCTGATTCATTGTGAATACCCATACCAACTTCGATCTCGTCTTCCTTTAGCAAGTGCTTGTTTTCATCCTCATCATCAGAATCATCACCCTCGTGGTGTCTGTTACCTGGAATGGTACAGTGGTCCAATGAGGCACCGATTGTGACCAAGTTGTTGACGACAGCCTCTCCGACCTTGAACACCTGTGAAAGGGAAGCAGAATGTGAGTCCTTAGCAGCCTTAGCACCGACGATCTTGTGGACCAAAGTGGTACCAGCTAGACCTCTTCTACCAACCATACCATTCTTGGTTCTTCCAACAGAGACATCATCCTGAACGATAAGTAGCTCAACAGGATAACCCTCAGCCTTGGCTCTCTCTGCTGCAAGACCGAAGTGGAGAATATCACCAGTATAGTTCTTCACGACTATCAAGGTACCCTTGTTAGATGGTTTGGCCTTCAAACCAGAGTAGATCTGCTTGGTGGAAGGTGAAGCAAAAACGAATCCGGCAACACCGACATCCAATAAACCTTCACCGACGAAACCTGCGTGAAGAGGTTCGTGACCAGATCCTCCTCCAGAAAGAACGGTCACCTTGTCCTTGGACGAAGAGACAGAGTAAACGACTCTCTCCGACTCAATTAATCTGAGATCCGGGTTGACATGACACAATCCCTTAAGATGGGAATGAACCAAATCCTCTTTGTAATTCCAATGTTTAGCTGGGGCTGACATGATTTCGTTTGTGATGGTATCTTAACAAAATAACTTAACCTGTAAATGTGTCGATGCGTGCTCTGAAAACTCCGCTCTAGATATCTTCTATACAGATTCTCTTTTATATCAATGGATATCACTAATTGTTATTTGTTCTTTTCTCCAACAATCCTCTTTGATCTGATCGTCCAATCCTTCGTTCAACCAAATTTGACCTGTAACCCAAAACTTTCAAAATTTACTTTTGCAATCAGTCCAGCGTAGTCTATATTAATAAATAATTCCATTTTCATCACCGTCAAAGGTCATCAGGACACCCCCCAAAAACTCCACTGGGGGGTTGCGTCTTCTCCCATGATATTGGGCACCCCCTGTCCTATCGTCTCTTCTCCTGGTGGCTGGTACACGGGCTGGGAATCTCGTCCCCCACCATCGCCCATCAGCCCATCAACAAACAACTCGGGTCCCCCCATTTTTCCTTCTTGTTGGTCTATTGTTACTGTGACTAAGCTCTCCCCGGGAAAGACCTCGCAAATGTCTCTTCTTATCCCCTGATTTGGAACACAACCGACACAAAAATTCGCCAGGCTGGCCCCACGATCCCCTATTGTCTTCTATTCTCTCCATCTGCCTGCCGCACCTCAAGCGCAGTTTCAATGCAAAACTAGAATTTTCTGCCGCAGTCAGCCGCCCTTTCGCTTATCACACTGTTTTCAGAGACCTACCCGTGTACTCCAAAACCTGCGCGTCAGAGAATTCCGGACCAACAATCTACAATTTCTTCAAGACTCACCGGTTTAATATAGCCTATGACAGCCTGTCAAGTCTCCGTTAGGTCTCTGACACATACAGTTCCTGGTCCCTGATTCCAGTTTGTCCCGGAGTTTGCATTCGAACCCATAGTTTTCCGGGGCTTCCCATATCACTCTGATAATGTATCTAATACTTTTCACCATATTTCTTTTTCTTACTCCGACAATACTTCTTTCAACATAGATAATAGTAAAAATAAATCCATTTGTCTCTTATTTTTTGTTCCCCTATCCGAAAATGGTGGGGGGAAAATTGAGTGACTCCGTCGACTGGCGTGTCCTGATCTAATACTGAGACTAAGACAAAGCATATAAACCATAAATCACAATCTCCAATGAACTCTCTTAATTAAATCCCGTGTCAATGATCACATGACATGGTAGCAAAAAAATATTAAAAATATTTAAATTTTTTTATTGTCTTTGATCCAAACGTTATCTTAAACTACTTCTCTCCGGTAGGTAAAGCAGATTGATGTCCATGTCAGCAAGACCTGGTATCAAGAGAAAGGCATCTCAAGAAGCCATTGGCTCAACCAAACGGCCAGATCTCGAGACAGCTGTTCCCAGTTCGGCTGAAGATGATTTTTCAATGATTGAACTCTTTCCTGGGATTCCCATGTCAACAAGCATATTTGGAACCGACGATCAGTCCACATCAGTTTCTGGCACCAATAACAACGATATAGATGATAAAAATGATAAAGAAACCAGGAGTGATGATCTGAATGTCAACAAAGTTGAGAAGATTCAAGTTAAACAACCTCTGAATCCCGAACACAATATCAAAGACGAAGATGGTTTTTCTGATGAAGAATCTGAAGCTGGATCTAAGGTCACAATCCAGGGAACTAACATAGTGCTGGAATCTGAAGAAGATATTCAAAAGTGGATAGAGGAGAGGCGCAAAAATTGGCCCACTGAAAAACGTATAAAAGAGAAACAGCAACAGAAGCTCTCAGAGTTGCAGGTGTTGAAGTCTTTGTCTTCTGGTTCTACACCATCTACATCAAACAAAAGGGTGTGCAAATTCTGGCAGTCCACTAAGAACTGTAAAAATGGAAGAAACTGTAAATTTTTGCATGAGAATGGCCCTCAAAGACCCAAGATTATGAATCTACCGAATCACAACATGCGGTTGGTCCAAGGAATTCCTGTTCAAATTCCCCAAAGATTCACACCTATGGTGAATAAGGGAAAATCATTGCATAACTTGCTGATAGAAAGTGACATGCTGAAGGAGGAAAATTTTAAACTGTTAGATGTGTTCAAGAAAATAATAGACAATGGATTGATCACAAACGATTGGGATAGCTTAAAGAAACAACTTCATTTATCTAATTAGATTCACTACTATTTGTATTATTAATGTATATTATATCTTTTATTGGCGATAATATTAGTCGATTAATCCTACATATTTCTGAAGACGTTCTTACTTGCACTTCTTCTTCCTTCGTATCTTTGTCTTTCCTTTCCTCTAAGTGACTTGTCCGTTTCATCATCCTCATCATCGGATGATCTGAACCGAGCTTTCTTTGGCTTACTGGATGGTATATAACTGATCTCAGCTTCTCCTGCAGTGTTTTTGTGAACACGAACACCATCCTTCTTTTTCCTTTCAGCCTTCAAAACCTTATCTTGAATCTTCAGTTGTTTGCCGAATGAGATAGATTTATTAGAAATTTCAGGATTGGTATCATCTTGTTCTGCTGCATCCAGTGGTTTCATATTAGCCAAGAATAACTGCTTTTCAAGCTCTGCCTTCTTTCTTGATTCTATTTTCTTTTTCAAAGATTGTGCTTTCATCTTCTGTCTCTCATCTTCCTCCTCTTCGTCTTCTTCTTCAGATTCAGACTCTGAATCAAGCTCTGAATTCGAACCACGCAATCTCTCCTCATCAGATTCTTCAGCTGCAGTTAAAGCTTTAGAAACTCCACTCTTAACAGGGTTAAGTTGCTTATAGTCATGACTCTCTTCATCAATCTGGAACATTGGATCTTCAAACATTTCCTTGAAACGATCGTCATTGACAACATTATCAGCTGCATCTGTACCCAATTTCTTGCTAAGCTTGGAAACATAATCTTTGTTAACTTTGATTTTGGTGTTAGTGATTGCACCAGTAGACCTGATTCTCGATTCTCTCTCTTTCTCGATTCTTTTCTTAATCTCTCTTTCTCTCTGGTCCTGGATTGCATTTGGATTAGCGATCAAGCTGATCTTATCATATAATTCTGTGTCTATGAAGTAACCATGCATATATGCACGTAGAACCTTGGTTCCAATAAGATGAGAAATATTGAGTCTCTCCACATCCTGTTTTGGAATAAATCTATAATTGGAATAAACAGTATCGGATGGTTTCTCTTCCAACTCCTCAGTGATATTGTCCAAGAAGGAACACCAATGTGGTGCTGGACCCAAAGCAGGAATATAATATGTATGCATCTGGATTGACTCATTCGCCATGAAAAACATACCTGAATCTGGGATGTATTCAACATCATTTATATCGACGCTTGGCTCCATCGAAGCAAACAAATCACCGCTCTGTCTATCCCATATCTTTGCTATCTTCTTGTCAGATGTGAGAATTTTGTTAGATGTAGAGGAGCTTTGATCCAACCATATCATCTTCTTGATCTCGAATCCGTATCCCTGGTCTTTTGTGAGAAGTGGTTGTGACATACGCAAGTCATACAAAACTGAGACACCATTAGACGTACCACATGCCAAATTTAATCCATCTCCTCTAAATTTCAAACAGGAGACTTGTGTCCCTATAGTGTCAGTTCCATCTTTGATCTCCATTTTCACCACCCGTTGTCTGGCTCTGTGGTCCCAAAACTCGACAGTTCCATCCTCAAGACCTGCTCCAACAAGCCCATGAACATCATTAATGTCTAGAGAGTTTACTCCCAAGTCGCTATCAACCTCAAATGGTTTGAGAAAACGTCCCTGCTCCAGATTTAATCTGTATATATCATTTCCTGAAGCTCCGATATAGAGATCACAGTTGACGTCGTTGTATGCCAAAGTACGTCCGAACTTTGGGATTCTGGTTCTGTAATGCATTCCACCCTTGACCTGAAACTCAATAGAACGATCATTTTGAAGATGAATGGACTTTGTCCAATCGTCACTCAAGAGAAGAAAATCCACGTTCTCTGTGTCAGTGTGTCTTTCAAATTTGAGAGATAGATTAGCAAAGTCATACACATGTATCTGTGGCTTGTAGGTTCCTGTTGCCATTGCATATTGTCCATCTGGGGTGACTTTGATCCGGTTGGATGCTTCACTAAATTCGAAGTCTTGAACTAACTCCACTCTGTTTTGATAATCCACATCGTTCTTCAATGCCCTCTTTCTCTTTCTGGCTATCCAATCAGGTAGGGATCTGGCAACATTTGTACCGGAAACCTGATATACACTGACATCATTCGCAGTTGTAGACTTGAGAACCATGTTTGACAATAATGTATCTCAGATTTCTGTTTATTCCAGAAGGTTTCTTATTTAAAGAGAGGGTTTTATAAAAGGGTTTCCTTGTCTTGTCTTGTCTTGTTAAAAAAATCATTATCTAGAGAATTTTTTTTTTATTTTCATATAAAATTTTTTTTTGGGAAAATGTCGTCTTGAAATCTGTTCCGTCGATCGACTCAACTTCCATCCGCAATCTCGATGCTGTTGATTTATAGGGAACAAAGAAAAGAGTTTCTTTCCTCTTTGTCTTGTCTACTCATTCTGGTTTTCTTTTTACTTATCAACTTGTTTCATTCATTGTCATTAACAGACATTTCTAGGTAGCTATATATTGCTTGAGAATTGTCTAAATAACAATCCAAGGCTATTCCTATTATTAATCATTAAGGAACGTCTCCTCTTGTTAAACCTCCTCATCGAGCTCCGTTGACAACTGGTCCTAAACTGAAAAATCAAAATCTCCACAATGGATATCACGAAATTGAATAACCCAATCAATGGAGCACAGACAGATCAACAAGTGGAGTCCGCAAATTTATCTAAACTCACGGAAAACACAGAGATAAATACCACTGTCACAACCAAACCCTCCTTGTCGGGCGATTCTTCTGCAGAGACCCATGAACCATCTTCCTCAGAAAACAAAGAAAAGAGAACCTCAAAAGATTATAGAATGTTGTATTACTATCTTCTCACCAAATTCAAAGGTATCGCCAAAAACTCACAGAATTTGCACGACCTGGAATCCGACTTGAATAAGTTGATTAGATACAGCGAACTCAGAAACAACATGCTCCTGGATCTCATATACTACATCGATAACGAGGAAATCGAACCAATAAACTCAAATATCTCCAACGCGGAAGAACGTTCAAGACTGAAAAATATTGTTGCTCATAACCACGATCTGAAAGAAGTACTCTCTTCCTTATTAGCTCTCGACGCTGATGGTGTTGATCTCGAGACCGACGAAAAACTGTTGAACAAACAACTAAACAAACTCCATTCGAACTCAGACCTAGATACCTACTCGTATCTTCTAGAAACAAACCCAGTTTCCTCCATTTATGATGAAAGTATATTTCAGGATATTTTAAAGGACGTGAAAATGAATAATGATTACAGGCTTTCCCCAACTGCTTCTGACTCAGAATTGAATTCTCACAAACTAGAAGAAAAGCCAAAACTAGAACCTAACCATTCCAAAGGTGTTAAAACGGCAGGAGCACCCACTAAGAGAAAGAAGGCAGCCGCTTCTAATGGTGGAAAAAGAAAGAAGGTAGCATCTTCAGTTGCACCAAAAGACGCTGCAGAAGAAGAAGAATCTGAAAATGTCAAAAATGTGATACTCAAATTTGGGAAGAACTCTGAGAAGCTTCAACAGGCGTTCACAAAGAACGATGATACAAGTTATGAAGACGAAAGTACAATTAAGATGGAGGATGATAAAATAGAGGAAAATGGCGAGAATTCTGAAACTATTCATACAAATGACGGAGATAATGTGATAGAGACTCCCGAATCAACAACTCAACCAATCGAGGCTTCTGGAGAAGAATTGAATTGACACCTACCTAAAAGGATTAGTTTGAAAAATTCCCGTGCCATATTAGATCAACATTCATGTCGGATACATTGCTAAATGAACTGGAGAGTGTATATTTTACTGATTTCATACCATGCTTATATTCAAAAGCTATTCCTTTGTATAATGTTCTGGTTATATTAGTGTATATTATATTTCTGTACGAAAAGCTATTTTTACTATAATCATTGATGTCGTAACCTATTGGATAACTGCCACTTTTTTCTTTGGCTTCTTCGGCTTTTTGGCCACCACAACCTCTGCAGGCTTGACTTCATCTTTCACAGGTTCTTCATTGGATAATGCATGATCAGAATTATCATAACTTGATGCAGCAGCATTCTTCTTTTTCTTCTTAGGCTTCTTAGGCTTTGTTTCGGCAGCATCTATGGTAGATGGACCCGATCTCTCAAACTCTTTCCTCAATCTTTCTACCTCAAGTTCAATATCGTAGTCGTTTTGGCTATCTTGTTTTTCTGCTTGTCCAATCAAGTCGAAATTATCTAAAGTAGAAGAATCAATAATTAATTTATTCTTGTCTTTCTTTTTCTTGGATTTGCTTCTCTCTGAAATTATGGCAGCAGTTTCAGAGCTGTCTCCTTCTTCATCGTCTAAAATCAGAACCTTCTCCTTCTTGATATTCTTGTGCTTTAAAGGTTTTTTCCTATTTCTGCTTCCAGGTTGTTCAGTCGCACCAGCCTTTGGAGCAGATATAGAACCTTCCGAACCATTCCCTTCTGTGAATATGTAAAATGGATCATCCTTTAGCCTGTCAAGTCTATCTTTTTTCCATCTTTGTGCATCTGATAAACTGGAATCAACATCAATAAGATCTTCGGCAGATACTTCATTATCTGAATGATTCTCGTTGAGAGAGAAAACTTCATCTTCCAAATAATCAGACGTACCATCGTCTTTATCATGTTCAGTTATTTTTTCTAGTAACTTGTTGAATTCGACCATACTCTCTTCCTCAATTGCCGTATCTAATTGGATATCATCAGATATTGGGATCTTGTATTGCAGAGAATGACCAATAGGTTTCATCTTATGATGATCAAAAAGCTGCGAATATCCAGAAGTGAGCAAATAAGGTGGTTCTTTCGACTCACCTCTCTGTACTTCATCAGATTCCAAGTTCGCATGAAGAGAGTCTAGGATTAATTTCAAAATTTCAGTGAATGATACAGCACGTTCTTGAATCTCAAAATTGAGACATGTATGATAGACTTCAAGCCATCCAATGACAGTCTTTATCAACTCTATTATGCTATTATAATCATCCAAAAACCATTGATCACCCAAAGATGTGCAATACTTGCTTAATAATTTTGCGACGGATTGAATGTAAACTGCAACTATGCTATTCGAAACATCAAGGCTGAGTCTTTGCAAAAATGTTTGCTTGGTTACTTTCTTGATTATTTCTAATCCTGTAATTTTATCTCTAGTATACCCCTCTTCATAATCGTCATTTTCGGTTTCACTATCACTGTCAACTGATTGAATATAATCGGTGTAATATTCTCCTATTATCCAGATACAGTCTTCAAGACCATCATGAAATTGTAGTATATCCTCTTCAGAGTTTGTGATGACCAGCTCAATACATTGTGAAATCAATCTGCTTCTAATACTTGGGACTCTAATGGCTAGGCTGATGTACTGTTCTGTGACAAGTCGATCTACATTAGCAATCTTTGTTTCCGAGTTCAAATTGATTATATCCCTTAAAACACCGAGATACCACCTGAAGTTTGGAATATTGACGTAGTTGTCCATAGAACATATCTGTATTATCTTTTCAATTACCTGTGATCGATATTTTTCAGTCACTAACATTGGCTCTTGTTTCCTATTAATGAAAAAGTCTTGAGCTTGACCAGACTCTAAATCCATAAACTCTTCTCTTGTAGACTCTTTCTGATCAAGATTATTCAATCTGATAGCTTGCTCTTCAACTGGTATCAACTGAATCAAAAGTCTGGTAACGATCACAACAATATTTTTTTCTGTGACAAGAGAATCAATGATCTCAAGTGACTTTTCCCTTATAGTTAAATCATTGTCATAGGTGGATGCCAAAATGACCTTTTCATGTTTTTTTATCAAGTCTTTGTGAATTTTGCAGGTCTTAATAAAAGCTAAGAGTCCAACATATTTGAGATCTTGATCGTCGCTTTCCAGAAATCCTATCAGTTTGTGTATAATTAATTTTGCAACTTTGGTATCCTCAGATGTCAACATATCTCCATTCAAAATACAATTAATGGATTCGTAGACTAAGGAAAGAGCGTTGGTGTTGTTCATCAATTCCACCACCTCAGGTAATAAAATATAACGGAGTCTTGGCTCGGTTAAACATAAGGATGATAAAAGCTTAAGTAACCTGATCACCATCCAGTTGTTGGTCGTATCCTTGAGAAGTCCAAAAAGTCTAGGAACCAGATCCACATAGTTTTGAGGATTACTATGAGCCAACTCACAAATAACATTGACGGTAGCAGAAACCACAGAATTATCCTCGTCGTCTAACTTGTCACATAATTTGCTGAAATTTTGCCTCAAAGCCTCTGGATACTTAAGGAATATCTTGTACATAGCCAAAACTGCCTTCTTTCTAATGAACGGTTTCGAATGATTCAACATTTTCACCATATCGTCACAGATATCTTGTGCCAATTCGTTAGTCACTATTGAGGCAATTCCACTGATAGCCATACCTGTTTCCACAAAATTGGAAGAATTGATGTCCTTTTTTAATAGGTTGGTCATCAACATGAGTGCATCATCATTATTTTGTCTCTGTAGGATCTGAATAGCAGCCAGATATCCTATTCTCTTGTGTTGGAATTTAGAAGACGACATCACCTCCAACACGTTGAAAGAACACCATCCCATGTCGAACCCATACATCTCGAGATATGATAGTTTTAAAATTGCCATTGATTTGAGTTCCAAATCCTGTGACTTCAGTTCGTTCCGACATTCTTGAATCGAACTGTCCAAGAACGCAGCCAGCTTGTCTGGATCCTGGTTATTTGATCTGATTCCCTTGATGAGGTCTGACAAGGACTTCTCAAATGAGATTCCAAAGGGTCTCAATCTCGCCCTAACCTGTTCGGTTGACATTTTCACGTCTTTTAGCAGCCAATCACCTTCTATATCCTGAAATCATTCGGCTTTTGAAGAACAAAACCAAGAAATGAAGAAACAAAAGACCTTTTTTACATATTTTGGTTTTCTGACCACAGTTGAAGAAACAAATTCCTGTATTACGTACGCAAAAATGTTTGAGAGCCGGAAAATAATTTAGTGCGTACTAAAAATAAAAGAGATTCTCTTATCTACTGAGTAGTGTTCTTGTTTGCTAATTTAGGTTCAATAGGGGGAACTTTCTACATATAAAAACTATTAAGATATACATGAAGCCTACAAATTCAAAATTACCTTCAATTGATGCCTCAAATTTTATCGTGGAGTCAGACACAGAGTCATATACCAACACCACTCTCACCTCCACAACTGAGAACGAAGAGGGGAGCTCGAATACAGGTGAAGTGGGAACTTCCAACAGAGCTGCAGAGACAAAAACAAATGATCATCAGTTAAGAGACTCCTTGGCTTCAAACAAAACCTTTAATCCTATTGATTATCTTATAAACTCGCTGTACAACTCTCTTGATTCTGTGCAATTGGATCGTTCTCTGGTTCTCCAGTCAAAAATCTCCGGAGAACTAAACAACACAACTAAAGACATCATCAAATTGATTGACGAGGTATCCGTCCAAATACAGGAGCATATCACGAAGTATGAAAATCTAAAAACAAAGATCATACCTGAACTACAGAGTAATCTCAACAAAAACACCAAACTTGCAAACAAACTCACTAAAGTTATGAGGGATTTATATCCAGTTGAATACTCTAAGAGCAAAGATAAGGTTCTAAATAGAGTAACAGACGAAGATGAAGATGTATACATCTAATGTTAACGGTGAAATCAATACAAGATACGCGATCACATGTTAATAATTTTATAGATTGATTTTCTACGGATCACAGTTTTTAACCACATCCATTAGAGAACAGGCATAGAATTCCATCTACGAGCGCAATTAAACCAATTGGAATAAAATTTTGGAATAAATTGGAATATTTTCAAAACAGTTCTTTGTGGAGTCACGCCACAGTCAATGGGATATCAAAAGCCAATGTGTTCTTACCTTCATGAACAAGGTTTTCCGGTAGCTTGATTTGGATCCTGAGGAAGTAGAATCTTCCGCAGAATGGAAACTCAAACGAGGGAACAATAATATCCTTATGGCCTGTTCCCATCGCTATCTCATAAGAGAACTGAGAGATCTTTTTGAACTTCAAAACTCTAGGCATTTTTGACTCGCTGTATGTAAGAGTGCTTAGTGGTTTTGATAAGTTGATTGCTTCTTCGAATTCCGAAGAAGGTAGTAATTGTTCAAGATTGGTCAAGTGAGGACGTATGTGGGTATCATATTGTTTGTCGTTAATGAACCAACTGGGGATTAATGAAATCGGGATTTTAAATAATGAATAATAATTTAGAGCGTATAAGTCAATGGATTTGACTTTGTACTCTTTGTTGAATTGCAAAATAATTGGCTTATGACTTTGTAAAATGGACGATCCTAGTCTGTAATCTATGGTGAAATCAACCTTAACATTCGAACTTCCTTTCAGATCCAATTGGAAGGTAAGATTATGAGATTGTTCCTGAAAATCATCAGGCGATTTTTGTATCAAATTGGGAGAGTAATTTTTCTGTGGTGGTTCAGGTGGTTGGATCAAATCATCCACTTGGCTCTCAAGAGAATTCACCAGTAATCTCAGTTCCTCAGCTGGATTCAAATACCTTATATCTTCTTCAGTTGTAGTATATTTTGGCATAAAATCCACTATATGTCTGCTATGTCTTCGAATAATTAGTTCGGTTTTCGACTCTGACAACTGGAGAAGACGTGCATTAATACTATAACTGACAGAGAAATCTTCACTGCTGAAATCCTGTTTTATTGAATTCTCTCTGATATATTTCATATCCTGGATTTGGGGGTTTATCTTCCTCCTGAGATGGAGATCCCCCACACTTGGAGGTAACTTGAACCCTGTTTTGGAAAATAATGGAATCTCAAAAGAAAACCTTATTGAATACGTTTTGATGGGACGGATGATTTTATCTGTTGGAAGACCGGAATCAGGATCATCATAAAGTTGACTGGCCTTGAAATCAACCATATCCAGGAAGTTATTCATGAGTATTTTCGAACCTGATCTAAAAGCCCAGAAATATCCTTCAAAACTGATGAAGATGTTTTCTATAGGAATAGGAACTGAACTAATGTTCGAGACCTTCACCACACCAGAAATGATGTCACCGGTAGAGTACGGATTATAATGGATGTTTGTGAAGTTGTCTATTTGGATATCGATGAAAACCGCATCTTGGCTTAGATATTTCAGTCTGTCGATGTTGAGCCAGATTGAGTTCTTCAACTCTGATACCAATGAGTTCTGTCCATTGCGAGGGGTGTTCTCTGTGGTTGAAGACGATACAGTACTATTAGACCGAACGTTATCGATGGAGGAGTAAGAAGGAGGGTCTTGTTTTTCTTGTTCATTAAGAACATCATCCAATTGCCTATTCAGATGTCTGTGAAGTTGATATGATGGTAGGAAATCTTCGATTTCCTGTGTATTTGTGGGTGATGGTGATGACTGCCGAGACAGAGTCTGATCGGTGTGATCGGGGCCTTTTGAATCGGCCTTTTTTGTATTTCGAAAGCGTTTAATTTTGAGTAGTAAAGATGACTGTAAGTTTATGTGTGAAGAGTTGAGATAACTCAATGATTGCGATATGCAGATATTTTAAATGACTAAGTTTCTGATCAAAGGAACATAATTCTATTTTCCAAGAGGGGGCAAAGAGAGGGCACTTTATATGATTCTGGAATTTTTGTTGATAATTTGAAGTTTTATCGCTCTATTTGGAAACTGTACTGTTTGTGTTTGCACAACCATCTTCCATTAGACTCTCAACTGGATGAATTCTGTGAAAATATGTTTGTATGACTAATAGAAGAACAAAGAGCTATATTTAACAAGGATATTTTTCATGTCCGATTTACTGTTTCGGAAAAACATAAGGGATTTCGGCTTATTTTAATTTTCAAGAATATAATGCACAATCTTTCCGTGGCACCAAGAGGCTCACGCGCAGAATTGGCTCAGTCGGTCTTGCAGGGCAGGAATCCAAGTACAATGCGTTCATTCTACAAGAATAGGGATATTTTTAACTCATCCATTGATCGTCTGAAGACATCATTGATGTATCGAACGAAAGGAGAGAAGTAAAGAAAATTAAAATAGCCAATTTTTTTTCATTTTATCCCCATTTATACAATGACTAATTTCTATTTCAATGAATTATTTGATGTAGATACACCCTCCTTTCCTCCCGTAATAGCCTACTTAAAACTGATTTCGTCATAGTCAGCATGTTCAAAGACATTCGTTTCCAATTGTCTCAATTCATACATAGCTTCAATAATGTCTTACAATGCTTATTATGTGTTTATCAATACATAATTATTTGATATTGATCCGTTACTTTAGCCCATTTCCAGTTGGCAATTCTTTGGGGCCTTCTAACCCTCTTTTGAATACAAACAGTAAATTGAAAAAACACGGTAAGTATAAGATTACTATCTCTGAAGGGAAACACTTCTATTTTGTAACACATTTCACAGGATGAAATATCGTAGTTTTTAAGGGTTCCCTAGTTTAAATAAATATATTGTCTCTTCTCTCTCTGATCACAACTTGGTGAAACGAGAAGTTCCATATTGAGGGTTCTCTGGAGGAACCTGAAGCCAATTGAGCTTGTCGTATTGATAGGAGCCCTCTATAACATGGAAAGTATATGCATTTCTCGAGATTCCAGAAAGATTCCTTTCAGACTTGTGAATGACACGATTGTGGATCAAAACAAGTGATCCGGCAGGAATTTCAACATTACGGAACAATGACTCATCGTTTCTGATCTCTTGAGATTGCTTTGATTTCTGCAGATCGAAATCTTCCAGAGTTACAGGATCGACAAACTTGGTTCCCCCCTTTTCAAGATCCTTAACAAATCTCTTCTCAATCGAAAAATTCTTATGTGAACCTGGGATGAAACTTAAACATCCATTTGATGTAGTGCAGTTCTCCAAAGCAAACCAAAATCCAATACAAGATTGTGGCTCTGTGTATAGAAACTCTCCATCCTGGTGACTAGGAACCTTTCCTCCTATTTCTGGTTGCTTGATAATGATCATACTCTGGAGTGCACGAGGATCCTTAAATCCAAGCTGTTTGCAAATAGCCTTTATGTCATCATTAACTGTGATTTTATTGAACTTTTCGTCCAGAAAGTGTAAACCATGACCGATCTTATTAATTGCTTTGTCCAAAGGCTTTTGAAGTTCCCCCTGTTTGTCGAAAGCGTCCACCTCAAAGAAATACCTGACCTTATCAGAGGAATTAATGAAATAATCATCTCCAACATGTTCACTATCGTCCTCTGCAGTTGTGAACTTCGTCATAGGGTGTGATTTCAGGTCTAATTGACTTATAAGATTCCGGATCTCTTTATTCAGCTCGTCTACGGTAGAAGCTGATAAGTAGTTTTCTATGGCAATACAGCCATCTCTGTCAAATTGTTTTAATTGTTCATCAGTGAGCATCGTTATTAACGTTATTATGCTATTATTTAGCTCTATTATAGCCAATAAATAGATCCTATCATTGAGATTCCATCTTTCTCAAGATAAGAGAACCGCATTCAAACATAGATAATCGACCCAATTTTGATCCGCGCTCCGTCCAACATGGAATTTTTTTATCTCTTTCAACAATTCACCACCTAATCAAGATCTCTCGTCTGCTCTGTTGTGCCAAACATCTCCATTAAGCACCATATTCAATACTGTTTCCATTCAGAATCATTATATCCAGCTTTATCACTCAATTGGAAAGCTAAAGAATATAAATATGGCCGATATCCCTCCGTAAGTATCTTGAAAATCACATTCCTTCGGGTCCTTAGTACTAACTTTTCTTCATCCGTTATCGATGTCTCCAATAGAAGAGTTCTCAGAAAACTGGTGATATTCACCGCCCTCATGATCATAGGCCCTATTCTGACCTTTTTCGTCAGTGGTGCGATCTTCGACAGTTCCATCGTGTCCGGAGGATTGGCTGCCCTTGTCGCAAACGTCGTGCTCATAGGATATGTCATAGTGGCATTTAACGAGGATCTGGGATCCGAACAAAAGGAAAAGAAAGAGGAATAGAGTACATTAATCATCCTCTAGAAGAAAAACTACTGTGTATCGTACATTCGACGACATAAATAGCTAATTTTAATATATATGCTCTTCAAAAGTTTACGTTCGTCTACTCAAGACTATCGATAACCCGTCCATAATCATCCAACTGGCTCCTAATTAGATGTATATGAACGTATTATCCTTGTCTCCATCATTGGAAGTGATATTCAAATGTGTTTCATTCGTATTTTGATGTAAAACTTTCAATCAAAAGTATATTCTATATCCAGTTTTCCAGAGGAAGATATATATCAAACATATAATGCTTAAATGTCTTTAAACATTAACTCTCTCCAACTCTTCTCTACCAGCCTTGGTGTAGAGGTATGCGTTGTAATCTCTGGCCCAAACCCAGCCTTCCCAGACAAGAAGAGCTGGAATAGCAACGTACAAAAATTGTGCCTTAGTTCTTCTGAAGGTGTTGAAAAATGCACTCTCCAATGAACCCTTCAATGGAGATTGGGCAAATGGAGAAACAGTGTATTGGGTGATACCCTTTTGCTTTGGAGATCCTGTAATATAATTATTAATTTGTGTTAGTATCAACCATTTGCTTCCTCGTTGCTAGATATCAATCAATCTATGTATCTTGTTTGGTTTCTTTCTACTTACCAATGTGACCCCACCAACCGGTATATGCTCCTGGATGACCTGTCATGCTGAATTATTTGTCTTTTGTTATTTCAAATACACGAGTATAAAGATATCCAAAAACAACTAAATAAAACTTATTTGTTTCTCTGTTGTATATTAAATTCATCTAAACCCTATTGGGTTTTTAGTTAGTTGGTGTTTTTTTTTTCGCTTGACATCCACCTCTTTCATTTCGCTTGTCCATAATTGGCTGCTTTTGTGATTACGTGGTTACTTAGTCATACAATTCTATGGTGCACGGATGCAACTTTTTCTCGTCTTTTTTTCTCACATGATCTGCCAAATAGAAAAAAAAAACATTGCACCAACACACATAAAAACAATATGAGGCTGTGTAGAGGAAAAATCGGGTTTAAATGATCTTTTTGTCCCACAAAGAATTAAAACCCGTTTTGGTTAACAAAGAGGTGTTTGTCCTTGTTTCCAGAAAAACAAAATACCTTGGAAGACTGACGCCCATAGGAATAGTGCTGGACATCACAATCAGGTGACAGTCGATGAAGAAATATTCATATCTGACTTCTGCGGCATCGCTCAAGGAAAAAGAGATACCAGGATACTACAAAGTGCCTACATTAATCCCCACTTCATATGCAGATTCAAGGGTCCTCAATAACATCGATAATGAGGAAGTGATACCAGCGATTAATTTCCATGAACTTTTTAGCAAGTTTCAACAAGAAGATAATGTTCAGGATAAGGGATCTGTATTAAAGAGTTTCAACCCACCTGGTTCTGGAGGGTTGACTAGAACATATTCTGAGAACGAGAAATCCAACTTTGATCCCACTAATGGAAGGCGGTTTCGATATGGTGTTTCCAGTGGAAGCTCGAGTCGAGTAGGTAGCAGAAACAGCAGCCGAGCTAATTTGTTGGATACTTCTAGTCCTAAAATTCATCAGGTTACTAAGCCAAGATCCAATAGATTGTCAGCTTTTCAGAGACGAAGATTCACAACTAATGTTCGAGGAATAGAAGATGAGTACATTCCGGACTTTTTTGATTTCAATCTCAGTGTATTTGGAGATGATCGTGACGAACGATTTTTGACTCAGGATACCATCCCTCCTCCCAAGATATTGAATCCTGTGTCTGTAGGTGATGAAGATGACGACGATGGTATTATTCTTAATGTTCCTCATTTGCGTCGAGATGAGCAAGATATTCTTAATGAAATTGAGGCACACTCCAAAGTTCAACCTATTTCTATTGAAACCAAGAAAGATGAAGTGATCCATGGTGCTGATGGACTCGTGATTGATTCAAACATCTTCAAAATTGCAGGATCACCTGAACGTGACAAGGATAAATACTATCTTGCCAATCTTCCCTCGAATTTTTCTTCACTCTCATTTAGTGAGCGTAAGAAGGCAATTAATGATATTCTCCCTGTTTCTCTGCAATCGGATGCAAATTACAGAAATCACTTGAATAAGATCATCAGAAGAAACTCGCTTTCCAAAAATAGTATTAATGATACTTCTTCTTCTACTAACTCCTCGCCAGCCTTCCGTTATATAAATTCGTTTTCAATGAGTTCGAACCAGTCAATTCATGTACCTGACAATGTGAATCAAAAGGGATCCGTGGTTCTGGGACGTTGGCGTCTTGGAAGAACCATTGGTTCTGGTGCGTTTGGAGTGGTAAGATCATGTGTTAATGTTGATGATACAAATGAAGTGAAAGCAATGAAAGTGATTGATGTTCATGGATCCATAGAATTCATAAAGAGATTCAGAGTCGAAGTTCTCATGTGGTCATTATTGTCTCATGAGAATATTTTACCACTTTATGACTTTAAGTTGACGGATCGCTCTTTTTTCTGCTTGACTGAAAGAGTAAGTGGTGGCTCTTTATACGATATAGTAAAGATGTGGGAACTGAATCCCCAGTCTTTCGAGTCAAGATTACCAAAAATCAAACAATTTATATCCGATATTTGTTACGGACTGAATTCAATGCATAAGATGGGTATTTATCATGGAGATATCAAACTAGAGAACTGTCTGATTGATGTGTACAATAATAACAAAGTTTTTCTCTGTGATTTTGGAATGGCGGGCTTCTTTAGAAAAGAAGACAACTTTGGTGAGAAGTTGACTGATATTTCAAAGCGTTTGCTTCAAGAAACATCGTTTTCCATACTTCAAAAGAAAGTCTCTGCAGAACCCTCTGCGTCACCATATTGGTCTAAATCTTCACCTTTATCTTCACAAACGGGTCTGTCTGGATACAGGTCTTCTTTTTTTTCTAATGCGCCTTCACAAAAGCCAGCAACACCCTCTTCTACTACTACTTCTGCCACCACTTCATTCGTGGTCTCTGGAAACAAACTCCCTGATCCACATATCGGCTCCTTACCTTATGCCTCCCCCGAAGTTTTAAAACCTAACCCAGATGATCTAGATGATCGTACAGATATATGGGCTTTAGGAGTTTTGATATATGGTCTGGTTATGCTGAAACTTCCATTTTATCACAGATTTCAACCAAGATTGAGTTTAATGATAATGAACTGTGACTATGACTACAGGACGCTTCAAGAGTCACTCACTGGTATTCAAGATGGTGATATAATACTCACATTGATCACGCGTTGCCTAACTGTGGATAAAGATAGGAGAATTATGATTAACGACATTTTGAAATTACTAACGACCTACTAATTCTGCATCATTCTTTTAATCAATTGCTTTTTGGCGAAATTCGTTTACTATATTAATAACTTATATTTTCATCTTCGTGCATGTTCTTTACGGTTTCGAACTATTTTATTGTGTATTAAATACCGTCGCTGTATTCTAATATTACTTGAGAGTTAATTCTATTCGAAAGCATTAATCGTCTCAAAGAGAGCGATATGACTGTACTGTTTATCTGCGTTCTCTTTGGCAGCATTATAGGCCTTAGGTGACCTATCAAACAAGTCATTCAGTTCTTCTTTAGTCAACTTGTTATCCATGATATCTCTTGATCTTAGTTCTTTAGCATATAAAAACTGGCCAAGATTTTCCAAGGTTTCGTTCTGGTCCTTCTTTCCTCTGTTGTTTATTGACAGTAAATTTTCAAAATGACCCAACTGAATCACCAGTTTCTCCAATCTCCTTTTCGAATCTGCTTTGGCGAGCATGATTTCCTCTATGGTATTGGCAGTAACAAGACGGTATACCACCACAGGCTTTTTCTGACCAATTCTATGGACTCTATCCATAGCTTGAAGATCAACTTGCGGGTTCCAGTCAGAATCAAATAGGATAACAGTATCTGCTGCTGTCAAATTGATTCCAAGACCTCCTGCTCTTGTAGATAATAGAAAAACATCAAAATCATCATTGTTAAATTGTTCTATCTGTTCTTTTCTATCCAACTGATCTGTTGACCCATCAATACGACAGGATTTGAGTCCTAGAAAATCTTCGACAAATTGTTCTATTAAATCAAGCATACTAGTGAATTGCGAGAAAATTAATACCTTATGTCCGCTGGAAATCAACTTTGGTAACAGTTGATTGAGCATCTCAATCTTGGATGATGAATCTATCAGGGTGGAATCAGTTTCAGAATTCCAAGGATAAAAGAATAAATGGGGAGAGTCACATATCAACCGCAATTGCATCATGACATTTGAAAGTTTCTTATGCGATATTTCCTTCTTAACGAATTCCCAATGTTTTGATAATAACTTATCGTACTTAGGTTCGTCGTCACCCAGCTGGGATTCGATAAACTTTTCAATGTCTTTATCTGTACGATACCGTTTATTCACCAGCTTTGGATTGACAGCCAGATACTCTTTAAAGCATTCTGATAACAATGTCGGTTTCAATTTGTCGGTTAGAGCAGCTTTGTACAATATCTCTTGTTTTTGTGACAACTTTGAATAGATAATATACTCCCTTTTTGGTGGAAGTCCCTTGATCACATCCTTTTTCAATCTTCTCAATAAGAATGGCTTCAAAATTGTGTGTAAATTAGTAACCAAACTCTTTTGGATCTCAGCATTAATGATCTCATTAAGTTCTGTGTCATTACCAGTGTCATCTTTCAAGCCTTCAAGTGCTGTGAAATCAAACCATTGTTGAAACATCTCGATGTCATGGAAAATCTCAGGAAGAATGAAGTTTAATAGAGACCATAATTCATTCAGATTGTTCTGCAATGGTGTTCCTGTCAACAGCAGTCTATTTGAAGTGTTCAGCTTCTTTAGTTGTCTGATCAACAGACAATTGTTATTCTTAAGTCTGTGTCCCTCATCGACAATAAGTAGTTGCCACGAGATGGAGCTTAGATACTTGAAGTCTCTAATACTGATTTCATAGGAAGTAATTATCACAGAACACTCCTTAAACTTCCTGCGCAGAAGTGGTCTTTCGTCTTTGGTTCCCAAATATCCTAGAACATTTATCGATGGAGCAAAAGTATGGAACTCATTTACCCAATTGGAAACAGTTGAGAGAGGACAACATATAAGAAATGGACCATTAATCGACTGTTCAATCAAAAATGCAACTAAAGCAATGGTCTGAAGAGTCTTTCCCAATCCCATTTCATCAGCCAATATACCATTCAGTCCATTTTGATAAAGAGTAATCAACCATTCCATTCCTGCTATCTGGTAATCTTTCATAACACATCCAGTCACAAGTTTAGGTTGTTGCGAATTGACTTTGGAGACTTCCGAAGCTGCCTCCAACTTCTCCTTGGTTTCACTGGATTTGGCCGACATCATATCAGTGATCTTTAGTTGCTTCTTCTCCTTCTTAGCTCCTCTTTTAGGCTTCTTTTTGGGAGGTTCCTTCTCTGCTGCCTCATCCTTCACTGGTTCAGAAGACTGGGTTTGAGTCATTATGGAAGTGTTCAACAATGTATCAGCAATGATACTGCTGAAAACCTGTGATCTTTTAACCAGTTCATCTAGTTTTTTCAGTTTCCTACTCTGAGATAAACTGTTTAGCTTTTGTTCTTCCTCAGTGGGATGTTTGTGATCCTCTCTGGCTTGTTGCTCCAGAAGCTTGAGGATTCTCTCCTCCTCCAGTTCCTCCTCAGTCTTGTCTGACACGATTGTTTCTGTTTTCTCTTTTCTGTTTGGTGACCATGTCATGATTGACGGTTTGTTTTGTTTCCCAACATAAACTGTTATTTTTATCCAATAGGATCCTTATTTCTTGTAAAAACGAAAGATAACCTCTTTCTTATCAAGGAGAACAAGCCCAAAATTTGGTCAGATCAATTCAGATAGATGATGATCTACAGAGACGCGTAAAAGAGTGAAGAGGCAAAAACCCAGATCGCAAAAATATACATCCGTGCACCATCCATCCGATTTCGCTCCTTTGAAAATTTTTTGCCTCAGCGAATGGTTTTGCTGAAACCGTAAATGGATTTAACTAAGTACAACAAACCAATAAACCAGAGGAAGTAGACCTCTTTGAAGAATTGTTGCAAGGGCACTGACATTGGAACATTTATTTGTGAAAAGTATAAAGAATTCCAGGTACATCAGATAATCAGGAGTTGAAAAGACACAGATCACAGCAGGTTGGAGAATTGAAGACGCCTTTTTGAAGCCACGAATGTATCATGTCGGACAATAAACAGGATATCGAAATGTCAAACGCAGAAGAGTCATCCAGGCAAACTGCAGGTTCCTTCACTCCAGAACAGGAAAATGAAGAAAAAGGTATTAATAGAAACGATTTGGACGCGCAGTTGGCAACGTTAAACGATGAAGCCAGGATATTCATAGCAAGACAAACAAAACCAGTGATTGTTCCCTCGTTTGCAAGATGGTTTGATATAAACTCGATCCACGAGATCGAAAAGAGATCTCTTCCAGAATTTTTCACTGGGGAGTCGAGATTCAAAACACCTCGTGTTTACAAGGAGTTCAGGGACTTCATGATCCACACCTACAGACTGAACCCTATTGAGTACTTGACCGTGACTGCTGTTAGAAGAGGACTTGCTGGAGATGTTGCTTCTATTATAAGAGTTCATGGGTTTCTCATCAAATGGGGTCTTATAAACTACCAAATTGATCCTAAAACCAAGCCCATTGTTATGGGTCCTCAATATACTGGACATTTCCAGGTCACTCTTGACAAGCCTACTGGATTAGAGCCATATCTTCCAGCAGATACTGAGATTATCGAGGATAATTCATCTGGGGAGACTTCTGGTGCTACTGAAAGCAAGAACAAAGGTCAAGCCAATGGTGTTAAGTCTGAATCTGCTGGAATTCCGCTCAACATGGAGATCAGACACAACATCTATGATAGCACGCAGGACGCGTTCACATTGAAAAGTGAGGATTCTGGAAAGAACAATGCATTGGCAGGATTGAAACAACTGTATTGTAGTATCACTGGAAATGAAATCACTGAGACCAGATATCACAACTTGAAGACGAAACAAAGTATTTCGCAAAAAGCCTTTGAGGATGGCCAGTTTCCATCATCGTTCAAGAGTGCCGACTTTGTGAAATTGGAAAAGCTGCATGCCAACTCTGATGCCAGACCATGGAAAGATCAAGAAGTTTTGCTTTTGTTAGAGGCCATTGAGATGTATCAAGATGATTGGAACTCGATTTGCGGACATGTTGGATCTAGAACAAAGGAGCAGTGTATTGCCAAATTCATCCAACTTCCGATTGAGGATAGATATTTAGAGAAACAACTTGCTAAGAGCGATGATGGATCATTAATAAAGTCTGGTGATGGTACGGGATCTCTGGCCGAGCAGGTGAAAAAGACCATTGAGAGTTTGATAGAGGATGGTGAGAAATCGAAGGCTATTGAAGGATTGAAGTCCCGTGCAGAGACTCAAATTTCTGAAGAACAAACTACACAAGATTCATTAATTTCGCAAGTACTAGAGTTGACTTTGAAACAATTTGAAATCAAGTTTTCCAAGCTTCAACAGTTGGATTCTCAGCTACAGGCTGAGAAGAAACGACTAGCTTTGGAGAAGCACAATCTGGTGGTCGATCGACTTGCACTACGTAAGCAGGCTGCGTCTGTTCGTGGCAAGTTGATCAAGGCCAGCGAGCTTGGTGCCACTGACGAAGGTCTTTTGCTATGTGAGGAGGCCATGATTGAGGCCACAAGGGCACCGCGCGTGGTGGTTACTAAGAAGGTTGGTGAGCTAGGGGGTTCTAGTACTGGATCTTCTGGTGCTAGTAACACCAATATTCCTGACTCGGATGCCAAAATTGTTGCTGGTGAAAGTTTTGAGCCGGTGAGTGTAAAGGCTCCGCAGGTGTACACGATGTGGTCTTCTTAGAGACCGGGGGAATGAGGCGATGTTCACGGGGAAGCGTTTCCTGTGTAATTTTGATTTTTCCCTTGGTGTGGCTAGTGTTTTCCCATGTATAGTATAACATATGTATTTGTCTTAATCAGGCAAGTCCTGCCTATCTTTTGTCCCAATAGGGCTGTAGAAAGTTGTCGGCGCAAATTTTTGCCGGTGATTTTTAGTCTATTTTCTTCCTGATTGAGCGAACCCGGTAGGGAGGGGATTTATTAGTTTAGCGAGGCCTGGAAAAACTAGCGGGCATGGCGAGTATGGCGGGCAAACTGGTTCCTGATGAATGAGTTTTGTGCGGACTCGCGCGGGGAGAGACATAATGCTGATTAGATGACCTGATTGGAGTGATGGAGAAAACCAGTGAAGTTTTTGTGAGTTTTGTGACAGATTAGAAGGAATTTGCATGAGATAAAGTGATTTGTTTTAAGGTTTGCGGGGACCAAAGTGTTGTGTTTGTATAGAATAGCACAGGATTTTCAGATCAAACACAATCAAGTTCTAGAGTAAAAAGTCTAGGTAAACTTGTTTGAAAGTTCTGAGTCTTTGGGGAAAGACAGATATCCAAAACAACAGGAATGGCACAATCAAGACCTAAACCTTGGGAGATGTCAAACGGAACGCCCTCATCTTTGTCATCACAGGTAACAGGATCAACATCAGACCTGGCAACAGTTGAATCACAATCTACTCAGAATGCACCTGCGTTGCCAGATAAACCATCAACGCTCACCAACGCAACAGTTCCAGCAACAACATCGCTCAACTCGTCCAGCACGCTCTCCAGAACATCGCCATATTCACAATACGGAGGTATGGGAGGCGGATATGGGTCCTCTATGTACGGATCAGGGGGTTACGGATCATCAATGTACGGTTCTTCATATGGAGGTGGAATGTATGGCTCCTCGATGTACGGTTCGTTATATGGCTCAGGAATGGGCTACGGATCAAGAATGGGAGGTATGGGCTACGGATCTGGCATGTATGGTGGGTCCAACATGATGATGAACCAGGGTCTTGTAGGCTCACTTACACAAGGAACAGAGGCAACATTTCAGCTTATAGAAAGTCTAATAGGAGCTTTTGGAGGGTTCGCACAGATGTTGGAAAGCACATACTATGCCACACACAACTCCTTTTTTACTATGATTTCTGTTGCAGAGCAGTTCCAGCATTTAAAAACAGCAATGGGTTCGCTTCTAGGTGTATACACTCTCATAAATTGGGTCAAAAAGGTGTTGAGAACCATCAAGGGTGTGAAATCAGGCATTTCCGTGGATGAGTTCCTTAAATACCAGAAGAAATTGGGCTCCAACGATAAAAGCAACAAAGATTCTAGTAAAGATCATTCATCTAACGATAACAGAATATCTCTCAAACCTCTCATTTTCTTTCTTGCCGCAGTCTTTGGCTTACCTTACATGATGAAGAAGCTGGTCTCGCATATGGCTCAACAACAGCAACTTCTAGCTCAGCAAGGTGGTTTGCAACAACAAGGACAATCAACTTCGTCACAACAACTGCTGCAACAACAACCAATCGACCCAAAAAAATTAGAGTTTGCAAGAGCTCTTTATGATTTCAACCCAGAAAACGAAGAGATGGAGCTCAAGCTTCAGAGAGGAGATTTAATAGCTATTCTATCGAAGGTGGATGTTGAAGGAAAACAATCTAACTGGTGGCGCTGCAGAACCAGAGATGGAAGATTAGGATTCGTCCCTTACAATTACCTTGAGCTGATAAAGAGGGCAAACAACGCTGAAAACTCGAATCCTGTCGAAACCCCAGCTCCAAACAGAGTCGTGGAGCTGGATGTCGAAGAGTTCAAAAAGGCATAAACTCCTAGACATATATATCCACAGCCACTAGCATAGATAATTACGATTTTTATTGCTCTACAGAATATTTGTCAATGTTGTATAATTTTAGGTATGATGAGATCCATCTTGAAAGCATTAATGCGCTGATTCGTTTCACTTGTAGAGTTCGTTGGTTTGTATATTAGCATCATTTAGACCATCATCTTTCTTATGAAAATCATATAGTATGTGTGTGTTTGTCTGTTTTATTTTTCCTAATGAGGAAAAAGGGGATGACTGGAGTCACGTGCATGCTATCATTCCCAAAACGTAAACTCGGAACGACCGATGGAGGGGTAAATTTTACCCTGTGTAGAGATGTGTTAATGTTTATGAGTTTTTCTCCTTTGTTTTTAGTGATTACATAATCTACGCCCGTGCACTGCTTGATTTTAAAGAGGATTGAATATTTTATTTTTAGTTTTTGCACACAACCTTTTCTAATCTGCTTGAGTTTTTTGCGATTTTGCGATATATCTGAACCTAATTGCTGTATTATACAAAGACAAAGGAAGAATTCCAGTAATTAACAAGTTACAGATTTTCTATTTTTTTAGTTATCTAGAGGGTTTGGTTTGTTTGAGGATCAGCAGAAATAGAACCAGTAGCTTAGCGATTTGTTTTTGATCCAAATTGTTTGGTTTTCAAAAGTAACTCTAAACAGCTATTGAAAGGGTATAGAAATCTGGCTTGTTACTAGAGATTGGAGAGAGTTGATTAAATCACAACTGGTCAAAGAGAGGACGTTTTGCAAGTAGAATAAGAGGCACAATGGAACAGGGTCAAGGAAATGCGTATGGTTGTATGTATAAGAGTTGAGGAGTTGGGACTAACTTGTTGGAAGAATGAAAGACCATTATACTAACAGATCCCGGTATTTGGGGACACTACAGACCCTGTGATGGGACCAGGACAATCGTCCACAATTCCTGTTGGAGGACAGATACAGGGTCAACCATTTCAGATGACCAAAAGGGACAAGAGACGCCAACAGATACAATCGAAGCTAATTAAGATGGAAGACCAGTTCCAGCACGACAAGGATTATTATTATAGAGACTCGCTCATCCAACTTCAATACAAGCTGAGTTCATTGCATTCCGGAGACAATCATGTTTTTTTACAAAGGGTGAAAGATCATGAGGAATTCAGAGATGCTGAGCTGGTGAGGTTGAAGTTGGCCGAGGAATACCAGGTTCAATTTGTCAACAAGGAGTTCAAAGAGGATTACGATAACGCCGTCTCAGAGAGAGAAAAGGTCATCCAGTTAGTGAAAGAAAAGCTTCATGAACGTATACTCAAGAAAATCAAGCAATTGAAGGAGGACAAGGCTTTAATCGATATCGCCACCTCTTCGTCATCCGCTAATCATTCCGCCTCAAGATACAATGGTAATTCCAACTCTAAAGAGAGTGGATACAACTCCGGATTCGAATCTTCGTCTTCTTTCTTTTTCCCGGGTGAAAGAAGATCAAGAAGAACTCATGGTAGAAGATATGATGGAAGCTCTTTACATCTGAGTAACGGCGAGGATTCAGCTGATTCGGGAACAGGAACAGGTACAGGAACTGGAACTGGTTATGGTTCAAGTTCAGGAAGAAAGAGACAGAAAACAACTAGACATTTAGCTACAGGAGGAAATACTAGTGCAGGTCATGCAAGTGGAGGACGTAGTGCGGATGCATCTTCTGCTGGTGAAGACTCTGCAAATTCTGCCCGCGTGATAACTGATAACCCTCAATTGAATGAATTTTTGTATGGTGAGGAGTTCATAAAGAGACAGGAAAAAGCCAACACTAGACACTCATCCAAGAGCTATCAAGGATGTCCGGGACTCAAGCCTGAAGAAATCAACGATGATCTGAACTTCCTTAGAAACGTCATAGGAGCCATCCAGAATCTCAAAAAAGGCTCCAAATAGATGATGATATATAGCAATCCGTCATTATTGTAAAAACTATGTACATGATAGCAATGATTTCAAGATAAATAAATAGTAATAAGGAAAATAATCGAAACTCTTTTTTCAGGCCAATCTTCTGTATAATGCAACAAGCTCGTCTGCTAAACTCTTCATTTCCAGATCAGAATTTGCGAGCTTATCATATAAAGACTTTCCCAAATCAAAAACCTTTTCATCGTACAGATTTGGAATCAATCCACACCCATCTGCAACGTCAAATATGACGTGTTTGTCATCACTGGGTTTGGCCATGATATATGGAAGAAGACTGTCCTTATCGAAAGCCATGTTTGTCACTCGACGTTCAAGATAACTATTAAATGGTTTAGAGTATTCGTAAATACGCAAAATGTCAATGACCAAATTAACATCTTCCTGACGGATACTGGCTTTTTTTGCAAATGGACCATCAGGAAAATTGAGACTTTCTAATATTGCAAAAAGACTCTTATTCAAAAGACTGACATCAAATTCTCTCATTGAGTTCAGTAGCGACCTTAAGTAGTCACGGTTCAGCGGAGACAATTTCATGGAGATGTTTGCCAAAATGAAATGATGGATTAGAAATGGAGTTGGTTTCATAGCATATTCTATTAAGGGTGTTTGTTTTTTGTTTGTGAATTGTTGTGTATAATATCTGTTCAAACGATTCAAGCTCTCTAGTTTGTGTCTGAACATTCTAGCCGATTTCTTTGAATGAACCCCTTCCTTTTCTATAATTGTCAGCTTTTGTTGTCTACCTTTGAGACTAGAAAACATGCTATTCAAAATATTCTTGCTTGTTAGATAGTATCCGTGCTCTAAAAGCCTTTCGATCAACAACGAGAGCAACTCAGTATCAAGATTCATATTTTTGAGCTCTATCAAGTCAACAATATTCATGACTCCATTGAGATCCTTGCTTTGCTTCAGGATTGTTTGTATCAATGTTCGATCGAGGGCTGTCCTGCTGGCCATAATTCGAAGGATCTTGGATGATTCTTGAGGATAAGAATTTAAAAGGAGGTTCCAGACAAACTTATTTTTCACAATCCCCTTGGTCTCTATTTCTTTTAATATGTCATCAAGTGGTGCCAATCCATATTTCACTCCTTTGTCGGTATTTTCTATTTTTGTCTGTAGATAAATGAACTTTGCAGCCTCAAACTCGGTTAAGGGAATATTATCCTCTAAAATGTCATCAAAAAGCTCTGTGATTTTCATTATTTCCCCTATATGTCGACTGTTGTAATTCAAAATGATGGAAAACATCTGGTCTAGCTGTAATGTGGTAAGATGCAAGGCTCTGGGGCTCGGGAGTTCGAAATAAGCTGCCACTAAATTATGAGCATCGCGATGGTCTATGTATTTGCATATCTGTTGATGAAGATGATACGGTGGAACATATCTCTTGAGTTTCATTCGTTCTGCTCTTATTTCTGTTGATTTTGTTTTCTCAAGTGACTTTAATGCTCTTTTCACAGGATCAGTGGTGGGCTTGACCACCTTGTTATTGTCTAGCCATTTCAACGCAAATTTAGCTAGTTTGGAACGGAAACAGGAACTGAAATCTGAATAGAGCGAGTCAGAACTAAACTCACGAACAACTCTATTTTCAAATTGATTCAATCGTTTCTTATTTTCATCGGCTGAATGATTCCGTGTTAGCATTCGATACCATCCATGATCCATGGGATTTGCATCTGACGGACTGTCTCTGTATCTCTCTTGATCTTGCAACAGTTGCATACGAGTTGCAACACCCCCTGTGTTTAGATCTGCATTATTGTTAGCTCCAATGCGCAATTTTCCCAGAAGAGCGTAGTTGTGTGGGTTTATGAGTTTCGAATAGTGCCTAAGATGGATGCAACCTCTCCAGAAGTCATGACACAGCATCTTATCTGCACGGTAAAGAGAAGACAGACTTGCGCAAAGAACAACTTTCTATGAGGCAGGGGCGACAAATAGTGTGTGCTGGATAATTAGCGATGGAGATTTGGTCTTGAAATGGAGATTCTAGATAGAAAGACGTCAAACAAAAGACATTTAGATCTGTCAGGTCAACTTTGTATGCCTCTTCTCATGGAGTGGGAAAACAAAATAAAATTTGTTGTAAACGTCTATCGACGCAGTTATGCGACGATATTCTGAAGCTGTCTTAATGAAGAACAAAAAAATCTAGAAAAATATGATGGAAACCGGAATCCAGAAATGCCAAGAATGCTTTGCTTATTTATAACCGAAACAAATATAATGAGAAGAAGAGAGACTTATCTGACAGCCACCTCCGAAAGGCTTATGAGACGAAATCGGACCCAATAATTCAAAACACTCCTTTCGAAGCAGACAGTTTCTAACATAAGACAAACAGTTTCCATGGATTTCATTAACATTTTGCAAAGCCCCCCCAAAAAAACTATGGCTATTTATTGGAACTCGTAATACGAAACCGGTCAAAGCTGCATTTTTGAATTGCCGAAACCAGGCTGGAGAGCTTTGAGTGTAATATGTATCTTGCTGATTCGCGGCTGCGGCAATCTGTAATGCATTTTTTGTGTGGTGATTGGAGCTATCAGTTTGGTAAAAGCACGACCGATGGGTAGATATATTCGGTGATTCGTTCTTTTTAAGGCAGAATGAGAGTTAAATCCCGAAACTGAGTTATAGATGGAATTGATAGGGGTGGTGAAGCAGAAGAGGGAAGAAATGACGTTTTTATTAGTTTAAAGAGAACAAGGATATCACCTCATAGAGGTTTGAGTTTTCTGCTAGATTGTTTTTGTTATCTCGTTTGCATTCGGTTGGAGAATCTGACTATCTCTCATGGCACCTTTGGTGAAGTGCGGCAGAGTCAGTTTTTGACAGTCGAGACACAGCATGGTGGTTATTTCTATTTTTGTTGAAATGTTGTGGTGTGATTGGTAGTTCAAGTTGTTGTTCCGTTCCGTTTATATAGTGAATCTGTGACGTTTCCACTGACGTTTTGCCTGTTCCATGATGCCATTTGTTGTAGTCTGGGGGGCTTGATCAGTTGGCGTTAGGCTTAGTATTTTGTATAGCGTTTCCGGTTTTGACCGGAATCGGGCAGTCAAACAGAAATTCTGCGCCATCTTTTCTTAGACCATTTTTATTATAATACATCCAATTCCCCTGCGAGAATTCACAACTGGACATTTAAATTATTTGACAACAAATATTTGTTTCGTCTTATCTGAACTATATATCCTGTTCATTATTCAAAATACAAACAACAACATGTCTGAAGAAAAGTCAGTTTTGCCACAATACACCGAGCCTTCCGTTCTCATCTCCCAAAAGCAACTCGATGAGCTTTACAGATGCAAGAACAAGTATGAGTCCCTAACTAAGAAGAAGAGAATTCTAAATGCCATCCTATTGTTCTTGATTGCTGGTTACTGTATCACCTCTCTCGTTTTCAACAAGAATGGTCCTCATGATGTCCGTCGTTACCACGACAATGACGAAGACTTCCATCCTCGTTTCCATCACGAAATGGTTAACTCCCCACACCCTGATCACTTTCCTGAGTTCGATGAGCACCATTCCAAAGAGTTCATGAAGTATCACGGCTCCTTCAGATCCATGGAAAAGGAGGATGATGATGACGAGAAATCCGAACACCCAAGAAAGTCTTTCCACAAATTCTCAAAGAACGGTAAGAAGGCCTGCAAGGGTAAGAAGGCCGAGATGAAGAAGGCCGAGATGAAGAAGAACGAGATGAAGAAGTCCCGTCACCACAAACAAGTTGACTCTGATGAAGAGTCTGACTCCGAAATCCACCACTTCAAGCACCCAGAAATTGGTAGAAAGGGTGGTAGATTCCACTACGGAAAGACTGGTGCTGATGCTAAACTCAGAGATGAGCCTATCGAGCACTCTGAACCAGAAAATGAGGCAGTCGATGTTGCCGCTCCTGCCCAAGAGGAGTCAAAGGTTGAAGAGTCTGCTTAAGCTTTTCATTATACCTCTTAACTAACTCAGGAACGACTGGTCCTGTTGTTTTTTTTGGGATTATTTTTTTATATTACATGAACGCCTGGGGCTTCTCTGTTCTTTTTGTTGCCCCGTATGGCTGTCCTTCACATACTATATCCAGTCTCCTCTTTATCGAGTAGGGCTTTTTTATATGGAATACAAACTTGTGAAGTTAAATTATCAGGCAATCGAAACTGTAGTGCCGAAAAAGTCTGCCGAGCTCAACAAAAAAAGTATCAACGAGCTAAAGGGGACAATGCCTCTCTTATCAAGAGGCCGCTATATACGTTCATATATAGAAGAAGTGAAAGCCCGGATTGTATTAAACTAATCGACATTCAGTAGCCATTGCTCTTCAACCAGGACGATATCTCTGCCCCAAAAAACTCCTCAATCACCTTGTGATCATACAACGAAAGTCTCTCCAACTTCTTTATCAAATCATAGCCAATTAAATCGCTAACGATACTGTCCTGTTTATAATCGCTGTGGTTCAAAACAAAATCTCTGATGTACCTCGCTGTCGAAGGAATTCTGCCAGAAACACGATACTTGATCAGTTTCAGATATATTGCCAGTTTTCCACTTTCATCTTTTGGCAATTCGGCATTAATGTATTTTTCCACAAGAGAGATTAGTCCTTCGAATGTAGGTGTTCCGTTGAAGATCTCATCTAAGCTCAGCTTCTCAATGACTGGATCTTCGTCTTTCTTACCCCATATGTTGGTTCTAAAATGGAACTTACCCTTGATAGTAGAGTCCAGTTGATGTGCAACCTTCATATTTTCCTCAGCATATGAAATAGGTAGATAGAAGTTCGGCCTGTATTTCAAAATGGACTGCGAAAGCAGAGCAGAGAAGTCTGCAAAGGCTGCATTCTCGAAGTCGGTGATGGAAATCTCCATAGGACGGAGTTCAATTCTCCAACCAGGAACAGATTTGTTGGAGGGAATGGCAGATTGTGATGGAGGTTTAAATCTAAGTGTTTGCCAATTGGTGGACTGAATGTTCTCAAAATGGTCTGTTTCTTTTGTATTGTCTTGGTTCAATAACTCGCGGAATATGACTATTGGATCTCTTATGAATAAGTGTGCAAAGTGATTTGCCAAAACATCATCAAACCCATTAGCCTTCAGTGTTTCAAGCACCTTGTCATTAATGGGTGAGTTCAGATCGTTATATTCCTTTCTGAAGAAATTGAAAGAACCATCCTCTGGGTTGATGTCACCCAGATACTGGTCAACAGAGTCATATCTAGACTTAGGAATTCTCTGAAGTTTGACGTCATCTTTGACGAACCCTCTCTCCGAATGGCCTTCCAAAGGTGGGACACCTCTTTCATAGGGAGTTCTATCGTCAACGGCACCAGCAATAACATTCCATCTGACATCTTGATCGGCCAAATGACCCCTAAATATTGGAGCAGCAGATGTAAGAGAGAGAGTCAATGGAGCTATATTCACCAAGGAATCATACAAATACCTGGCTTGGTGAACATCGGGAGCCTGCATTGTCACCTGCAGACAGCTTGATCCCATTCCAAATCCCATTGAGTCCATATAGATGTATCCAGGTTTTGCTGCACCTATAAAAGGTTCTTCATCATGGAAGGGAAAGAGATTTCTCTTTGGAATGGAGGGGTCGATTTTGTCTAGAATGGTGTGCTTGTCTTTATACAAAGGAATGTTGATCGACACTTTCTGGTTTCTTCTACGTCTGATATTTGCTGTCAAAGTTGGGAACCTCACATGTCTGTTTATGATCTCGTCTGGCAAAAACAAAGACTTGGAGGCAGGTCCATTTGGCAGGGCAGGCGGAAATGTAAACACATCCACTCCCATTCTCGGAAATGAGGTCAGACTCATTGGTAAAATGGTTTCGTCATTCATTTCTTCAGTTGCCACCTTCCTCCGTGCCTGCATGTTCTTTTCCACATACAGATAATCCTCCAATTTGCCTCCGTATGGCTTTAAAGGAGTGGCCTCGATCATGAACCGACCATACTCCGGATGGAATAAAATGTCGTTGGAAACAGCTTTGTGGTAGTCGGAGCCTCCCTCAGCTAGCAAAGTCAAGACATAATCCTTGTCAATAGCCAATCTTGCTGTCTTGGCTTTGTCATCGAGCTTCACCAACATGTATTCCAACTCATCTCCCCAGAGAAAAGTGTCGTTGGCTCTGGCTTCTGCTGCCTTGAAACAGTTGATCAATTGTATGATTCCATTCTCCCGCACATGCTCAGCGTACTCCCTAGAGTCCCGCCAATGCATGGGGGTTCCTAACGATAAAAGACCCATTCTGAATGTGTGTGGGAACTGTGGATCTCTCTAGACCAGCGTCTAACCAGAAGTCTAATATAGCAAATTTCCAGCAATGTCTATCTATTGTTCTCAAACGATGGCTATTCTATATGCAAAAGGATGTCACCAGGTCTGCGTCTGCTGCAAAGAGTCCTACACAGTCAACCGCTCTATGTCTCGGTGATTCTCTCTTGTCTTGTCTTTTCTTCTCCTGCCTTTTCCTCTCTGACTGATTTCGCCACAAATAACACCGCTACTGGCTCAAAATCAACACTTTTTCTCTCGATTTGGCCCTCACTACTGTCCAATGGCTCTCCCTTTCACTCTTCAACCTACCTGGAACTTTGTATTCCCTTATTTTCTACGGTTCTCCCCGTCGGCCAGTATCAACCCTCGATGCTCTTGTCTCCTAAAAACAAAATCCGCTCTAATTTTTTCTCTTAGACACTCAAAAATAACAAATCCGGACAAATCTTCCTTCCTCCAAATTTTTCAGCTCTCTCCCACTGTCGAAAATGCACAATTTACCCACTTTATTTGTCAGCACAGATAGATACTCACTCACCCTTTTTCGTATCCACTCTTCTATACCGTCCTCCTTTCTCTTTATATACTTCTGTTCTTATCTAAAACCTACTTTGTTCAACTATAAAATGTCACACAACTCAATAATTCCCGCTCACATGCCGATTACTAATCCTATGCTGCTGCCCTCTCTACCAGGCTGCATTCACCCGTTACACCCCCCCAATAGCCAGCCTCTATATCCAAAGTTTTTTCCACACATTTAATCCTCACTTCTCAGATCTGATTCTCCCTCGCAAATTCCTCTTTTCCCCTTTATCAAACCCTGTATCTCGCTACTGCCTCCTAAATCCCCACCCCGGATAAAGAGATCTCGTAGTATCCTTGCATCATCTCACGTGCATATCAAGACGCATCCAAAATCTTTTATCCTCAGTCATGTGTGGTAGATCATGTGATATGATTTTCAGTGTTTTTTTTTTCTTTTCTTGTCCTGAAAACTCAAAATCACCTAAGCAAGCTAGTTAGCTAGCTACCTGTAAAACTTTAAATAGAGAAAAAAAAAATTACTAACATTCACCGTATCAATCTGCATGTATCTTTGTATCTTTGTTTCTCTTTCTATACACATTTTGTTACATTCACACTTATCGCTCGTCTCTCCCCTCCCATTACCAAAAATATAATCATTTACCACCCCCATGAACAGTCTCCAGGTAGTGATCCCAGGTGATCATATACATTTAGACTCCTCCTCCCAGATCACTCTGGGTCCAAATGTACGAGTCCAGAACGAATCATTATGCCCCACAACAGCAGGCTATCTCGTCTCACAAGAAAACAAGCAGAATAAGGTTTATTATGTGGAATCAACATCCAAAAGATACATACCAGCTGTTCAAGATTTTGTCGTCGGAACGATCATAGGTTCGTTCGGTGATTATTACAGAGTCTCGTTGAACAACTTCAGCTCTCCTGTTCTGCTCAACCTTCTGGCTTTTGAAAACGCATCAAAGAAAAACAGACCAAGATTGAAAACTGGAGATCTGATCTATGCAAGAGTATCATTTGTCGACAAAGATCTTGATGTTGAACTGGAGTGTTTTGATGCTACTACAGGTAAAGAATCTGGATTCGGCCTTCTTGAAGGAGGTTTCGTTGTCCAAGTGAAACTCGCTTATGCCAGATATCTTTTGTTCCAGCAGAACGCCCATATTCTCACAGTCCTAATGAAGAAATGTAAATTTGAAATAGCCGTCGGAGTCAATGGAAGAGTATGGATCAAAACTGATGACCTCAAATCTACAATAGCTTGTGCACGTTGCATAGAGTCATCCCAATCCTGGTCTCAACACAAAATCGCTAAAAATGTCGACTCCATTTTCAAAAGTCTCGGGCTTTGAAAACCCCACAATCTCCTAATTATATATTGTACATTAGTCCCCTAATATAAACTTCCTAGTTAATTAAGTCCTATTATGTGTTGTCTCCATTTCCGATAATTGCATTTTGATTATGGAGAAATGGAGACGTAGCCCCGCTATCATTTTGCAGGCCTCCAACAGCTTCACTGTGGATGATCAAACTGCCATCAACAATAGATCCTGGTACTTCACTTTCCAGAGTCATTTGTGATGTTTCTGGGTTATTGGCACTATCTCCTAGTACCTGCATTTTGGGTAATGAGCTGTAATTGAAACTGAAATAATCATTATTCTGCATATGAGTCACCAACGTGCTGTTTTCAACGTGACTTCCAACCTTGGCTTTACCCAAATATCCTTCATCTTCATAATCCAAATCATAAGATGCAACCTCCCTATTACCTGGCTCTTCTTGTAAGTTGTTACTGTTGTACCTCCAATCGCTCTCCAAAACATCTAACGGTGAGAAGTAGTCATATTTGCTCTTGAGTTGTCCGCTTTTATTGAGAGATAGGCCATCTAAACCATCAACAATCGCAGGTATCACAGAACTTGGAACTAAAAAGTTATCAATAGCTGTGCTAGTCATCACCGCAGAATTATTCACTGTTTCATTCACATCTTCATTTGTTAAATCATTCTCTTCCGTTCCACTATCAACAACCCCAACCAATTTTTCGACATCAGTGGAAGATTTATACAGCTCTAAACTTTCAGAAGAAATCACCGGAAGAACATTAGAATATTGAGTGCAGAGATCAGAAAAAAGAGAGTTTTTTTCTTCAGGGTCAGAGGAGCTATAATTTCCTGAGTAGCTCAACCCTTTAATCTCATCCCCAATAATTGAATGTCCCTCATTAAACTCTCTATCTATGGTTCCAACATAACTTTCTTGAAATGTATTAAGAGGGTGTTCAATCATTTCAGCCGTATTATCTTCAAGGTTAATAACTGGTAATCTTTTATTCTCCTTTATGTGTGTGTCAATTTTATTGTTAGTTGAACTGATAAAACGGTTCACCTCCTCGTCGATTTTCCTGAATTTCTGGAATTGATTCTCGTAAAACTTCATCTGGAGTTCATTTTCGTTATCTGTACTATTTTTGTCATCGTTCATATTGTTTTTCTTGATGATGTGATCACTGGAGTATTCCTCCAAGTTCAAAAACTTCAATTCTCTGTGAGGTTTTCTCGACTTGAAAGGAGAGGTGTAGTTCTCTAATTCAAAATCGTCGTATCTGAAGCTATTAGGATCCTCACCCGTTGAACCTCTCTGTATTCGTTGTTTGTTCATGTGCTTTGTTGCCACTTTAACCTTATTGATGGTAGAGTTTGCAGCCGAGGCGGTGGAAGCGGAATCTTTGAATTGATGATTTTGTTGTTGCTCCACATGGTATCTCTGCGTTGAATTCATATTGTACTCGAACAATGATCCAAATGACGTCAATTCCCTCGGAACGTATCTGGTATTCCAATAATTATCATAGCACCCTGGATAAGGATCAATCTTTTCTATCACCAAATTACGAAGCTCTTTTGGAAACTTTTGTCTCTGCTCCAATAGTTCTAATAAACCATCGATCTCGTTCACCAAATAACAATCAGAAAACCAGTGAGTGTAACTAGGTTTGTAGTTGAGCACAGATCCAAAGTAATTATTGTGAAGGTAGTAATCCGTATTCAAATCCCATAACATTGGCAATCCCTTTTCATATACATAGTTTCCTAGAAACAGATTAATTGCCTCTTGTCTTTGAGCATCAACAAACGAATTGCTGTAAAATCTTTTGACACTCTCAATCATATCTCTAGAATGCGAAGTCCACTGGTTGATCTTTCTGTATGTCTGAAGGGTGTTCACCAAATGAGATCCTCCATATTGCAATGCAATAGTATCACCATGATCATGAAACATTTCTGTTAAGATATTAATCGCATCTGAATCGTATTCAAGATATTTTTCCTTAATTAATCCCAGGGCATGTAATTGATGTCCGAGGGCCCTTTTTCCAATAACAAACTGAGCTGTATTGGTACGATCCAAGCAATCAATACAATTTGTCCGACACACACCTTGTTGTAATTTTGTTGTACGCAAATCTACTCCGTTGTGGAAAAACCCTGTAGTCTGAAGAGTTTTTTCACTGTAAGCCTCCAACCACTGTATCACATCCTGACCACGACTCTTGGATGCCCTGGACATATCCCAAGCTGTATAATCAATTTTCTTATTTTCAGGTAAGAACTTGTTGAGATATTCAATGCAGTCTTCAAAATGTTTTAGTAATTTTGTTTCTCTTGCCGTCTTTTCTCTCTGTTTGATAAGATTGAGAACCTGCACTGGAGCACCGTATCTCTTGAAGAGGTCGTCAAAATGGAGAGCAGAAGCAGAATAAAATGGATCTATGACATTTATTTCTATAGGAGGCTTGGTCATCCTTATATTTGGTGCAGTTTCTTGTGACCATGAAAGAGGGATGGAACCCCTATGTTGCACAAATGATGTGTATCTTGGGTTATTGTAGAATCCACCTAATGTATCATGGAATGGGGTAGTGAGCATATCACTGACAATCTGCTCTGTCTCTACTTCATTAGCGACATCACCTTGATCATTGACACCTCTTTTGAAGAAACGAGCTCCCGCAAAATGATGAGATCTTCTCGCAATCAAAGTGACATAAACCTGTATGTCGAAAATAGAGATGCTCACCTGGTCAATGAAACCGTGAATTATGGGCTGAAACCAGTCATACACCCTGTCAAACGACTTGAATACAGGTTTCAGTAAGAATGAGTTCCAGACAAACCTGTCGTTGAATTCAAATGTTTTTGCTAAGTCAGATTTGTTGAGACCTAATGATTGTTTCTTGTTTCTGAGAAAGTTCACCTGCAAACTGTTGGTCAAATCATAACTATAGCTATAGTAAAACGTCTTTCCAAGGTCAATATCATGGAAAGTGGAAATGTACCTTGCTTCCTCCGAGTTTCTGTCTGGCTTTTTAGCATTGTGGGTGACCGGAATCAATTCCGTGGCATCTATATGATAGACATAATAGCCACCGAGAATAGCCACTGGTCTTCTTTTGGTCACCACACACAAATAGTAATGACGCGTAAATCTTATGAATCCCAGCAAACCCACTGCAGTGATCTTCTTTGTCAATCCTCCCTCACTGCTCTCTTCCAATCCATTTAGTACATCCATAATCTCGTTTCTAGTGAAATACACGTTGTCCTCCATTATCACCAACTTGTCCATAGACGAGAGGTCAATCTCAAGAATTCTAAAAACTGTCTCTCTACCATTACTTCCAACAATGTACATTCGTTGATTCGTCACGTATATGGTGTACTTGATGAGGGTGATTTTTCTTGGTTTGGTGGTGACTTGGGGTTCCTTGGATTCGTCTAACCCAATATACGGATCAGATCCTGCAAGGTTTAGATCATCCCCTGGATCCATCAATGGTGGAACATCTTCAATAGGCTGAAAGTAATGTTTTGTCTCTGTTCCTTCTTTGAATGCAAACGATTTTTGAAGATTGTCGCCCGAATTGTCGTTAACAGTCTGGGGATAATTTGGGGCTGCCTCTTGCAACGCAGCTCCACCATTGTTATCTGGAGCCGAGTCTGTAGTTCCAGCGTGAGACAACATCTTGTTCCCCATCCATTAACAATCAAACAGTTTCACTACTTGAAGAAGGAACCTTGCTCATATAAAGTTTCTCTCTTGGGATCACAAAGAAACATGTTTTTGTATCTATAAAGATAAAAAATAATAAATCTGAATAGATTAAAACATCGCGTCGGCACTGATGTCGACACCATCGACAGTTTTCCGTCGACACATTTCCTTCCCCAGTCTCTATCCACTTTCATTCCATCTGTTCCCCAATCCAACTCTACAAAAGGTCCTCAAGACTCTACCAATACCAGAACCAAAATCCAATCCATTTTTCGCTGAATAAAATAAGTTTTATTAACCGTGATCCTTTCCCTAGGACAAAAAATATAATATATATGGTGTGACAATGGTCAAATAATGACAATTGACAATTATACAGGAGAGTTCAATGTTGTAATAGGATATCAACAGATATACTCTTCAATTAATGTTCATTCATGAACAAATGCATATGAGAATATCCATCTTATCACTATTATAAGTTAATGCACAGGAGCAGATCAAATCAGATCAGATCAGATCAAACCGATCTCTCTAAGCATCAAGAACACATCCCTTCGAGGCATCAGAAACAAGCTTGGAGTACTTGTACAAAGTACCTCTATTGTATCTTGGGGCTGGCTTCTTCCAAGCCTTTCTTCTGTTAGCAAGTTCTTCTTCAGAAACCAACACATCAATCTTGTTCTCATCAGAATCAATGACAATAACATCACCATCCTTCACAAGACCAATAGGTCCTCCTTCAACAGCTTCAGGCACAATGTGTCCGATCAAGAAACCGTGAGATCCACCAGAGAATCTTCCATCAGTCAATAGAGCAACATCCTTACCTAAACCGTATCCCATCAAAGCAGATGATGGCTTCAACATCTCAGGCATACCTGGACCACCCTTTGGTCCCTCATTTCTGATAACACAGACAGTTTTCACACCCTTCTTGATCTCACCTCTCTCCAAAGCTTCAATGAAGCTCTGTTCTTCTTCAAACACTCTAGCTGTACCCTTGAAGTAAGTACCTTCCTTACCAGTGATCTTGGCAACAGCACCGCCTGGAGCCAAAGATCCTCTCAAGATCTGCAAATGTCCGTTCTTCTTGATTGGGTTGGAAACTGGTCTCATGATGTCTTGACCAGGTGTCAAGTCTTGCCATTTCTCAAGGTTCTCCTTCATGGTCTTACCAGTGACAGTAATGGTGTCACCGTTCAAGATGCCCTCTTTCATGAGGAACTTCATCACAGCTGGTGTACCACCAACCTTTTGAAGGTCGGCCATAACGTGCTTACCGGAAGGCTTGAAGTCACCTAATAATGGAGTGTTGTCTGAAATTCTTTGGAAATCTTCGATTGTAAGGTCGACTTCAGCAGAATGTGCAATGGCAATCAAGTGCAAAACAGCATTAGTGGAACCACCTGTGGCAATGACATATGCGATAGCATTCTCAAAGGCAGTCTTGGTCATAATATCTCTTGGTCTGATATCCAAACTTAACAAATTCTTGATAGCCTCACCAATCGAATCACATTCGGCTCTCTTTTCGGCTGAAACTGCTGGAGATGATGAAGAAGCTGGTAGAGACATACCCATCACCTCAGCAGCAGAGGCCATTGTATTAGCGGTATACATACCACCACATGAACCAGCACCAGGACAGGAATGTCTGACGATATCGGTTCTCTGATCCTCAGTGATACTCTTGTTCAAGTATTGACCGTAAGATTGGAAAGCCGACACCACATCAAGAGTGTCAGGAACACCAGAACATGTACCATGACCAGGGAGAATAGTACCTCCGTAAACCATGATAGAAGGACGGTTGTGTCTTGCAAAAGCGATCAAGACACCAGGCATGTTCTTATCACAAGATGGAATACCAATGTTGGCATCATAGTGTTGACCCATCATGATGGTCTCGAATGAATCAGCGATGATTTCTCTCGATTGCAATGAATATCTCATACCAGTGGTACCCATAGAGATACCATCAGAAACACCAATGGTGTTGAATTGCATACCTTTGAGACCTGCCTTTTCAATCGATTTGGTACATTGGAAGTTAAGGTCCAATAGATGCATGTTACATGGGTTACCAGACCACCAAACGGAACCAACACCCACCTGGGCCTTGGAGAAATCTCCGTCTTTGAATCCAGTTGCAAACAACATGGCCTGCGAGGCACCCTGAGACTTTGGCTCTGTCACAATAGATGAGTATTTGTTCAACTTTTTCTCAAGACGAGTGCATGTTGTTGAGAACTTTCTATATGATGTTTGTTTTCCAGCAGATCTGGCTGCTCTTGTTATACTTCCAATCATGTTCGGTTATATTCTGTTATCCAAACTTCTCGATCGCAATCACAACTTTTCACCAGACTAGATTCTTTCTCCAGAAACCTGTGATCTTCTGCTTTTCTATGATGGAATGCAAACAACAAATCCCCTCTCTATTCTCTGTATACTCCAAAAGCAGTGTTCTTGCTTTTTCCCGTCCTCCTCTCTGCTATCTTTCCAAAAGATGGTACCGATGACTGAGTTTTTCCTATTGTCAGCGAGAACTTTCTCCGCTGCCATTGAAAAAAAAAATTTTCCACCCTGCACCGGCCAACCCCAATAGCTTCGCGTGGTCCAATTACAAGGGCAGAAAATATAATGCAATCGTGATTATCTAATCGATAAGTGGTAAATTGATAACTCCTCCAATACAAGACAACAGACAACCGGAGATCACCTTCTTCCCCCTAAATGACATGATTCAAGTCAAGTAGGATACTCACAAACAAAAAGAGATAATGAACCACCAACAAAAATAAAATACAACAAGTTGAAGAACTAAAATTCTCTGCTACAATCCTCAAAATCCTTTAAGAAATGGTAATGTAGAAGAAGGGAATCAATGTACATATACAAGAAGTAGAAAAGAAAATGGAAATTGGGGGTTTTAAAAGAATATCAAAGACACATTAAGGTATGTAAATCTATTTAACAGTTCAAAAATTAATGAGATCGTGGCGACATTATATCTTAGCTAACGGTTTTGTCAGTTGTGAGCTTCGAATGCTCTTTTCCATATTGGGAGCAGTACTCTATAGACGCTTCTAGCATACACTGGTTCACCTTTCTTGTTCTCTGGACCACACCCTCCTCCTGGTGGTAGTCACCTAGCATGTACTTCCCATTGTCATAAATTCCAAAAATGTAGTTTATCAAGTTCTTCAAAAATATCAACCGCACATTAGAATCAGACTCACTCACAGTTAATCCCATGTAATCGTTGAATAATGGTATCGTAGGTTTTCCCTCTTGAGATGACGAATCCGGAGTGTTAATGCTCCAGAAGGAAATACCGTTTGGTGTTAGCACATTAGGGCCATTTCCACATTTGGAAGACTGTTGGTCCCACGAAAGAACTTCAAGATCAAAATCAATGCTTCCAGTCATCATTTCAACTCTGAAAACACCATCTTCCTTGATCAGAAGCATCAAGTTCGGTCTATAAATATTGCTTCCACAGCCACAATTATCAATATGTGTCTTTACAAAGCCAACCCACATTTGAAGCCTTGTATGTTTATCTCCCTTATTCAACAATTGGATCACCTCTCTAGGAACCGGAAGTAAACCAGTTCCTCCTCTCACATATGCTCTTGACGTCTGGGTTATCTCGGAGGAATAAAGATTATCTTGCAACTTTTCACATCTGCCGTTATCAAGATTACACTTAAAAACAACAAGAGGATCAACAGTGTACAAAAAGTAAACGTATCCTTTCGACTTCTTGCTATCACCCACTCTAATGGTATCGAAAAATGGTGTCCAGTTCTTCTCAACAAGAGAAGAACTCGATCTTCCTGACACTTTAAATTCTAGTAAATCTCTGGTATCTGATTTAGGGTTTGGTTTTCTAAGAGGGAACACAGCATGCATAGTTCTCTTGTGATTGCTGTTAAGCATATTAAAAAATATGACAGGCTCACGGGTAAACTCTCCTTCCTTAAGCATGATTCTAGGATCCTCTGGTCCCAATAACTCCTTGTTTCTAACCTTAGGATCGAATGGTATATCTAGGACGGTTGGGAACTTTAGTGTGATTCTGTCTAGCAGTTTATCATCCTTAGTCTCATCATAATCTCTCAATATCTTATCAACCTCCTGTTTAGTGACATCACTATATCTAATTCTCTTACCTTTGATTTCCTTCCAGGAAGCATCATACAGCTGCAGTCTCAAAAATGAAGCAATTGGATTGCTTTTCTGGTTAGGTGCGTATATGATACGGCTGGACACCATATGGACTTTCTCATCCGGAAGCCAAACAGAGCCACCTGAAAACCTATACCAATTATCACTAACTTTATCACCAACCTTATCACCCATGGTTACTAAGGCCTTGTATTTTGTAGTCAAAAGGTAATCATGAATCTCAGTCAAGTCATCAGTTAGAGTGAGAGGCTCGGAATGACTTATAGTTCTTTGATTTGGAGCATCATATGAAATTTGATGACAAGTTTTGTCATCAAAATAGTCCTCACTTGCAGCAGATTCTTTGTTACCAATGAAAGCAACAAGACCCTTGAGTGGAGCGTAGGCAGCATTTGTTATCACGTCGGATAAAAAGCTTAGAGGTGTTTGTTCGGTCGGCGGCGGCGTGGACATTGCAGCCTTTTGATCAGGTGATATCATTTCGTCACCAATATCCAGAGGCTTCAAATTTAGTGCCTCCAACGCATGGTTCACCTCCCCTAGTTCGATGATCTGAGGGATCTCCATTTCGTTTGTCTCTGGATTAAACGTGACCCTCTGTGGCTCTGTGTTAATATGATAAATGTTGAGGTCTTCTTCTGTGGCCAGTCCAGAAGTACCTGTCGATGCTGAAGGGTCAACAGTATTTGTTCCCTTGTCCTGTTGTGTTTTCGACGTCTGGACTGTTGACTTTTGAAGCGAGTCAGACAGTTGTTCTATCTGGCTAACAGGCCAATAATAGTACACCAGGAAGAACGCACAGGTTAGAAATATATACAGTCTAAACCTTGATCTGGGGCGAAATAGTCTCGACATGATAGATATTATTATGATTATTCCAGCAACCTGTTAGGTGCCTTTTGTATTGTTTTTTTTGTGACTGTTTGACTGCCGTATTAAATCAAAGACCTCAGGGGACCTTTCGAAACGAATGAGTGAAATTCTCTTCAAAATGCTAAAACTCGAGCCCAATACCGCAAGAACACTGTAGATTGTTCCAAGCAGTCCTTCTAGAAATATATGAACTCGTTCTGAGTCGGATCACAATGTTTGGATCTGTCGATAATGCCTAATATAAACAGATCCTCGTGCAACAAAATATTCAGCCTCTTTGACTTAGGATACAGCAAGGTGCGTAGCAGTGACGATGGCTGTAGCGTGTTTCTCACCCTGATCTATCTTGGAATCCACTATTTCCAGCTTCCTCAATCGTCTGGCTCTTGATATACACCCTTTGCGTCTTCAAATCAAACCCTTTTCTTTCTCTCACATACAATTAAAAACAAATAATCCAAATCTTCCAGTCTCAAAGACAAAACAAGAAAACACCGGTGTGACTTTCTCCAGCGCACAACCTTTTTTTTTTTACGATGCAAAAATCAGACGTGTCAGGATGTGCTGCTATGAACCCACATCATCGTGTTGCTGCAGCCGATCTCTCCAGATAAAACTGAACGGCTACAATTTTGTGGCCTTTAACCGAATCAATTTGTATTTATAAAGGTCCAAAAATACTTAGTTCAATAGTTGCAGCCAATCAAATCTCTGCATTTCCTTTCTCTGTTTCTCTGTCTGTTCTCTCTCCCCCACCCCCACACCATTCCATTTCCCTCGTTCTTTATTGTTGCTGCTTGCTGTCCCTCTCACGCATATTCTCCCGGCTGTGCAAAAATCACTCGAACCCTTGAGCGGCTCCAAGACCATTCGGCGTTACCCCCTTGAAAGGATTCGAAACGGGCAAACCTAGAATATCTACAACTTGAACCCCCTGAAAGTCATTCCAATAATCCAGAGACCTATTGTAATAACATAAAGACATGAGTCAACGATCTACTGCATTTCCACCTGTGCCGCCGCCAACAGCAGCAACAGCAGCCAGCAACGCGGCTACCACCTCTAGAACATACGTCGTTACACAGGAAAGATCAGATACAGAACAAAATGAAAAGATAGCAAGAGCCTTGGAGATCATCTCGGCTTCGATGATGCCTCCCAAACATACCATAGATGAGATCCGAGACAGAATCATAATAGCCCTCACAGGCAAGCCTAAAATCACTCAAACAGAGCCAACCGAGCTCTCCTGGTGGAGAAGATCATTTCTCATGCTCATAGGTAGACCAGTGGACACGATCCGATGTTTCTCTAACTATTTTATTCTTGTTGGAAACACTCTCTACAATGTCGCTTTGTTAATGGTTTCTATTCCCATCACTCCTCCAGCAATCTTCTATGTTGTTGGTTTTTGTCTGTGTTGGCTCAAGGTTCTGTACGAACTCTATCGAGACATTGTGCATCGAGAGGATCAGTTCCATGACTCCCATCTTGGAAGGGAATTGGCTCTCATGGCGGCTCTTTCTGCTTCCTATGGAGTAATCATGAAGTTCAAGACTGAAGCGGGAGTCATTACAGAGGCCTGGTGGTCCACCATGTTTTAATAATTATATATCCATGTTAAAAAAGTCTAGATATCTAAATTTTTTAAATATCCCATTTTTTAGCTATTTGATGTTACAACCGTTATGTTTATTTAATAGTATCCTTTTGGATTGTCCTTCAATATACCAAACATTCTGCATTGAACCATCATCTTGATTTCATCCATAGCATTTCCTTTCGAGATCACCAGTTGTAGTTTTCTAGAAACTCAGGGGTTCTTCCAATTTGGAGATCGATCGTATATTAAAATGGAAAACCTCGCGGCTGTGCAACTTACTGTTTTCGGAGTGTTTATTTTTCTGAGTTCTTGTTTACTTTGTAAGGATACAATTGATTTGTCTATGTCTAGAGAAGATTCAAAACACGGTTGTATTCAATAGATATACATATTCAAAGTCTAAAATGCCACCAAAGAAGAGAACTGCATCTAAAAGACAAACGTCGCCCAAAAAAGAAGCCGTTGAAAGCAGTCCCAAACGAAGAACAAGGGCCTCGCAAAAGGCAGAGGATCCCCAGACCGACCTGTTAACCGTCGAAGAAGAGCTCAAGGAAAACAAACCCGTGTCTAAAAGTGACTTAGTGGTGTCAGAAAAGTCTTCAAAATCCAGTAATGATGAACCTTCCAAAAAATTGCCTCTGCAGCCAACAGAGAAATTAAACTTCCAGGATAATGAAGGGTCAGGAAAGCCCTCGGAGTCACCAGAACCTAAGTTGGAGACCAAACCATCCCCAAAGACGGTTCCATCTGAACCAGTCAAGAATTCGGAACAACAAGAATCAAACTCAAGATACAATGAACCTACTACTCCTGCAAGATTGTCCTCGCCCCACAGACAATCGATCGGCCATACCGTTTCCGCTTCCACTGTCGGTGATTACAAGCTGCCGTCAGAGTCCACCATCAGTCATTTATTTCAGAAGAAAGATCTCAAGTCTTTGAGTGGAATTCTGTCAGATCTAACAACCAGCAAAACAGAAAAAATGTACCAGGATTACAGAAAATTGGCCGAAAGAAAACAGAATGCTAGTGATACCCTGATTTCCAATTTGACCAAGGAAAACCAGACTCTTAAAGCCAATCTAAGAACATTGCGTATTGAAAAGCAAAACTCTAGAGATTCAGATATTTTGAAAAGACAGATAGAATCATTAAAGAAGGAAAATGCTAAACTCCACTCTGAAAACGAATCGCTAAACTCCAAATTGAAAACCAACCAAACAAACATAGATGAAGCTGTTTCTGAGCTCGAACTATTCAGCACAAAGCTTGAAATAATAGAACTTCTAACGGGTGTTTCGTGTGTTCAATATTCTGAGGACTCCGAGAACTTGATATTCAAGATGAAACAAACAGGAGAGAGTTGTTCGTTGACATATCAACTGCTGATAAGCAAGACTGGTGCTGGGGAAATCGTCTATATCCCTGCATTGACCCATTCTGATGTGGAGGCTACGGGTCAGAAGGTCGACAGTGTTGAATGGGCTGAAAATCTCGATAGATTAGGCAAAGTTCTTCCGGACTACCTTTTGGATAACTTGACTTTCCCTTCAAACACGCTCTACAATTTCTGCAGTAAATTAGGAAGGTCGCTTAACAAGAGATTGGATTGAACTGGTATTGGTTTGCGAATGACAATAAGATCTATTTTTATTTTTAGATAAGTAATGAAATTTGTTGGTTCTATTAGATAATTGTACAAAATTAGTTGAGTGACAAAAAAATAATCTCAAAGACTTAGCTTGAGAGAGCCATCATTATCTTTGGTCAATTTTAGAAGCTTAAGGATATCTGATTGGTCCTTTTTGTATTCTTTTTTGGCCTTTTTAAGCACCTTATACAACGACAATGATTCGCTTCCTTTCAGGAACTTGCTTAGATCTAAATCATTTTCTGATTTCTTTTGCTTCTTTTCAACTTTCACATCCTTTATCTTGCTTTGTTTCTCAGATTTCTCGTCTTTTGAAACCTTTGGTTCGGGTTTTTCTATGGGTTTCACCTCTTCAGTCGGAGTCTTCTTAGGAGCAGAAGTAGCTTGATTTGATTTCTTCTTTCCCTTGAAGAGCCCCTTTTCGTATTTCTCTGCCTCGGAGATACAACTGGTATGTCCAGTATGGTCACCATTGTAGAATGTAGTCGAACAGTCTATGCAAGTGAAGTACGCTCCATAACATTGTCTCTCATGTTGGGACAGCTTCTTTTTCACCACTGTATCATTGCAGACCTCACAGGAGAAGGAAACCATTTTTTATTCTTCAGTTTTCTATAACAACAATATCTGATAATCTTCTATTATTCACCAAGATATTGTACAACACCTTGTAGCTCACTGGACCTCTCAACTTCTTGAAACTACTCCAGACAAAAATAATGCTCCGTATCTGATCTCCTGTGCTATGCAGACCTAGGCTGAAAATTTTTTTATCTACACCCCATATTTTTCCCTAGATTACTGCCGGCACAGCCCGACAAAAACGTCTGTCTCGGCTTATGACTTCCCAGGGAAAAGGAATCTTCCCTACTGAATAGCCACATAAAAGATCCCTGAAAGCAACTCACATCACTTGGTGAAACATCAAAAACATCACAGACATACAATAACAAATTAACATAGCTGACCAGATTCATTCATATAATTATATACAGCTTTGACTTAAATCAATAGACATAATCCTAGACTCATTAAACAACATATTCACCAAACATTCTCAGACTCCCCTGGTAATCTTTCCACTCTTTTTGGCTCCCAATCTTCATTCTGGTCCATAAGCCCCTGTAACTTGTAGTACTCTTCCTTAATATCCACCTTTCTTCTCTTTTGTGTGGCAAGATTCATGGCCTCGTCTTCGTTCAACTCCTTGATCTTGGCATCCCGCTGTTCATATCTGACAGCTGTGAAATTAGAAAGAATCACTGACCCAAATGCAACAGATAACATCATCGGTAAACCAAGATACAAAAACGAATTTTTCTTCACCAACTTCTGGTATTTGCCCATAAACGATTTCTCATATTCCTGTTGACCCCTCTTGGATCTGAAAGATTTGTTGTCAAAAACACCCATCTTGCAATGATTGGCTCCAGTTGCTATATGTTTTAGTTACACGAATAACGTTATGCCGTATTGTAATTCGTATCTCTTGATATCACTCGATTTTATTATATATTTGCAAATAGTTCTACAGTAATTTGCTTACAGCGAAATCTCAAGAAAATAAAAGAACAAACTAATCCGCTGATACAGGTCATGTGATACAAGGGTAAAATCCCCTTCCCCTTCTTCTATCTTTAAGGATATCACTTTTTTTTCGATAACTGCTCCAATATGATAAAACAAACAGCATGATACTTTGATCAGTATGATGTGGCTGAATTATCACCCTGTAACATCCCCCAAAGTGTTTCAGCTTCGAGCAAAAATTCCGTTTTTACTGTTTAAAATAAAAAGACTATGCAATTAAGAACTGATTAATATATTATACAGGATAGTGTTATCAAATTATACGCATGACTCTGTCAAATAGAGCATCAACCGGAAGTCCTTCTATAGTATCAAGAATTGGTTCAAACATGGATGGATTGAGCACTTTGTGCGAAAGAACATCCCCTTCTAAAGCATCCTCAGACACATCTGGCTTTCTTATGGATGCCATCTGTTTAGCATTGGTCAATAATGTATTCATTTCAAATGCACGGTCAAGCTCATATTGTTCATCATTAAATAAATTACCGGATATTGAATTGAGAATACCAATTTGAGCATTGACATCTAAAATAATGAAGCTGGATAAAGAAGAAGAGTATCTGACGGATGAAACTGCAGCATTGTAGTCTGTGACATACACAGGATGCAGTTTAGTTGGACTAAACACAAAAACTCTAGATCTCAACTCATATGATTTGGAGTAATAGTTAGAACAGTAGCAAATCAATGCCCTATCTGTATCCACGGCAATTAGATTCTGTCCTCCTGGAGGAGAATTAACCTTGAATGCAAGTTTATTGGCTTTGAATGTGAGAAGACTAAAAGAAACCAATCTATCCTTCGTCAAAACAACTAGGTTGTTGTCCACAATGTTCACAGCCCTGATTCTAGAGCCGGCTACCGTTGGGAATGTCAAATCTCCTATTTCCGTAAAACTGTTCACATCAATCAAACTGATAGATATATCATGACCTAACACAATCACAGAGGAATCTTGAGACCATGCCACACTGATAGAGTTTGTTTCGAATTTTCCTGAACCATTTTTGACCTTTCTCAATGTCCAGGCAGTCTGCTGCAATTTCTTGTTGGATGATTCTTTTCCTATTTTACTGTAAATTTCTTTTGGGATCCTTGGTCTCCAAAGTCTGATTCCACCCTTATTATCAACTGTTATGAATGAGAGGCCATCATTGTATGATGATGGAGCTGGAATAACAGAAACTACACTCACTCCTGCTCCATGAGGGTCTATTATCTTCGTAGATAATGACCAATGACCGGCTTCTGTATTTTTTGTGTTAGGGTTTTCAACATAGTTCCAGAATTTCAATGAATATTGGATATCCTTGGCTGATAGCAAATCATCCAACTCAGGAGTAGTCAATGAATCAAATGTACACATCCATTTTCCATTATTAGTGAAGGAAACCAACTCGATGGAAGGGTCTTGAATTAAAGCTTCGCTTTTCACTTTACCTGCCTGAATTGTAGAAGCTGCTGAGGTCACAAAGGCTTGTTCATTTTTTGTCACATCATATGCTTGAAGATGTGGCCCATAAGGGAAATACAAAAGTTTAGAGGAGGGGTGCACCTCAAAAGTAGAAGTGTAGTCATGCTTGATTTTGGTTATAGTGTCTTCATTTAGTTGAGCATTTTGTTTCATTAATCTTTTTGAATCCCTGACAATTGTTTCAACGTTAGTCGCAAACTTAGGTCTCACACCATTCACATGTAACCTTGACGTGAGATCAACTGCGCTCAAAACAAGATACTCTAAGTCTTTCGAATCGTTAAGGGTAAGTGTGATACCATACAATTCCTCATTTTCCTTATCGACGATAATGTTCTTGATAGCACCATTTAATCTTGGTAGGAATTGTTGTTTATCAGTATCAAGATGCCAAAAAACCAACACCTTTTCTTCACCACCTGAGATCAAATACGAGTTGTCATGATTAAATGCAAGAGACATAACTTGACCAATGTGCCATTTCAAGAGTTTCTGAGGCTTAGACTGATCGCTAGTATAAATCAGTTGAATGATACCAGAGACTGTTCCCAAGGCAATAACAGGATCAGATTCGCTGGAAATAGCGACTGAGGTCACAGCTGTCTTGAAAGGGAACTTTAGTTTTGTGGTTGTGGCGGTCTCTTCTTCTTCAGAAATCTCTGTGTAATACAATTGGTTCTTATTTGTGAAATAAACCACCTTGGTTCTGTCTAGAGACACAGAATGATAAATCACGTTCTTCACACTGGTGAGCTCCTTGAAATCTCTTCCTGTCTTTGAAACCTTGATAACATTTCTGGTATGTGGAAGTTTTTGGGCAGAAGTCTTTCCAACAAGAAAATATAACTCCTCCTCATCCTTCCCAAACTTTAGAAATGTGACAAGGGATCCAAAGGATCCAGAGTCGATCTCCAGTTGAATTTCCTCTATTATTGGCTCGCTCACCTTCTCTTTCCAATTCACCACAATAATCTTATTAGACTTGGTGAAAAGATATATCAAATTGTCATTTTGTTTGCTCAGTGCTGTGTCCACAACATCTTCTATCTTATTTCCTAACTTGATGCTCCTCACACTCTGGCGAGTTGACAAAGAATAAACTCTTATCTGGGATTGGAATAACACAATAGAGTATTTCCCATCTCTAGAGATCTGTTGTCCAGTCTCCAAGATCCGGCCCCCTGAGTTCACTCGCAAACTCCAATCATTAACTGATACCACCATTACAATTTCAAGTATGTGTGAGACCTTTTTCGGATTTCAAAAGTGTCAAAGGCTTTCTAAACTCCTACTTGAATCCTTCAATATCTCTATTCTCCTTTGTCTTGTTCTCCTAATTTTCTAAAAATTTAAAATTTTTTTTGACCTAAAAAAATTTACCTGAAAATTTCCTCCCAAATGACGTAATCGCTTATCAATTTTCAAATTATCTCTGACCGATTGAATCTTCAAATATTGTTAGCATCTAGATCATTAACACGCTCTCACTTTCCCTCCAATTTCATCTCTGATACCAAAGAATACTTCAGCTCATGATAGTAATATTCTTTGACAAAAAGAATCTCAAATTCCCCCATTTCTCCATCCGAATCACAGCATTCTCAAATAGTTTTCAATATCTTGAAGACAGAATTCTCCTCCCTTCAATAGTTTTATATTCTCACAACCTGACACATACACATTTAACTACCCAATATCGATATATTGTTAAAACTTGTTATGCCATAATAGACAGTCATTTTGTACCCCAAATTGATACAAACAATCTAGCTATTCTCCCTATGATACAAGCTACAATTAGATAATCACGGAGATCAAGTGCTCAACATCTCTGCACCCTCAGATTTCAGGCAATCCAAAAAAAAAAACTGGAAAAATTTTTATTAGGTGATTAGAAAATATACGAGAGTTATCTGAAGACGTAATCTTATGAATCAGCAAAACCTCAGTCTATTTAATACTTTGAAGTATCCATCTGGGCTCAAGTTAGCTGTATTTCATTGGTATCAACTAGACGTACTCAATAAGCCCGTTTAGTCCGCTGATTAACAAAACATAGCCACAGAAATCACAAGTTACACATAACCAGAAATGATTATTCCTGTGAGATGCTTTTCCTGCGGTAAGGTCGTGGGTGACAAATGGGAAACCTACCTCCAATATCTTCAAGAGGATAACATGACAGAAGGTGATGCTCTTGACAGATTGAAGTTGAAAAGATACTGCTGTAGAAGAATGGTGTTGACACATGTTGACTTGATCGAGAAGTTCTTGAGATACAACCCATTGGACAAGAGGGAAATCGAAGACGAGAGAAGCTACTAGATGCATTACATGATTTCTGATTTTTGAGTCATATATTTTCCATGAAGTCCACATCTTTGTATAATATGGTGGAGGCCACTACTGGTTCGACAAATAAACTATCGCAATGAATCCAATACGAAGTATTTTAATTTTGTAGAGGCTGGGATCTGGAGTGGTTCCATCTCAATCGGTGCTGAGAGAGACAATTTAGGCCAGATTTTAGTATTTGTAGTTTCAAGAGCTGTGAGTTCATTCTCTCAGGCTGTTTGGTAAATGTTAAATGTTGAATGTTGCTATCGATGGATGGAATGGATCACGTGACACTAAACATATACTGTTGGTTTGCGAAGAGAAATAAAAAATATAGATTTGTAGACCGTGATAACTTTTAGAGTATCAGCTATTACTCTGGCTGGATTATTAGATAAAGACTCTTTAGAGGCATCAACAAGATGAGTGTGGAACCAGATAATACAGATGTTTATCTGCAGTTTTCCAGCTATGATTTTGACTCAGACCAGCAATACCAGGCTGGTATCAACGAGGTGATGAAACAGTATCTAGTACTACAGAGTGAGTCCGATGAGAGCATCAGAAAGGAAATTAACGAGGACAAATTTGATTTCAGCAGAATAAAGGATGCTGACAAGGAACAGCTCATCAATCAGGCGAAGGTGTTTTTCTTCTGTTCCCAGACAGGAAACATATTGGATCTAGATGATTACCACAGATGGGAAGACACTCACAAGGACGGGGAAAAAGTCTCGGAATGCCAGAACAGCGGTAGCTCGCAACAGCCACCATTTTCCTCTCATTATGAGCAACTGGTTGATCTAATTGTGAACAACAAGCCTGTTCCTGGGATCAAGACGATTCCTGATGTGGTGTTGGACCCGGACGATGCTTCGAAACATCAGCTGGCCATGAGAAAAAAGCCCTGGGAGAGTTCAGAGAGTGCGCAACTGGAGTCACAGGAGGGTTCTGAGGAGGTCTCAGAACAATGATAGATGTACGCGGGTACCGTGGATGTTTTGCAGATAACCAGCCACCTTTTTATAGATGATTAATACACTTTTTATAGACGCAAATATGATGGATCGTAAATGATGAAGAGATAGAGAGCTTACGTCATCAAAAAACTGGGTGGGAAAGAAGTTTTGGATAATATTTTTACAAGGCTTGATCGAGGATACGCGTGAGACAAGAGGGAGCGTGAGAAGAGTAGAAGGTTTAAAGAGCCCTTTTTATGAGAAAAGAAGTTCATTGGAGAGAAGACTAATGTCTGAAATTGTTATGTGGACATTTTAAATTAAAACTACTAGCATTGACAAATGAGTGAGCTAGGACCGCAGAAAAGATTAGAAGACATAGCATCGAATTTCGATTGGTCTAGCCCAGAAGATGAACAAGATGTTTCCCACAGCTTGATTGGTGACAAGGGAACATTTGTTTTACAAAGACATGACATTGAGTATTTAAATCGAGAATTTCAGTCAAAGAGCCGGGAAGATGACAGTTTTGGGTGGAGGACCCAAGATAGAGGTAGTTCGATACATGAGCGTCGTATTGATCTGAATGGGAGTCCCTCGAACACAATTCGTTTTGACAGTGAAGATGAGGATGATCCTGATTATGTGGACACCCAGAAGGAGACAGAATATGAATCTACAGATGAGGATGAGTTTGGATTAGAGGATGATTTAGACGAACTGAACAAAGAGACAGAGGAGTTGATATCGGATTACGATGATGACTTTTCGGATGAGGATGTGACGATGCCTGATCCTTCTATTGAGCCTCCTGCCATAATGAAATCCAAAACAATACTGTACATTATTAAATCATTTCCTGCTGTTATTACGGTTTTGCTGCTGCTGGTAGTTGCGAAATTGTTTTCGACCACAAGTTTTTACGATGTGGGTGTTGATCCAGGGCTTATTCAACACAAATTCAGAAACTACGAGAAGGACATGAAACAGCTTTTTGAACGTCAGAGCGCGATGGAATCAGGATACAAAGAACTGGAGCGAGAGGTGAGATCATTAAACAAAGAGGTGGAGCAGAAATTTGTTAGACTAGACAATCGGTTTGATGGGTTTTTGGACAGTTTTGAGAAGACGATATCGGAGATATTTCAGATCAATAGGGATTTCGAGTCAATGAAGGGTCAAGTAGGATCGTCGAATAACAAGATTGAAGAGCTCAAAAAGCTAGTTGAGCTTTTGGCTTCTGATGGAAATAAAAATGGCTCTGCACCATTGAAGGTGTTGGAAAAAATACAAGAGACCGAATCAAGTTTGGATAATCTGGCAGAGAATCTACAGGATTTGAAAGAAACTCAAAGCAAACTTCAGAATCAAATAGAAGATATTAATAGCCCAATTTACCGCTCGATCGCTGAACAATTAGCCTCTTTCCTTCCTGTGATACAGACTGAAAAGGGAACATTCAAGGCCACTCCAGAATTTGGTAAATACTTGGAAGCCTTTATTTCTTCTCATATGCCAGAAGTACCAACAGACCTTGATTGGGATAAGCTACTGTTAAATGCAAAGAAACAAATTGGTGATCATATTTCTGAGATTCTTGCGGAAGAAAACCTGCATTTTGTGACGGACGAACAGTTTGTTAACTACATTAGTTCAGTCAAAACTGGAATCCAGACAGAGTTAGTGAAAATTAAAGAAGATATTGAAGAAGATCTTCTTTCATCCGATAAAATAGAGGCTGTTGATCCAACTGTTCTTAGTAGAATGGTTCAGTCGACCGTGAATAAAGAATTGAACCAAAGATTTGAGCCTAGGACGTCAAATGTTGCTAATTATGCTAGTTATGATAGAGGTGCACGTGTGATTGAGAGACTCACCACCACCCCAAAGTTGAAGAGAATAAGAACGAGGGCCCTTGATAGGGTTATACATGGATGGCTGGATTTCATAAAGAGACACACAATGGGTAAGAAAAGGTATCTGATTGGATTGAACAATGAGGAATTAACAGCCAAAGCTAACTCTCCTTCCAATGCTCTCGTGGAGAATGACCAATATTGGCAAGGTCTGACAGAAGACTTGCCTCTGGTGTTTGCATTGAAGACAAGCGAACCGGTCTATATCAGACAGGTTGGACTATACTATCCTAAGATCGGTTATCTGTTGAGTGCAGCTCCTAAACGGGTTTCCCTTTTATTCGAGCCAACAAATTCAAGGCACACCAGAATCTTGAGAGACAAGTTGTCAGCGTTTTACAACCAAGATCTGGTTTTCAACAACCTATCCAAATATGTAAAGATCAGTGAATTCGAGTATCTGATCAATTCAATCCAGGATTACCAAACATTTCCACTGAAGAGAGAGGTGCAGTTGATACTTGACGAGTTTTCCGTGCGTTCGATTGCTGTGATCGTGGAATCGAACTGGGGCCACCAGAATGTGACTGTTTTGCATGGAATTAAAGTTTTTGGACTAAATGAGTATGAAATGAACAACCACAGAGCCTCGGTTTCTGATGTATACGATTCAAGGGCGTCTTTGTCTCCTCGAAAGGTTCCTGAGGACGATCTTGTTGGAAATTTGGGGGATGATGTTCCGTATTGATTTTACTTTTTTAGAGCAATCTAGTTTATATTTTCTTCAGACAACAATCTCAGTTCCTGTTAATATATGTGATCTATGTGATAATATTTATGAAATTTGAACAACAGTAGGTAATATATATTCATTTGAAACTGATACAGAGGATCCTGTCTGTTTGAGAATAGAAGAAGGTGGGATCCTCAGGTGGGGAGTAGAAAAAGGGCAGGTGTAAGGATGTATTGATTTTGTCATAAAAGATTTTTGGAAATGGGTGGCTGACTGGAGTCACTTGAGGAAGATTTGGACAATATAAGGAGGGACAAAGTGGAGCTAAGATATATATATATATTTATATATATATAATTAAAATCCGTTGTTAAGATTGGAAATAAGAGGGCTGTCACGGTCATTCATAAAAACTTATTATTCAATTGATTGCCGAGCCATGACAGTTGAGCCTGTTATAAAGTCCTTTCTGGACACCGATCTGTATAAGATCACCATGCATGCAGCAATATATTCCAACTTCCCAGGGGCAAGTAAGTAGCGAGAAGCCAAGCATTAGTAATCTCAATGGAGACTATCTATGCCATTTATGAGAATTGAATACTAACTGGTGCTTAATTCATGTTCAGAATGTGTTTTCAAGTACAAGAATCGGACTCCTAATAAACATCTTAACAAGAAGGCGGTTGAGTGGCTCAAGAGCCAATTGGAGACATTAGGGGATTTGAAATTTACAGAGGACGAGATAGCATATCTTAGAAAAGAGATTCCGTTTTTGCCAGAGAAGTACTTGGAGTTCATCAAGACGTTCAAATTGGATCCAAAGGAACAGGTGAAGTTGACCAATGCTGACAGACCGGAGGATCTGGAACTGGAGATTTCGGGAACATGGGTGGGAACCACCTTGTACGAGATTCCTATTCTAGCTCTTGTCTCTGAGTCATATTTCAGGTTTGTGGAAACCGATTGGACTAACGAGGGACAAAGAGAAAAAGCTGAACAGAAATCGAAGACGTTGCTTTCCCACGATTGCGCTTTCAGTGAGTTTGGTACCCGTAGAAGAAGATCATTTGAGACTCAGAAACTGGTCATGCAGGGCCTTGTTGATGGGGCAAAACAAAGCTCAAACCCAGCTTCATTTATTGGTACCTCCAATGTTCATTTTGCAAAGGAGTTTGGTGTCAAGCCGATTGGAACTGTTGGCCACGAATGGATGATGGGAATTGCCTCTATCACCCAAGATTATACAAATGCCAACAAGTTTGCCATGGATTATTGGCTTGATACCATGGGAACTCAGAATGCAGGTCTTGCTCTTACAGATACGTTTGGAACAGACGCTTTCTTGAAGTTTTTCACCCCCCCTTATTCTGATTATTATGTTGGAGTGAGACAAGATTCTGGCTCTCCTCTGGATTTCACAGAGAAGATTGCTCACCACTTTTTTGATGTTCTTAAGCTTCCTAAGTTCTCCAAGGTGATATGCTACAGTGATTCGTTGAATGTCGAAAGATGTATAGAGTACAAGAAGAAGGCCGATTCTGTTGGATTAAAGGCAACTTTTGGAATTGGTACCAACTTGACCAATGATTTCGAAAACTCAACTCCTTTGAACATTGTCATAAAACTTGATTCGGTCAATGGACAACCCTCTATAAAGATCAGTGATAATCTGGGAAAGAATATGGGAGATGCCGCAACCGTCGAGCGTGTGAAACAAGAGTTGGGATATGTTGAGAAAAATTGGAATGAAGGTGACGAATCTCATAGATGGGGATAGAAGTGTTTGCGATCTCTAATGGAACCCTTACTAAAATGACGATTTTAAAGTATTTAATGTTAATTTATTTTTCACTATAGAATTCTTCTATAGACGTGATTTTTCAATTACTGTGAGGTATAAAATTTCTTCTTTTCAAACTCTGCTTCTCAGACTCATAGTCAATGATGATCTTAGAACAACGAGAAATCCACTAGCAGCCAGGAACATCACTGCCACGAATATCGAAAGTTTATTGAAACCCTTGATGCTGCTTGCTGAACCAGAGTCCAGAGGTAAAAACGAACCACATATCATAGGACCAAACAGGGCCCCGAGACTTCCAATAGAGAATAATAGCCCCACACGGCTTTGGTTATCTTTAATTCCAAAAATCTGTGGCACCAATGTTGGCAATAAAGATATCATTGCTCCAGAAGAAAATCCCCAAACTATGACAAAGGCCAAAAACAGTTGGTTGGAATTCCCTGATGGTAGCCACATGGCTAAAGGCAGGACTCCAGACAATATGGTGAATGGAATGAGAACGTTTAAACGGCCAAATTTGTCTGCTATAATTCCTGGTAAAACTCTGCCGAGTAAACTCACAGCATTCAGTATTGAAACCAAATAATGTGGTTCCACCAAAACATGTCCAATCTTCGAGGATAATCTCTCTCCATAGAGATCAATATAGAAAAGACCAGGCATAAGACCTAGATTTATAATTATGAAACTTAGCAACAAACAGAGATATCTCCAGTTTTTCAAGACTTCTGGATTGAAAGGAAGCCAACTTTTGCTTTTTTCGGGCGTGCTTGGAATTCTCACGCCAAGTCGAGGTTTTGTGAACAGAATTGAAAATAATCCTATTGGAATATATATGAAGCCCAGTATTCTGTTTGTCCAACCGAATCCAACTTCCGAGATCAACATCTTAACCGCAATGGGCCAAATCACACCTCCAACACTTGAGCCTGAAACTGCAATTCCTACTGCTAACGCTCTTCTTCTTTTGAACCATTGCATGGTAATAGTCATAGATGAAAGATAGACTATTCCGCATCCTACTCCCAAAAGTAGCCCTTGAGTCAAAAACAACTGCCAAATGCTGTTTGTAATAGACATCATCATGAGCCCAAAAACTTGAAGGAAAACACCCAAAGCAATTGTGACGGTGGAATTGAGGTAGTGGAGAAGATAAACCGTAGGAAATGAAAACAGATAGATGCAAAAGGGTTGAAGAGCGCCAATTAAACTAATTTTGTATGCGTTTTCAGTCGGATACAGAGATGTCTGATAATACTCTTGATAAACTCCAAAACTGTTCACCATTCCAAAAGTAGTGCACAATGATCCCCAACAAGCAGCAATCACCACCCATCCATAACCACCTTCTGGAAACTCCTCCTTGTCGAGTTCCATAGAATGTTTGGTTGATTCTTTAGGAATCCCACTTTCTTTATCTTCTGAATTCACTACTGACGAAGACATTTTAACACTTAACCATAAGCACAATTAATTGCCATGGTGGATTACATCGTTAGGTTTCTACAGACATAGAGAAGGGTATTTATACGTTAACAATCGATCAAACCTCTATCACACTAAATTCACACCAAATGTAATCAAAAGTCGGATCGTATTGCTTCCTTGACGGATCGAGAGCTTTCCCCACAAAAACCCCTTAATTTTATTACTAATTATCCAAATTGAGCCACAGCAGAGCAGAGTGAAATACGAGAAAAATTATAAATTACGGAACGTTTCGCATCCGCACCCGGACCGTTTGTAGTACTCTGGTAGCCGGATCAATAGTAAGAATTCGTAGTAATCGGATCAACTGTGAACGTATTATCTCTGATTCAGCCTATCTATCAAGGGCTCCAATTTGTTCAAAAACAAGCAAACAGCAAAGACTAATTTGATAATATGGACTCCTTGGATACAAAGCAACTCAAAGGGACAAGAGTTAGAAAGGCCTGCATTTTTTGCAAGAGGAGAAGAATCAAATGTGATGGAAAACTTCCATGTATGAATTGTGCTAAACACAATGAACGTTGTGAATATGCATCCACTAGTGATTGGAAACTCCAAGTATTGCAGAAAGCAGATCAATCCTCCACACAAAGAAAAACAAATAAAGAAGAATATATCAAATATCTAGAAAATAGAATTCATCTATTGGAAAGCCAAGTAGCACATACTAAAGAAGACGAAGAGCTCAATCCTGATCAGATTTTCTTAAAAAATCACTACTTATGTCCAAGAAAAAGTAGAAGTTGCTCTTATAACAAATATGATGGAATCTTACTGGATCGTATGGCAAATAAGATATATTCGAGTCTTCCTAAGGAATATACCAAAGAGTTAGCAATACCTAGAGTCCAGTTTTATGGATGGAACATGTCTGGGGGTCATTATCTGAAACCTTTCCAGTTGCAGAAATATACTTCTATTTTGGACCCTATTCAGGACTTGCAGGTCTGCGAATGGCTTCTGAACCATTATTTTTGCAACATTAATCCTCTGTTTTCCATGATACATGAAAACATATTTTACAATCAGTACAACAGCTACATCTCTGGTTTAACACACGAAGAGAATGCCAAAGCTACTAGATTATTTGCTGCAATGCTCCATATAATATTTGCAATTTCAATAAGGTTTGCAGAATCAAACAGTACAACACCTACATATGTTAGGGATAAAATAAAGGATGGAATTGAAGAGGAGTTATTTTATTCGGCATATGATGTTATTTCAAAACTAAGTTTTGAATGGGTTTCTCTCGAGCTCGTTCAATCGTGGATACTGCTGGCATTTTATCTCAGGGTAGCTCATCGACAAGACTCGTGTTATTTCGCTCTGGGAGCAGGAATCCGCATGTGCAAAGGTATGCAATTAAATCTTAATATCATCGCTAGACTCACATCTGAAAAGCCTTATGAGATGGTAAAAATGAACAGGGTTTTCTGGATAGTTTATACGTGGGACAGACTGTATTCGTGGCAAAGTGGAAGACCATTTGAAATTGATGAAAAATCAATCACAGTGGAACTTCCAAAGCTATCAGACTCTGACAATATTGATGATTGGCTTCAAAAGCCAGCACTAGCCATGATTCATCTTGCAAAGGTGGCAGGAGAGATACACAATCACAGAGCAAAGTACGTCACCTTCTGCCATATCTTCCTTAAGAAAGTCTATAGCAGACTAAAGGAGATAAAAGAATGGTGCGACATTCATTTGTTGAATTCTGAATATAATGAATTAATGGTCAATCAAGTTTACCTCACTTATCACGACATTTTCTTGTCGCTATATAACAAGCAACTTCTCAAACTCATTGACGAGATGTCTGGTCTTGATAGTTCATCTTCAGATATATCGATACTACTTGATCACTCAAATATGGTGCTGGATATTTTCGAGCAGCAGGATAGAAAAAACGAATTGTGTATTCCATGGTGGTTGAATCTTTCACTCATGTTCAATATATCCATTATCGCCATCACGTTATTAAACTCTGGACTTCATACGGAAAGATGTTCCAATATCTTGAGGAAAGCGTTGGAGTTTCTGATCAAACTGAAAGACAAAACCACAATGGCAGCAGAGTGCATTTGGGCAATCAAAATGCTGAATCACATGTGTGTTTTGCGACTTCAAAATTCAGCGAATATTATATCAGAAATTGGTATCGACCATGGTCCAAACAGTATCAATAAATGCAAATTTCTTCTGTTCAACCACGTAGGAGAACCGGACAACATTCAGGAAGAGCCTCAATCGACCTATACCGAAGAAAGTCTTGGAGTGGATAGTGTTCCCAGTGAGCTTCTTGATATACAGCTAGAGACCTTGGATGATTTGAAGTGGTTTGATCAATGGGTGAATGAAGTTGAATAGATGAACGACCCAGTTTCTCTTCTCATATCGCACGGGTTCGTCCCGCTCTGTCTAAAATGTATATAAAATAAACACCTATGATTCAGTTTCTATTAGAGTAGTTTCTTAGAGTAAGGCTTTATTTATCTTTTCCAATGGCATACACCATATTATTCTTCTGACGTTTACGGTGGAAAATAGGTACCTTAAATCACGTGACAAATCAAAACCACTTTTGCCAAACGTGCAGGAACAGCAGAGTATTGTAACGGTTGTTATTTTTCTAGAACCGAGGCCATATTGTGTGGAACAAGTTTTTGACAGATTAAGATCTCGTGTCCCGCTTAAATTTTTATTTTTGGGGCAATCACCGCCACATGCCTGGGGAAAAAATTGTTGACCTCTGAGGCGAGTTACACGTGGCGATGCAGGAGCATGTGAATTTTTAATTAATTCATAATCATGATCTTTGGAACGGAGGGAGGTTGTTGTGGATGGATCATCGGATTATTTTGGTCTTTCTTCCCTAGAATCTTCATATTTAACGTGTTGAACTGTTCCTCAGACGTGATAACAGACCAGAAGTGATAGATCAAAGTCATTAGTAAAGATATTCAAGTTTCATCGACACAGTTGGGGAGATTTATAGGGGCCTTGAGAAAGGGACCATGTCAGGACCAAACAAGGAAAAACAAGTCCAATTGGACTTGAATCAGTTTATCAAAGAGAATTCGAAACTCACCAGCAAAAACGTTGCATTTTTGAGTGTAAAGGAAGACGACGAGAATATGGGGTACAGAGATGACGAGACGGAGTCTGATTGTGCTATGAGCAGTCAACCATCCACCAACTCGACGCCATTATTAAGGGCGAGTGGTATTGGTGCTTCTCCAGTTTTAATGGCTCTCGATAACAACGCGAACTATGACAATACCGACAAGAAGCGGAGACGAATGAGAAGAAGTTCAAGTTCTAGCGTTACGGATAATTTGTCGTTCTTTGATCTTCTCGACCCTCTAGCGACTATTTCAACGGAGATAGCCAAACATCCAACATACCAGAAAATGAAAAACTATTCATCGGAGTCTCTCAGAAAGCTGAATAACGGTAAGAAGAACCTCAAGTTTAATCTGAATAACGAAGATATGAAAAAACTGAAGTCCTTATTGAATAAAAGATTAGACAAGTTGTACGTGAAACTGGACAAAACCATGTCCGCATCCAGAACAGAGAAATTGTATTATTCCGCTTCTGTCTATTTAATATTCATCTGTGGACTTATGATTGGAGGTCATCCTCAATATTTCCACATTCTCTACACCTTATTGACTATTGTTTTGATGCCAATAAGATTCCTTACTTATTACAAAGTTGGATTTGGTTATTACCTGGCAGATCTTTGTTATTTTGTCAACGGTTTGCTCCTGTTATTTATTTGGTGTTTTCCATATTCAAAGATGTTATTCGTCACTTGTTCCAGCTTTTCATTCGGAACGCTTTCATTTGCAGTTATTACATGGAAGAACAAATTGGTTCTTCATTCGGTCGAAAAAACCACTTCTACATTTATTCATGTGATGCCTCCCGTCGTCATGTATGTGATTACCCACCAATTACCAATCGAATTCAAGCAGCAGAGGTTTCCAGGCTCTCTTAAATTGAAAGACTGGGAGATTTGGTACGGTATATTCTATACATCCTTGATGTATTTTGTTTGGCAATCGTTATATCATTACTTCATCACCATCAAAAGAGCAGAGAAAATCAAAAACGGTAGGATTACATCTTTTGAGCATTTGAGAAAGGCTTTTGCTAAAAAGCCTATTGGAAAATTCGTTAATTCCCTACCAGAACCTTTCCCCGTTCTAGCATTCACTGTTATTCAATATTTATATCAACTTGGGTCTATGAGTTTCTGTCCTCTTTTCTTCAAGTACAAATATGTTGCTGCTGCATTTGTATCTTACATTTTCTTTACGGCCAGCTATCACGGGGCTACTTATTACATTGATTTCTATGGGAAGAAGCTGCAACACGAGGTTGAGAGACTTCAAAAAGAGATTGATGAGCTTCAATCCAGATCCAAGGAGCATGATTCGCCTTTAAATGAGCCTATATCTGGATCTCTGGACTCGAAGCCAATGAGTTTGAATGGTTCGTATTCCAAGTCTTTAAGTTTAAGTGGGTCTTCAAAAGAAAACAGTTAGAGAATTTGGCTGTGCTGAGCTAAGGACAATTCAAATTGTTACTGAAATTTTGTTTGATGAGTTTCATGGGCTTTATGAATTTAACCGTATTACTATATTCTAGTCATTCATTAGGATTTCTATTCAACTTAAAGGTTAATAGATATTTTGATATCATAATACCATATATAAAAATTATTCTGAATAGTTTTTTACAGCTATAATTCCGAATGTAATTTTGTAGATTAGATAAAGGAGCTTTTAAAAATTCCGAGTCTACCAAAAAAAAATTTTAGAATGAATAATAAGATTTTGAACAAAAGGGAGTAAGAGAGGTCTTCCTCTTTGTTTGAAAACTTTAGAGATTCCAAGACATTATTGTATCATGTTCACCACCAGATATGATCCCTCTGCTGTATATAATTCGGAATCTGAATCTGAGGGTACAGATAAGCTAGAAAGATTTAACAATGCAAGGAAAAAAAATAACAAGGAGAAAGAGAATGATCATGAAGGAAATCTTAAACGAAAAAGAGAACATTCAGAAGAGATTGATTCAACTGATGATGAATCAGATAGTGATATAGAGCAGATTTCAAGTGAAGATGATTCTGAATTGAGATCAGAAGAGTCGAAGTCAGAGTTTGAATCCGACGAAAGTGGTACCGATGATTCAGATCACGAGGGCCATGAGTTGGAGAACACAGAAGAATATGACTCAGCTCATTCAAATGTTTTTCAACGATTTAAAAGAACAATGAATCTACAACAAAAATTAGAGGAATCCGGGTTGACAAAAGATACAGAGATAAACGACGACGAAAAAACGATAGAACACAATGATATAAAGCCCATTCCTCAACCAAAGTTACCAAGGGACAAACAACTGTATTCAAATAATTCAAAAAATTTGAATCTTAATTGGTTGTCCACACCTGAGTATCATGGTACAAAACAATCCAAGAGGTTTGCAGAATTTGAGCCCAAGATAGATGAGACATTGTTGAAGAATCTGAAAGAGAAGTTTGGAATAGAGTCTGCATTCTCGGTGCAAATCAATGTCATTCAAACTCTTATGACCGACATACAAAGAAATAAACTCGATCCTAGACCATTTGGAGATTATCTTGTGAATGCATCAACAGGAAGTGGTAAAACATTGGCATATCTAATTCCGATAGTTCATTCATTAATAGGAAGAGTTGTACCAGCTTTGAGATGCATCATCTTGGTTCCTACCAAGCCATTAATAAATCAGGTGTACTCGACACTACTTCAATTGACGAAAGGAATCAATATTAATGTGATGGCTTTTCGTAGCGATGTGAGTCTGACAGAAGAACACTCGAAATTTGAGTCAATAAGACCAGACATTTTAATATCTACACCAGGTAGATTGGTGGATCATCTAGAGAAATATAAGATCAGTCTCAAACAACTACGCTTTTTAGTTGTTGATGAAGCAGATCGCTTGCTAAACCAATCTTTTCAAAATTGGTCTGACATATTTATATCCAGAATAGAGGAAGAACAACAATTCGAGTCTACCCAAAGTTTCTACAATACTTTTGCTGTTAAATGCTCAAAGTTAATATTTAGTGCAACCCTGACCACTGATTCGGAAAAGCTTTCGCATTTAAAACTATTCAAACCCAAGATCATTGTCATTAATGACAGTAATACCTTGGTTAACCAACTGTATCAATTGCCTCCTAATCTTGATGAATTCTATATGAAAATATCAGAATCTCTATCATTTTACAAGCCATTGATCCTTTTGAACTTCTTGAAGCAGGCTGAATATTCTTCACATGGGCTGATATTCACAAAGTCGAACGAGTCCTCGATTAGACTCACCAGGTTATTAAATATTTTGACAAAAGATTTTGGAATAGAACTTGACATCATGTCTATTAACTTCAGTTTGAAAAATCAAGAAAGAACGAAGATTTTGAAGAAGTTCGATTCTGACGGAGGAGTTTTGATTTCTACCGATATAATGTCCAGAGGAATGAATCTAGATTCCATCAAGTTTGTCATTAATTACGATATGCCATTGTCCACAAAGGAATACATTCACAGAGTGGGTAGAACTGCCAGAGCAAATCGTGAAGGAAAGGCTGTCACGTTTTGCTTTGGAGATGGAGAGTTCAAATGGTTCAAAAAACTGGTCTACTCGGGTGGAGTTATCAACAGGAACGAAAAGGAGATCCACAACATTGGGTTTGTGAGAACAGCTAGTGAAGAAGATAACCTTGAATTCATTTTGGATCTCACTTCCGAGGATAAAGAGCTCTATGAAGCAAGCTTGAAGACATTGGAGAAGGAAGTCTACAACAAGACATAAATAAGGGAACGATAATATTTACAGGAACTCTATGTAACATTAGATAGTTTAACAAAAACTAATCCTTTTTCACAGGCTTCTTGACACCATATTTAGATCTTGATGTCTTTCTATTGGCGACTCCGGCAAGATCCATTGCACCTCTCACCAAGTGGTACTTCACACCAGGAAGATCCTGCGATCTTCCTCCTCTAACATAAACCACCGAGTGCTCTTGTGCATTATGCCCTATACCTGGAATATAAGCTGAGATAACCTCACCATTACTGAGTCTGACTCTTGCGGCCTTTCTCTGGGCCGAATTAGGCTTCTTAGGTTTCAAAATCATCACCCTCACTATAACTCCCTTCTTTATCGGACAATTTTCGAGATGTGGCGACTTAGTTGGTCTTTTCTTTCTTGTAATGTATCCGTCACCTCTTCTTGTTTGATTTAAAGTAGCATTTCTCTGCTGAACTGCTTGCCATATCTTTGATGTCGCTGGTGGGGTCCAAACAGGAAGTCTGAGCCCTGCGGTGGAAACAACACCAGTTGCTCTCGATCCCAATCCCGAGTATCTGAGCGAGCTTCTTGCCAAGTTGCTGACACTACTGAGACAATTTCTCAACATTTGCGAATCTTTGAATTGATTATTCAGATCTCAAACCCTCAAAATCGAAAGGAGTTCGTACTTCTTTATTTTATATATATATATATTTTATCAATCACCTCGAAAATAGCTCGCTCGCACGCTCCAAAAAAACAGAGGAGTTTGAAAATTTTGGAGATGTTAAAAGGGTCGTGCACACAATTCAAAAAATTGAAGAAATTCCAAGAGACAAGATTAGTTACCCGGTTATAGCTGGTGAAGCTCGATCATAAAAAACTTCCCTCCTATTAGAGGGAAGTATTTAAAAGCGATTGTCCAATGAACGGTGGTTTAATCCTAATTTTCACGATTTCTAGAGGTAGTTGAAGGCGATAGAAGCCAACAAAGAAGATTGAAGTAACATACACGTCAAGTATACTACGTGGACTCCCAAAACATCAAAAAAGAGTCAAATCCCGACTTCCAGTGTCAACACAGGCAGAGCAAAAACATCGGTGATCAATAGAAAGTTAAAATGTTGAGGACAATTGCAGCCTGTTCGGCCCAATCTAGAAGAAGTCTAATGACCTCAGGCTTGAAGCCATCTTCTATTTTATCAAGAAGTATAATGAACTGGAGCAACAGCATCTCGAGACCTGTCATTCCCGCTAGTTTGAATGGCGTGGTCGGATTGAACCAGAAGCAACAGAAATTGTTTTACAGTCATGCTCCTCCATTGACGAAGGATATCATAACTGAGAGAATTATAGAGCTGCTGGAATCGTACAACAAGGTGAAGCCAGACACAAAAATTGATGTTTCCTCCACTTTCAGCAAAGACTTGGGTCTTGACTCGTTCGATACAGTTGAGATTATTATGGAGATAGAGTACGAATTCTCAATTATAATACCAGACCAGGATGCCGATGCAATTAAGAGTGTTGGACAAGCTGTTGATTACATTGCAAGCCAACCAGATGCATGTTAGATCTTTATAGAGACTGGTGGAGAGCTTAGGACAATTAGGATATTGCACGATAATCTAATGTTTCGCTGTGTTTTCGTTGTGAATAATCAGACGACTTGTCTATAATGTATTTGGATAGTCTGGTTCAATGGTTTTAGTGGCTATATAGGACAGCTTTTAGATTGCATTTAGAGAATGTCTGATGTTCTAGAGAATGTCTGATGTTCTTGCATTCGAACGAAGATGCTCTGTCATTACATTATTATCTTAAATTGTCTGAGTTATTCTCATCTTCCATCACCACATTAGCAGTTGATTCATCATCTTGTGTGCTTTGTGGCTTATGTGTTATTACGTTTGGTATTACTTATTTATTCATCCTTACTATTTATTATCAACTATTTATTTATTTATTTACCACATCTGAAGATAACTTCTTTGATTATTATATGATTTCATCAGCTGTTCAGTATAGTAGAAAGTGGAATCTATTTAGTGCTATCTTTATTGATTACCGTAAGCTAAGTTCTGCGGGGGCATGTAAGGAAGGTAGATATATGCGAATTAAATTGTATTATATTTAAATGTATTAAAATGCTATCATCTTTGAGCTAACTGAATATTCCGGTAATTTCAATGTGTGATATCGTCATAAGCTATTTGGTTGTGTTCCGACCAAACTCAAACCAAAGTGGTTGCAGTATGTTCAGGAGCCACGTCGTTCAATGTGTCAATTAAAGTATCTTCCTTTTCTTCTTTCTCATCCTCTCCCTCCTCTTTCTCACCTATTGACGAGGTTCTTTCGATCGTTGTTTCTGATGTCTCCAAAAAAGAAGCATTATCAGAGCCGGTTTTGGAAATCTGACTTTCGGAGTCTTTAGAGTTTTCATCCTCTGGCTCTGAGCCAAACCATTTGAATCTCATACACCAGATCAGATGACTCAACATGATTCCAACCTCAAGACTGGCACAAATGCAGTACAGAATACAACCCATCACATCTATATCATCAGGATCAACAGCCAAAGATGCCAGAGAAAACACAGCCCCACTAAGATCGGTCATCAAAAAGATAAAATTTATTCCGACAACTCTTCCCTTTCTTTTAGCAAGCTCAAAGTAAGGAGGAATCAAACCTAGAGCTAAGAGGATGGATGCTATGATACCAAATATTAATAATGGCCAGTGTGTTCCATTCTTATACACTTTTCTAAGTGGGATAATGAAGGCTACCTCTATGATAACTTGGAAGAGAATGAACCCTCCTCCTCTTAAAAGGATTTGTAACTTTGATCTAGGGTTCGGAGGGTAGTACATGACTTGGAGATAAACAATCCAGCAGAAGAACCCAAAAAGATGTGGCTGTATCTGAATGGCTATTGAGGAGTCTTCTGACACAAAGTACACCGCAAAAAAAGGAGCACATATGCACCAGAGAAAGATCATCAGTTCACTTAAACCTTCACAGTTTTTCTTTCTGTAGTTGTGTATTATCTGGGGGATCATCTGGATACACCAGAAGACAGTTCCGATCGTAGCCAAGACGTTAGCTGTAGTTGATGTCGACATATTGTATTATCAAGAGAGACACTATCTGAACTTTTGAAATAAAAGCAAACATCCTTATGGTTTTTTGGCTCTTGAACCCTTTTATGGGAGTAAGATAATTGTGCTCTTATTTATATTGTTAATGGAACATCCCTGATCCCATCTTTTCACGGGTCTAGAAAAAATCTGTTTAATAAATAATATCCTGCTACCTTTGCTCGGAAAAAAAATTAACTTTGCATACATGACAAAGAGGAAGGGTATTGTTGATTATTGTTAAAACTCATAAAGCCTACTAAATCTGCCCCACAGCTTCCACAGCCGTACTCACGAGATGGAAAATCTTGCTCCTTGGTATAACGACACAAACGAGTTTGTATGCACCTAAAAAGATTGGACCTTCCTAATAAGGAAATAATTTTCATCTCGAAAACAACTTACCTTTTAGGCCTGTTCCAGACAATATTGGAAGAGCAAATTTGGCAGGTAGAAAGAAAACCAACAACCGAGGGCATCACCGTATTATACTATAGAGATGAGTAGCATGGTACTTGATGTACCTAACTGCTTTATTGATTCCATTAGGAAAATTATGACTCAAAAATGCTCATAGTCTTTGGTCGCAGCTTCTACCTGCCTATTTCGCTCAAAATCTTGACATACTAAATTTACCTGGATTCGGCTCGTGGGTTCTCAACGTGCACAGGTTTGAGTCATAATATTACAGTATTTAGAAACTTGAACCCCTTCCCTTGATTCTTCTGCCAAATTACAAGTCTTGGTTCTTGAACGTGTGTTCAAATTACTGTGGCAAGCCGCTGCGGCTCGAGGATCGCGCGGAATTGTGCTCTCATGCGCCATGTTACAATAAGTTTTCTATGTTCTATGTAGTGTGACTCAGCAAGGGAGCCACGCCACGCTCTAGTGGTTACTGTATCATTATCAAGACACCGCTTCAAGCTACTAGATGCGATCCTACAATAATAATACTTATCTACCAGCCAAAATACACTATGATGATATGATAGCTAGGATTGATTGTATCGGTTTCACAACATTGCCAAACCGTTTCTTTCATCTTATCTACGGCAAATCATTCCTACTTGGGAAAGCACAAGCCTCCCTAAAATGTGTTTTTAGGATCAAAACGGAAAGGAGAAGAATATATTAAATTGAATAATTAGGTCAGAAGTAGTATTGGAATCCGTGAAATTTAGGATCGTATTCTAGGGGAAAGTCAAAGACTGATTTTAGTTTCAAAATCGGTTTTCTTGATATCAGACTTCAAACAAAGTTCCCTAAAAATACCATCTGCTTCATAGAGTTTCCTGGGTGAATCTAGTTGATTCACTTCTCCTTTTTCAAGAACCAGGATTTTATCGTAATTAATAATGGTACGCAGCCTGTGAGCAATGCACAATATTGTGCAGTTGGAGAACTCATTCTCGATTGTGTTCTGGATTTTTAAATCAGTTTCATAATCGACACTAGAAGTGGCTTCGTCCATGATAAGGATCCTAGCTTTTTTAACCAAGGCTCTTGCTAGGGCAAGCAGTTGTCTCTCACCTAGAGAAAGATTGAGCCCATCACCTTCAATCTTTTGGTATAGATGGAACTTGTGCATTTCAGACGTCTCTTCATCTGCTTTCTGTGCTTTCACTTTTTTTAACACACTCTCCTCAATTAAATGAGATCTTCTAAGTGCATCCCATAACTCATCATCATCTCGCTCCCCAAATGGGTCAAGATTGTCTCTGATAGTTCCAGTGAAGATAATCGGATCCTGAGGAATGACAGCAAGTTTCATTCTAAGAGCTTTGAGTTTCAACTCAGAGATATCCACATCATCTATGACTATTGAACCAGTTTCAAGCTCATTCAGTCTGAATAAAGTGGTCAAGATGGTAGATTTACCAGCACCTGTTCGACCACATATACCAAGCCTGCTGCCCCCATCAATTGAGAGATTACAATTTTTCAATACCAAAGGCAGTTCTGGTCTGTATCTCATGGAGACATTTTCAAATACTATCTTACCTGAAGCTGGCCATTGGTCAGGAGCATCTTCTCCTTCTTGACTCTCGCAGGGAAGGTTATATGCATAATCAATCAACCTCTCTATCGATGTCATTCTGCTTTCCACTGTTGTTAGAGATCTCACAACAAATGATAAAATATTTGTGATCTGGATCGTGTATGATAGAATTACACCAGTATCGGAGGGACTAACATGGAAAACATTGAAAACACACAACATCGATATAATGAAGGAGAACATTGCACCCAGAATTGCAAGATAAACTGCTAGCCACCTCTGGTTAGCCACACGGATAAAGCTGATTTCAAGCATTTTATTCAGAAGATGACAGTTCATTTTTAAGAATCTCTGGACTGACTCTTTTCCATAGTCCTTGATTGTATCCATTCCAGTAAGTGCCTCTGTCAGATTATTGTATACCAATGATCGTTTTGTTGCCTCCATTCTGCTTATATCTGTAGAGCTGGCTGAATATAGATTAGAGGTAGCAAAATAGATAAACACAAAAAATGGAACAGCAATTGCGAAATATGGAAAGTAACAGATGCACAAGATTATGACTCCAATGATGGTAGAAGCTGCAGAAAGCAGTAATCGAACCTGATCTGTAAGTTCATTATCAGCAACATCTGTATCCTTGGTGAATCTGTTCAATATCCTTCCCATAGGGGTTGTGTCCATAAATGACATAGGAGCCCTAAGAATCTTTTCTAGAGACATGGCATGCAATTTTGTAGATGAATTATTGTTGAAGTAAGAAACCAACCAAAAGAAAAAGGCTAAGGACAAAATGACCATAGCTGTTAACATTCCATATACCCCTTGATATACTTTATCATCCAGATTTCTAAATGAATTTGAGGTCCAATAAGAAAGCCAAACATTCACAAAAACGGACACAAAAGTACTGATAACTAATGTGAATACAAATAGGGGTAAGGTAAAGAAACTAAATGTTCCTCCCGAAAGTTTCAGATATTTTAAGTAAACTTGAAAAGAAATACTTTTGTTGCTGGTCTGTTCTTCTTGGCTTTCGGACTGATCTTCTCCCAGGCCTCTAAAACTAGTTTGTTTAACGACTTCAGTTTGGTTTTTCTTCTCTCTCTCCTTTAGCTCCGGCCCTTCATTCGCTCCGTATTCCATCAAAGTTTTGAATTCCTCGCTCTTATTTTTCAGTTCCTTGATACTTCCCTCTTGAATCTTTCCTCCGGATCCAATGAATACTACTTTATCAGCTTTTGAGATAAGAGATAACTGGTGTGTAGCCAAAATTCTAGTTCTAGAACCAAGATAACCAAGGATACATTCCTCCATTATATGTTTACCGACTTTTGCATCAACAGCACTTAAAACATCATCCATCAAAATTATATCATTTTGAGCATAAACAGCCCTTGCCAAATTTATACGTGCTTTTTGACCTCCCGATAGAGTGATTCCTCGCTCTCCAACATATGTCATATCTGCATTAGGGAGCTGCTTCAGATCATCTTTTAATGAACAAACATAAATTACTTTGTCATAAAGTTCTTGATCCAAATCAAGTCCAAAAAGAATATTTTCTCTGACTGTGGAATTCTGAATCCATGGATCTCCGGACATCAATATGGTTCCATTAATATCAACTGTACCACCAACACATTTCATTGTTCCTGCAATAGCATGAAGTAATGATGTCTTTCCACATCCTATACGACCAGTGATCACTACCAGTTGTCCCTTTTTAATCTCCAAATTGATGCTATGTAAGCCTGTAAAGATCTTGTTGTCAGGATCCTTTACAATTGAATCTGAGTTTTTACTTTCTGGAGCCTCATCAGAACCTTCCCAAATAAACTCCCCATCCGAAACCCTGATCGCAACCTCTCCCATGGAAGCATCCACCTTGTAGATCTTGTGTACCTCATTGGGGCACAACAACAAGGATCCTGTCCTTTTCAAACCGACAATTGCGTCAAATGATGAACTCAACGTCAAAGGCAATGATAATACAAAAGATGACAAAACATTGAAAAATGTTAAACCAGTGAACATTTCTGCTACATTTCTCATTCCAGAGGCATTGTACATAATCACAAAGGTAACCATAGCAGATAATTCCGGTAACCCAAAGGTGACCGCCGTAATATTACCTCTGAGAGTCTGAAGTTTCATAATCAACTGTGTCTCTTTAAGTCTATATTCGGTGATTCTTTGTAGATAAGACCCTTCCCAGCAGTAAAACTTCACCATTTTCAAGTTATTGAGGACTTCCTTGATCTGACTGACACGACGATCAGTAAAAACAGTGGCATCTTTTCTATACTTTCCCAGAGACTTTGAAAAGTATATCACAACTGCCAAAGTAAGAATGAAGATAGCAACACCAATCAATGCCCATGCACCAATGTTGATGCACAGAAGAACAATCACAATTATGATGGACACAGGAAACACCATGAGTCCTCCTATATTGGTCACAGCAATTTCAATTCTTGAAAGATCCTGAGTGACAATTGAAATAATCTTCCCAGGAGGAAATTCATTTAACTTTGACTCTTTAGTTAATTGAAACGACTTGTCAAATACAACTTTACTTAGAACCGCTTTAACTTCACATCCCAAGATTCCTCCTGAGTTGAAGAAATGAGCCACAAAAAATCCCCTCAAAAAGATAAATAAAGATGTTCCAATGGCATATCCCACACCTGGACCTGTATCAGGAGATAATCCAGCTGCTTTAAGCTCAACAAATTTGATCAGCTCCTTTGTTAAAAGAGGGGTGAAACAAGTGAGTAGATTCCCCATCAGAATCAATAAACAGTTAGTGAAATAATCCCTCCCGTAAACCTTCAATAAAGAGCCTATAAGAATCTTGGAAGCAGAACTCTCAATCTCTGACCTTCCAGTGGATTGCGAGAACTCTTTCAATTCCTCTTCAGTCGGATCTCTCTTAAGCTTTTTTGAAAGACACTTCTTCAGCTCCTGAGTGACTCGTTCCTCATACACTTTAGTCAACTTTTCAGCATTGTATTCAACTGCATATTCCCCATCGACGACCCAAAAATCTCTTTCATCCAACTTCCGTTTATATCCTACCACTAGAAGAGGATTCAACCACCAGAAAAATGCCCTGGATAATAACGAAGCGGACTTCATGGGAAAAGGTTTCCGTTCCTCCTCCGCAGGGATCGGTGGAACTTTCTTGTTCATAAATACAGTGAACATCCTTTTCTCAACCTCCGGCTGTACTTTTTTGATCTTCTCTTTACCATTTTCTAGGGTCTGCTCCAATTGCCAGCCCTCTTTGGCTGACGTTACGTCAGTAGTTGCAGAAATTGAGAGACTTTTGTTCTTCGCTTCTTGATCTGACATAAAGTCTACTAATACTACTTGATTTTTGAACTGTTCACGTAAAATTGTTTCTTTCGAAGAAGTAGGAAAAAATGAACTTATTTGTGAGCCGCCCCAGTCAAATATATATCTGCGGCTTTCTGGTACTTGGGTGTTTTGCATGAGTTACTCAGAAATTAACTCATGAAATGTTCTGCGCCCCTCGGCGAAGAAATCGATTTTTCGGCGTTCGGAGAAGAAATTGATTCTTGTGATCTCTTTCATCTTGGAAGCAATCGAAGGAATGTATGGAATGAGGTTGTTCATCCCTTTCTATTTTCTGTCTCTCATTCAATGGGATGATTATATGTCTTTTTTTTATCTATCGCCAGCTTTTTTGTATACTCCAGATATCCCCAGATCTCAGTATTTTGCCAAGACCATATTCTAGATATTACGCATGCCTTGCTGCAAAGCCTATTTTGCTGCTGCAAAGCCTATTTTTGCTGCACGGCCTTTTCTATTGCTTGCGCCACTTCATAATCTGTTCCGAACTTTTGGGGCTGCCTGATATTTTTTTTTTTTGAGTCGATTCCATGTCAGGTCTATCGACCCATCGTCCTTTGTTTCCCCCGGTGAAGGTTTTCCAATCTTCCGTGCGGCTGCGGAACAGTGGAGATTCAGCCAGGAAGGTCACTATGCTCAGGTACCTACCTATCTTTTATATAATCAACCAAGATTCTGATGTTTCCTTGACCTTCTATAAGACAAAGAACATTAATTTATCTCAAATAAGAATACAATTTAAATAAAGAATACTCTACGTCCTCACCAGAATCACAAGACACGATATAACAATCCTAACTCCTATCTTTTCTTTGACAATCACACTCTCATTATGGCAAATATCATCAAAACTTTATCAAAATATGGAAGTTGCGACCTCTCCGATGCTCTCATGAAATATGGTATTGCAAATGGAGGATACTTCCCCAATCTAACGAGATACTCCACCAATGGAAAAACTATGGTAGGAAAAGCATACACTGTTCTATTCACATCTCGTGACGACCATAATTACGATGAGGTGAAAGGCGGATATATCGATGATCTCCCTGAAGACTCTATTTTGGTGATAGCATTGGCACCTCATCTGCAAAAACTGGATGCACCATATGTCAAAATCAACAATGCTTTGTATGGGGGGTTGATGTCAACCAGAGCCAATTACTTGAAGAGCAATGGAACAGTTGTTTTTGGACGTATTAGGGACCTGAAAGAGCATCAAGACCTTAACAGAAATGTATTCAGTTATGGACTTGGATCAACGGCACACAAACCTGTTGTAAAGCTTGCAGGAATCAACGTTCCATTAGAAATCAAGATTGACAATCATCCAGAGCCATACACCCAAGTGATCAATCCTGGTGATTACATAGTTGGAGACGAGAATGGAATTGTGAGATTGGATGGCGAAGATAACGAGTTGATCCAGAAGGTTATAGAGTACATCCCTAAACGGGTTGAGGCAGATGGACTTGTGGCTGAGGATATCAAGAAGGGTGAGGCTTGTATTCCGTCTCAAAAGAAGAGAAGGGCAGGTTTGTAGGATGGGAGGTTAGTGATGGAGGTAATGATGGACGATCGACGTTGAAATGTTTGGTACGACGCGTCTATATAAATCGACGCAACAATCGACGTTTTAGTATTTAGCCCCAGAAAAAAAAACAGCGAGAGAAAAAAACTTGAACCGTAGTCTTGTAGTATAAATGGTCTTGTTTGCCTCTTGTTCTTTCAAACACGATCAAAAGAGGTATTGGGCACCAGATAACGTCATGGTTGTGGATCTCACTTACTACAACTTGTTACAAGTTGAGCCTACCGCGTCGGATCTGGAAATCAAGAAATCATATAGAAAACTAGCGATCAAATACCACCCAGATAAGAACCAGGGAAATGAAGAAGCAGCAGAGATATTCAAACAAGTGAGTGAGGCCTATCAGATATTGAGTGACAAGCAACTCAGAGCCAAATATGATCAAAATGGACTAAAGGAAGTGAAAGAGAACACAGAAGTTGCAGATCCAGAACAATTTTTTGACTCAATATTCGGAGGAGAGGCGTTTCTTGACTACATCGGAGAACTGACTCTATTCAAAAATCTATCGAAACAATATGAGTTAGAGTCAATAGAGGAGGAAACAAAGAAGGGAGAGGAATATTATAAAGAGCATCCTGCTGTTGAGGGTACTTTATCCTTAGAGAATGGAGAGAACACTAATCTGACTGAGGAGGCGAAGCTCAAGCTGGCTAAGGAGAATGAGAGGCTCAAAAATGAGGAAAGAGACAAAATTGAGGAAGAGAACAGACAAAAGAAAGAGGAGATCAAGAAAGAATTAGTCGACAAATTGATTGCAAAGTTATCTTTGTATACTGAGACAGATAAGTCGGATGATATAATCAAATCTTTCAAAGCCAAGTTCCAGCTTGAGGCGGAGAATCTGAAGATGGAATCGTTTGGTCTTGAGATCCTGCACACTATTGGATCAATATATGTTTCGAAGGCCAACATCTTTTTGAGATCTCACAAAACGTTTCTTGGTCTTGGAAGCTGGTTTGGATCACTCAAGGAAAAGGGTGGTATAATAAAGGACACTTTCAAAACTATAAACAGTGCATTAGATGCTCAAAGTACTATGCAGGAGCTTGCAAAGATGAGTGAACGTAGAGAGCAATATTTGAAGGAGCAAGCAGAAACTGAAAACGGAACTACAGAGCCTGAGTCAGAATCTGATCCAGCAGATGGTTCCAATAATAAACCAGAGACAAAGACAAAAGATTCTGAAACTTCCAGTGAAGCGGCAACACCAGATAAAGATAATTCCGATTCTAAGGCTTCGAAGAAGGATGATACACCTGTTCCGACAGATGAGGATCTAGCCGAAATGGAGAAACTTTTGATGGGTAAGATTATTGCTGCTGCATGGAAAGGATCTCATCTTGAGATTTCCTCTACATTAAGAGATGTTGTGGATTCCGTTTTGTATGACAAGTCGGTGGATGTTTCCAAAGCAATCGAGAGAGCTGAGGCTTTAATGATGATTGGAAAGATCTTCAAGGATGCAAAGAGATCCAAGTGGGAAGCTGAAGAGGCTCGAATCTTTGAGGAATTGGTTGCGGAGGCCACCCAGAAGAAGTCCAAGAAGTAGACGAGTATTTCTCCATTATGAGGGTCAATCACGAACTTATTAATGACTACTATTTTTGAGGTCTGCTATTATGGGTGGGCATAATGAATTATTAGAACTTTTTATCATGTTATAATTTCTGAATCTCGGATTCTATTAATTACTTTTTTAATTTTATTAAATGTTAATAAACTTATATTCAGTATTGTTAGAATATGTACAGAGTTTCGTCAATGGGAGGGGATTTATATGCTTATTCAACAGAGTAATAGACCTTCCTCAAGTCCACCACCTTCTTACCTCTTTCTAGCGCTATCTCATCGATCGTTTTTTGTTTCAGAAGGGCTTCCATGGTGCACTTGATGACGTTCATTCTATTTCTGGATCTGTAGACCTTGGCACTAAGGTCCTTGATACCGGCACATTGTGCGAGCTCGAAGATCATTGCGTTACATCTCAAACCCGCACCTGGAGGTGAGGATCTCAAATTGACAATGGATGAACCGTATTTGTTTTCGATGTTACCATAAATGGTTCTGTTTTCAAGTCTAGGAACCTTGGTCAAGTTCTTAACAGCCTGCCAATGGGCCTTGAGGATGGCATTGGCCGGCTCCTCAGGATCCTTACCTTCACCTATACCAAGCATCCCGTTTCTGTCTCCAGCACACACCAGAGCATAAAAAGAGTTGATCTTACCCTTTGAGGTTTGGTTTCTCACCGTTTTAAGAATCAGAGTCTTTGTGCTCAATTGCGAGATGTATCTCTCATCGAATCCTGTGGCCAATGATAACTTCTTGGCCAACTCCCTCAATTCAGAAGTGTTACCTTCCTCTGAATCCAAAATCTGATTCTGAGGGACGTCTGGCTTATTTGGCTGTGTCATTGCGAGATAGGTCTCCTGTTTCTGGTTCAAATGGTCAAAATATGGATCTAATGTTGTCAAATCGTCGAGATAATGGGGAGCAAATTGGAACTGGTTGAACTTTCTCTGTCTGTAATGTTCAGGCTTGATAGATGATTCTGCTAACAATATCGATTCCACCACTTTAGGTTCATAGAACTGCATCAAATACTGCATGTGTTTCACTTTCTGGGCATCCAAAGACTTGAGAGCTGAACCTGTTGCTGAGTCCTGACTGGTCGAACGAGCAACTGACGAGGAGAATAGTCTTCTCCAGCTGTGTAACGTTCCCGATTTCATTCCTCTGAGCGGAACCAACAACATCTTGTGAGTTTCCTGTGACTATGATTCTGGTTTTTAAGCTGAATATTTTGGGTTTCAAGGTATTTCACTTGCACAAATCAACAATCTTTTGTCTTCCCTTTCGACACTCGTTGAGTCTCGTTCGCTAGAGCTGTTTATGAAAAATTTTGAAAATTTCTGTGCAAAACTGTTACCCGGCCCATCACATTGTCGACGCGTCGAACGTCCTTGGAATCTCCCCAGTTTTCTTGTTCTCTTAAAAAAAACAACAAACTTCATCTTCGTTTTAACAAAGATCTGGCCACGCTGAAGGAAACAATTATCAACTTCAGACAAACTGAAAACTCAGATCTGCTCTAAACAAGACTTGTGCAATGAGCTTTGAAGCGAGTCGGCGGTCGTCAGCTGTGAGCCAGCTGAACAGAGCAATTCTGTCTCCGTTCTCGGGATCAAAGACCAGCAGAGCCCCAAAGGTAATCACCCCCAAGATCTTGGAAAACCAGCTGGGAGAAAGCATTCAATTCCGGACAGACATTCTACCAGAATTGAGAGAGATGGGACCGCCAGATCTGATCCATCTCACTAAGTACGATAGAGACTCCAAAACAGAAGTGGGAGAATATCATTATAGCATAGGAATCGATACCTCTTCGATTGTACAACCCTTCATGTATTTACAGACAATTCAATTGAATGATAAACAGGCTGCATCAGAGAAACATCCCAAGGTGGGAACTTATTGTTCATACAATTGTTTCAGTAAGGGTGATTTGAGAATCAGAAGTACGTTTCCAGGTTCTGCATATCCAACTGTTCAGTTTGTTCCGCAGTCGAACAACCGAAAATATGCATACACTATAGATGACGAAAAGTCATCGGTTTGGCTGGAAACCTATGTCTCATCTTTGGTCAGATCACTGTTGTTCAGTGATGATATAGAAAGATTATTGCCAGGAATGACCAAATATAATCTAATTCAATCTACAAAGGAGGCGAAGGAGGCTGTGATTTCGATGGTGAAGATGATCCCAAAGGGTGTTCTTTGTGGGTGTTCTGATCTTATCAACCAGCCGACCATCATGACTAACTATTTAGTTGATGCATTGTTGAAGTTGGTGAACATCACCGGCTACTACGATCTTGCATTGGAACAAATTGATATATTGGAATCAACCCATAAGGGACTAAATGCCAACATTTTGAAGGTCAAATTATTACTTCTTAAAGGAGAGCAAGCAAAGGCAGTGAGACTCATGTATAATTCCATCAAAGAACATTCAAGAGACGGACTAATGTTGTTAGAACAGGCAAAGTATCTCATTTCACAAAACAGGGCTGATTTGGCACTTGTTTCTGCTATAAGATCAGTGGAGTGTCTTCCGACAGAATTTCTGTGTTGGAAGGTTATGATTCAAGCTCATATCCTGAATAAAGACTATTACAATGCATTATTGGCTCTGAATTCTTCTCCAATGTACACAAACAAGAAAAAAGACGTTTTCAAAGCCCTGAAGCCAAAGAGTTTTGATTTCCCTCTTCCTCTTGAAGGAAAATTAGATAAAATTTGGGAAGATTGTGATGCTCTGGGTTGTATCTCAGGCTATGGTGGAATCATAGAGTTCTCACCAATCAGTCACATAGAGAGTTTAGGGCAACTGCATTTGACAGTTTATGAAGAAACACATAGATTGCACAGCACATTTTCAGAAGCATATGATCTATTAGCTATAATGGATAGACTATTGGGTTGGTCGGAATTACTGAAGTTGAGATCAAAAGTGTTTGTGATGGAAAACGAATATAATGACTCCATGCTGGTTGAAAAGCAGGAGCAACAGGAAATGCTTCGACAATCACAGTTGCAATTGCCTGATGGAGACAAAAGAGGCCGCTCATCTTCAGTACGGTCACGAAATGGGTCGATTTCTTCATTGTCGAGGGTGTCGAGATTCAAATCGAAAAGATTGAGCGAGAGATGGCTTGACTCTTTATTCTTGATTTTCTACAATAACTTGAAGTCTGTGCTCATTTGGGAGAATGAGAGATCTGCAAATGACGAAACTCCTGTGCAACACATTGCCTTGGAATGGGAACTTATCGGAGACGAATGTTTCAAGATCCACAGATATGAGACCTCATTGACTCCATACAAGACATGTCTGGACAATCGATTCAGTGTGTTTGCGTGCTACAAACTTCTGAACTACTATCTGGAGTACAATCTGAGACCAGTTCAGTTCCAGAAACTGAATGGAATCAAGACGGAACAGTATAAGCTGTCGAATGAGTATGTTCTGAAATTGTGCTGCAAATTGATCAGCTGGAATTACCGGTATTATGGGGAATTTTCCGTTGTTTGCATTGAGGTTTTAAAGTTATTGGTGGAGTCTCAGGATTCTGATTCTACTTTCATCAAGAGTCAGTTGGAGGTTTTCTTTGAGAACGATCACAACAAGAGCGGGATCATTGGGTTAGTTGACAAGTATATCAATTGGATCGAGCAGTTTTCAGGTCAATGAGCTGGGCAGAATAGATGATAGGGATTTAATGTGAATTAATTGTCGTCTACGAATAGAGTGGAGTATAGAAATTGATAAGAAGCAGCTATTTAACAGATCAGAGTAGAGAAGAGAAGAGTAGAGTAGAGTAATCTGTAGGCCAGGTGCACAGCCCGGGGAATTTATAGTGTATTTTTTTTCTTGACTAATTTTATTTTTGGTTATTTGATGGGAGATGGTGTAATGAGTTGGTTGGTTACCCGCCTTCACTGCCACACATCTGACGGGCGAGCTTTGGACGAGAAAAAAATTGGCTTTCAAGGAACAAAGAGAGATTTTTGGTAGACGGCCAGTTTTTTATAGGTTTATGGGAAATTACTGGGGGAAACAAGGAGGAAGTAGAATAAGATATTTAAGGTTATAGCGATAGCTGGATAGAAGCTTGAGCACGAACTGGAAGGAGAGTCCAGGATAGTAGTTGAGGGTATACTGGGGAAGATTGAGAGTCATTGCTTGATATACGGTAAGACTTTGGTTTATGATCTGAGAAGCAGGATATCTTTAAGCGTTTTGTTGAGGTGTCTTGTATAGGGAAGCAGAAAGAATTAATTACTAGTTGAAAAGCTATCTATCAGACGTTGTTGGAGCTGTTAAGTGCCGAGAGATTGGTTCTTCAACAGCTTGAATCGCTGGATTGGATAAGATTGTTTGTTTGTCTGGAAAGAACGGACGATTACAGAAAAACTAGGTTCTTTGCTTCAAAAACCGTGTGATTTGATAGACATCGCTTATTCAGTGGCATTTTTTGAGATATATTGTTTTACCATAGTATTTGCCATTGTTTAGGATCCCATCCCCATTGATTGTGATATCCGGAGGAACCTGTGTCCACCACCCATTGCGATTTATATATATCGCTCGACAGAACACTATTTTCGCTCAGTTGGTCACTAGACTCCATCACCAGCATAGTTCATCGTTATACATACAAGAGCATTTCAACACCCTAGATTTCACATAAAGTCACGTCATGTCTGGATTCTGGAAATTCACAAGTAACTACGCATCACGTGTGACCAGGGTCCTTGATAAGCCTGATTTCACCTTGGAGGAGTTGTTAGACGAGCAGGAAACCATACCCGAGCTTTTGGCTTCTAATGCAAAGCTGGTAGAATACCTCAGGGAACCTGAGGTTCTAGAGGCTTTGGTCAACTATGTCGTTGAAGATGACGAGTACCAGAGGAGACAGATTGAGTCTGGAGAGGGTGAATCTGCAAATACAACAGTGACCCAAGAATCCCAATCGGATGACAACGAAAATCAAAGTGAAAATGAAGACCAACAACAAGAGCATTCTGAAACAGATATTTCTAAAAAGAATGAAGAGTCCACAAGCACAACAAAAGAGGACGAAAATAAACAAGATATAGCCTCGGACAGTAGTTCCACAGACTCTGATTCCGATTCTGACTCTGATTCTGATTCTGATTCTGAGACTGACAATAATGGAGGAAAGTTGGGATCAAAAACTACTGACGACCATGCCGGTTTTGAAGAAGCAGAGGAAGAAGTCCGTGTTGATGATGATCCCGAATCTTTCGGAGATATGAACATGGATGACGAGGAAGAAGACGAAGAAGAGGAATGCAATGATGAAGATGACGAAGATGACGAAGCAGAAGAAGAGACCCCAGCTGAACAGCATTCCAGAAGAGCACAAGTAGCAGCTGAAATATTGTCAGTTGACGTTTGGTCATTAACGGATGCCTTTATGGAGAATTCTCATCTTTTAGAAAAACTATGGAGTATTCTTGATAAACCAGCACCATTGCCTATATTTTTGGCAACTTACTTTATGAAAATTAATGAACATCTGCTAGACATGAAAATGGATGAAATGATACAATTTATATTACAAGATTCAAACCTTATAGAAAGATTTATGAGACATATAGACACTCCTCCGCTTATGGATTTCTTACTTAAAGTTATCTCTACGGATAAGCCAGATGCTTCAACTGGTGTGATTGAGATTTTAAAGGATCAGAACTTAATTCCTTCACTGATTGCTTACTTGGGTCCCGACGTCTCGTCATCCATCCAAAGCGCGGCTGGCGATTTCTTGAAAGCTTTCATCACGATCTCGGCAAATAATGCTGAGAATACTACAATTGGTCCTAATGAGCTCAGTAGACAGTTAGTGAGTGAACCAATTGTTCGAGAGTTAGTGAAGATGATGCTTTATGGTGGTACTGGTTTATCAAATGGTGTTGGTATTATTATTGAGATTATTCGAAAGAACAACTCTGATTATGATGCCATTCCTGTGGTATACATCACCATTGAGTCACATCCTCCTACTCCTAGAGATCCTATTTATTTGGGCACTCTAGTCAAAGTCTTTTCTGAAGCTATGCCCCAATTCACGGAGATGCTTGAGAGAAAAGTGGACAAAGTATTACAAACTCCTTTTGGTCAGATCGAGCCTTTAGGATTTGAGAGATTCAAGATTTGTGAATTAGTTGCAGAGCTGATTCATTGCTCTAACATGGCTTTACTTAATCATGAAAAAGGGGAGGAAATAGTGAAGGAAAGAGACGAAATCAGAGAGAAGTTGATTGAACAACAAAGGGAATTGATGAGAAACACAGAGATGTCATCATCAGGCTCAGTGAATGAAGTTGATATCTCGAGAGAGGTGGAAAACTTGAAATTGAGCCCTCCTGGGTATGTTGATGGCGAATTTGCTACTTTCAATGACGATTCCGACCTATTGAAAGACGACTCTCAAGACCATGAGACCGAAAATCAGCCAGATTTTGATGAATCGGATTTGACATTACGTCAGGATGATGATGAACAGCCTGATGCGGATACCTCTGTTGATATGCACCAAACCACTTCATTAGAATACGATGAGATGGAACAACTATTAAGAGAGAATCCAGTGGTCGGTGATCAACTGAAGATTGCACTCTATGATAACAACGTTATCATTACTATATTGAATATGTTCTTCAAATTCCCATGGAATAACTTTTTGCATAATGTTGTCTTTGATATTGTTCAGCAGATTCTGAACGCATCGATGGATATTGGGTATAACAAGTACTTAGCTGTCGATCTATTTGGAAGAGGTAACATCACCAATCTAATTATTGATGGTCACAATAGATGCCTAGATTATGAGGAGCAAACTGATTTGAGGCTAGGTTACATGGGCCATCTTACTTTAATAGCAGAGGAGGTTGTGAAATTCACTTCACTTCATTTGCACAACAGCAAATCATCCATTATAGAAGAGGCAATATTGCTTCCTGAATGGACTCACTATGTTAATGAAACTCTTGTTGAGACTAGGAATAAGTATAATGCTGTTTTAGGTAATGACGAAGAAATTGATGAGGATGAGGAATATTCTCAGCATTCTCACCAACTACATCTTGATCCAAATCAAGACCATGATTTGTCTCTCTATCAACATGAGTATGATAATGATGATGATGGGGATGATCAGGATCTTGATACAGACCAGTTTTCTAGATACATCGCGCAACAGATGGCCAATAGCCTTCCGGAGAAGTTTGGCTCTTCAGACGAAGACTCAGAGGACGAGGATCCTCAGCAGAACTCAAGGGGTCAGGATTCATCTTATGATAAGGGATTGGTGAACTCTTCGATTGGTGGACATCCATACCATCAGATGAATGTTGCCTCGTCAGATGGAGACCAACAGACTGGGGAGAAGTACGGGTTGGATGACATTGACGATATAGAGGATGACTATGAAGATCCGAATGACGACGGACAGTCGTATGTGAAGGAGAATCATCCTCTGTACCAGGCAGATGGATCTTTGAATTATCTTGTGGGTGCTCCTGGGATCAGCAAGCTGCCTGCTTCTGATTCAGATTCCGATTCTGAGGACTTTGTTGGCGATACGGACTCTGGAGCACATAGCTCTGATACAGTTAACGATAACGACCATGTTTATGACAATCACGATCGTGTGGGAAGATCTGACAGCAAGAATCAATGAAGACTTCATGATTCAACTTGCTCCTTTTGGTGTTTTCCTGCGACCAGGCAATTTTATAATGCTCTATTTTTATGGTTTTTGTAATTAGCTTATTCGTTATGTCTTTATCTAAATCCAACAAATGATTCTGTAATTTAGAAGAGTTGAATGTTAGGGATTCTGTTTAGTAGACCATTAGTGAGTGAGTACGAAGTTAGCTATGAATAGAGAGGAGCAAGACAGATGGTGAGATGAGGTGAGTTTTGATTATGTAATCAATAATCACAAGGTTGTCGCGTTACAGTTTGAAGATTTCTGCAGTTTAGCAGGAATTGATCCTAGCTTTTAGATGGTAGAGAAGGGGTAGAAACCAAATTCAAGAGAATTGTATGAGAATTGAGTCTGAAGATTGAGAATGAGTGAGGTTGAATCGAAAAATTCTAAAGAGAGTGCTTCAACGAAGTCGAGTAAGGGTCAGCAATGGATTGTCAATTACAATCTGATCTCTGCCTCGTTGTGGTCGTTTGTTCTATTGAACACTCTTGCTGTTTCTCTTTTTTACTCGGGATTTGATGTTTTTGACTTAACGGCAACATGGACGACTATCATCCAATGTCTAGCGGTGGTGGAGATCTACAATTCGTTTGCTGGATTAACAAGATCTCCGTTACTGACCACGGTGATGCAAGTGGCCTCGAGGTTGCTGCTTGTTCTAGGTATCTTCACATTGTTGCCAGACTCCCCATCAAACTGCCATTGGGCCTATTTGACAATGGTTTCTGCATGGTCTATCACTGAGATCATCAGATATTACTACTATGCTGCAAACATTTTGACTGAGGGATGTCCACCAGAGCTGCTCAAATGGCTCAGATACAACACATTTCTTGTTCTGTACCCAATAGGAATTTCAAGTGAGTGCATCAGCATCTATCTTTCCCTGGACGAGGCAGAGCTTGTGGTTGGTAAATGGTATAAGTATTTCCTGATCTTTTGTTTGTTGACATACATCCCGGGTTCATACACCCTCTATACATACATGTTGAAGCAAAGAAGTAAAGTTATGAAACAACTACAAGAGAAGGTCGAAGAAGCTATTGAAAAGAAAGAGAATTAGAAGAGAAAGAAGTCTAGTTTGTTACATCGTTGAGAGATGATTAAATTTGTTTGTGCAAACAAATTCAATTGATCTCTTGGGGCAGTAGTCAATTGATTATATGGTTTTACTATTTTGATGGGGTATAACTGTTTGTATATTTACTGATGTAATTGGAGCTTCATCACGTTCTAAAATAACTGAATGAACTTGGAAAGAGTCGAAAGTAAAATTGGAGTTTGGTCAAAATTGTATATCACGTGGTATATGTCATATGCACTAAGTCATCTGATCGGCACTTTTTGTTTCTCGAAAATTTTTCTTGCTAAGATAAGTGGAAGACGAAGTTCGCCTGTGTTAATGTGAGATATTTATTGATTTTAAAGCACCAACGAGTGGATCCAAGTTGTCGAAAGCAGGGAAACAACAGGAATTTAGGAGCCAATAGTGCCAGATACCATCGTGATGCTAACAAGAAGTTGTGTGAGGTCGATGTTTCGCCCAATGATAGCCGGAGTGGGCGCACGTAGTGTTGTCCATGGAACCCGTCTGAGCAGATCGTTCAGCTCCAGCTTCACTACTCTACAAACTCAAGCCAAGGAACAAGTTCAAACACCAGAGCTATTGAAGACCCAAAAACAGATTCCAAACCTGACGCCTCTCAAATACGAACAAAATATTTACGCTACAATAAAGATCCACAATAGACCATATCTTGTCACCGAGGGAGACGAGGTGATTCTTCCATTCAGAATGAAGCATGCTGAGGTGGGAGATATCCTACATTTCACAGACATTTCCACGATCGGATCCAAGAATTACACATACCAGTTGGACGGCATTGCTGTTCCGGATGTTCTCTCGATCAAGGGAGTTGTCATAGAGAAGACCAAGAAACCAATGTACACTAAGGAGATAACCAAAAGGAGAAACAGACATACCAGACATGTTCAGGTCAAGCATGATCTTACCATTGTGAGGATTTCGGAGTTGAAATTGAATATTTAGTTGCTACTGTTGTCTTCTTCGATACTTTCCGTGATCAAGACTCTTTATACCATGTAAATAGCTGTATAAACATATGAAGAAGCTGTCTTGCTGATAAATATCGGACCGTATTTTGTCACGTACTATCTAGTCGTTATCTTTTCTGCCAGTAATGGGCTTCTTAGGTTGAGAACCTTCTGTTTGTAGGAGAATTGTTGAATGGATTGCACTGAGATCCAAGGATTCAAGGATTGAGGATTGAAGGTTTGTGAAACACATCTCTGCACCATGAAGCTCCTGTTTTTATCCTGATGTTATGATTTTATATATATAGAAGCTGGAGGAATCCTTTTAGTACAAGGAGAAAAGACAAGGAAGACCAGGAGAAAAGAATAGAATAACTGTTTTGACGGTTTTAATTCGTCTACAGCCATCCACAGATCTCATTATGAATAACCGTAGTGTTAGCAAGAGACTGGGGTCTCGGACAGACAGAGATCGTCTCCCCAAGTTTCTATATGATGAGATACCTGCAGAGATCTCCAATCCGATGGCTCTCAATTCCAAGATCAAGAGCAACAAGGACTCTCCATATTCATCTGTTTCATTCCCCAAGTTGAAGGCGTCGCCAAAGAAGAAGGCAGAAATCGTTGTTCAAGATCGAAGTACCAAGGCCAGTTCAAAGAAATCTGAGACCCAGTCATCTGTTCCTCGCTTTTCCAACAAACATCTTCTCAAGGTAGACACCAACATCAAGACTCCCATACATAATAATCCTTCAATGATCCCTATCAAGGTCGGTACTACCGAAAAAAGTGTTCACGCTAAGAAATCACATGGAGACCTGATGAACGCCGTCAAAGAGCCTCCTGTTTCTCTTGAGGTTCCAAAGACCTCCGTTGCTATGGGCTCCGGGTCATCTCCTCTTTATGGTCAGGTTTCTGACAAGCTTTCATCAATATTGAGTACCCCTGAGTTTGCATCATCTTCTTCTGCAAGAAGGGCCTCAGTTGAAACTATAGGACGCAAACCCATCAGAGACACTAGTGCTGACAGCTCCCATATATCGGATTCTAATGAGTTTTCTTTTGAGAACACGGAGGCTCCATCCAAACGCAGTACTTCATTGGGCTCTAACTTACACTCTGCTGTGGAGTCGGGTAATATAGGGCATGATAACGGTGTTGATTCGCTTTCAAAATCGATGCAGAATCTATCTGTCGAAACTGTTATTGATAACCCGTTGCTTTTTTCTCAAAAACCTTCTACATCTGTTTCAAATGCTATCTCTCCCTCGCACAGACAGAAATCAGAATCTCCTAGATCTTCACCCCAAGTAAAAGATTTGAGTTCGTCCAGGAAAATAAGCAGAGGACTCCATTCCAACAGCTCTTCGTTGTCTTGGTCTGTTAGCAATGCAGACGATTGGACTTTAGATAACGTCATATTTTGGCTCACTATGAACAATTTTAATGAGAGTTGGATTTCCTTGTTCACTTCAGAACGCATAATACACGAATCCTTCTTGAAACTTCAATCATATGATGAATTAAAGCGGTACATACCGTTTCTGGTCACAGACGATCCCAGCTCAACACCTACTAGATTTATACAGCTTCTTAGAAAAACTTTAGGAAATGTCTCTTCAAATCCAACAAATGAGGCTCCCAGCCCTACAATATCTCTTATGTCAGATTCATCTTTCAATTCGCATCATTCACACCTGGAAAAAAGTGGTACTGAAAACAGTCATTCATTCGACTCCATTGGTAAGTCCCCTAGCAGGCATTCAATAGAGTCGAACTACGAAGATGAGGAACCTGAGCAACTGCTAAATGTCGATGACCCCATTGGTGAAAAGCTTGTACCAGTAGTGTCAGCCCCTGTTTTCCCAGCAGAAGATCATAGCTCAGGATCTTCTTCGAGAACTCTAACATTGGATGTCAACAAAGCCAATTCCAAACCTCGACCTGTGTCTACAATTGAAGGCTCCTATAACTCAAGCTTTTACAACTCATCTGCTTCACCCAGTTCGATGAGTCTATTCAGAAGACACCAGAAATCCAACTCCTCTGAGTCTTCTTTCTTCATCAATATGTTCAACAATAGTCATGGTAGCTCCTCTAGTACAACCGGTGATAATTTGATGGCTAGCCGTGCTGGAAATACATCGGCAACCACACCGGAAAGTTCATCCTTTGTGAAGAAACATGAAAGATCAAGTTCAAAGGGTTCTGTTGGAGAGTCTACCACACCAAAAGGTATTTTTAATAAGTTCTTTGGCAAGACCAAAGTGCCTGACCTGAACTATCCTCGTTCTGCGAGAAGTTCAGACTCTCCTGTGAGTCCTTCTTCAATAAATGGCATGTTTTCTCCAGATACTAAGAAGCAAAAAAAACCTTCTTATGATGCTGATAGAAAGAGAATGAGTGCATTTTTAGCAGATTACTACGAAAAGAAGAAATCAGTACCATATGAAGAGGACACTAAGTTGAAAGGATTTTCAGCCTCTAAATCAGGAAGCAAATTTGATACAAAATTTGAAAAGCTAGGCCCTGTGGGTAAAAAGCCTTCTCCTATCGGTGTTACTATTCCTGTTGTAACTAAATCAACTTTACACCCAAGGGAAGGGGGTTCGCAATCTCCTCCTATTTCTGCAAAATCTGCTGTTACACTGACTTCTGCAACGGCATCTGTTTCCAATAATAATGTTGGTTCTTTAGATGGCACTCCTGATTTTCTTCCTGGTGCTGTATCAAGCAGAACGCCATCTTTCGTGTTGGATCAAAAATTCAAGCCAGTTCCAAAAAAGGCCACCGGAGCTGAGATTTACGTATTGGCATCTCTGAACAACAAAACATTCACTCCAGTTAATATCTCCAGTTCTGCTAATCTGACTGAACTCAAAGAATCGCTGTTGAGTTCATTGAATTTGAAAAAATCATCTAAAGTCACATTGCATATAACAGAATTTGACAGTGACCCTGGAGAAGTTTTGGATGAAAGTATCGTTAAAGGATTGATTGAAAGCGGTGTCATAAATGGAATGAAGTTGTTGGTTCGTCAAGAACAACCGCAGTGGTTCTCTGAGGAACTTTCCCTTACTATTTCATCTTCAAACTCCTTTAATTCAGATATATCTGGTGAAAAGTTCAGTCAAACACCTCAATACTTACTTTCAACCAACCACATGTCTACTGTTGGAAGAGAACCTGTGGATTATATGAATTTCAAGGATTATATGTCTCAAGAGAACTCTGCAAACTTTGCTATGATGGAACGGAGAAAATCTACAAGCTCATCACTCACCAGAGCCAGGTCAATAACAACAACTTCGATTCCTGATGTAGCTTCCATAAACACTAATTCATCTTCTAATTCGTTCAGAGTCATCAGACCAGAGAAAAGAGAAATTGATTTTGACAAGAGACGTGAGTCTCCGTTTGCCAGAAAGGATACTTTAGTTGCCCATAGAACCGCACCGGCGCCTCCTGCAAATGAGGATTCCGATACTGTCAGATCACCCAAGTCTATTACCGGTAAGGGAACTAGAAAACCTCCACCACCACTACCTCAGCCAGTCGATAACTTCTCTTCAACGCTTGATAATAAGGATAAACTCAACAGAGCTTTAACCCTTTCAAGAGGCAGTACTATAAGAAGAAAGGGTAAGAGTAAAAATATTATTGATCCTTTCAAAGAAAATGCTATCACATTTGCAGATGCTCCGGTACTTGAGGATAGTGGTGACGATTCGGACGATTCATTGGATGGGCTCTTTGCAAAACCTCCCTCTAAACCTAAGAGAAAGGTTTCCTCTGAAGACATATTGGATAATTCTACTGGAAAAGTGAACTCAGACTTATCTTTACATAATGATACCACCCCTACTTCGTCTTCAAACGATTCTTTATTTGAAATAAGACCTCCGGCAGAAGTTTTATATGATAACTTAGAGGTTTATTTCCCTAATGCGAATTTGGATGAGCTCATCATCAATGAAGTTGCTTCTCCGCCTGTTTCTCCTATCTCTGAGGTCACTGCATCAGGAAAGTCCATGAATGCTGTCAAGAGCAAGAAAATTCCTGCTAAATCGAAGGCTCCTGCTTCATCAACTGGTAAGATTCATAGAATGAAGAGTATCAGAATTGTTGCACAAGAGGCCAAAAAAGAAGCCATAAAACAGCAGCGTGATTTGAGAACTTCAGGAAGTCTTTTGAGAAGAACTAACACCAAGATGTGGGGACAGAAGGTGGTGGAAGTCACCCCTGGAAACCAATCACACTATGTCAAGAAGTTGCGTAATCATGACGGAAAGTATAAAGAGTTTGCATGGATAAAGGGTGAACTTATTGGAGTTGGAACATTTGGAAAAGTGTATCTTGCATTGAATGTCACCACTGGTGAGATGATAGCTGTTAAACAAACTGTGATTTCCTCCAAGTTTGTGAACCAACGAGAAACTAAGGAAATTGTCGATACTTTCAAGGCAGAAGTTGGCTCGTTGAAGGACTTGGATCATGTGAATATTGTTCAGTACTTAGGATTTGAAAAGAGAAACAATATATATAGTGTGTTCCTGGAATATGTTTCTGGTGGATCGGTTGGACACCTTATCAGAAGCTATGGAAAGTTTCCTGAAGAACTGATCAAGTTTTTAACTGAACAGGTTTTACAAGGTCTAAGTTATATTCATTCCAAGGGTATTTTGCACAGAGATTTGAAGGCAGATAACCTGTTGCTTGAAGTTGATGGTGTATGCAAGATTTCTGATTTCGGTATCAGTAAGAAGGCCAAGGATATTTACTCAAACGAGTCAGCCATGTCGTTCCAAGGAACTATTTTCTGGATGGCTCCTGAAATTATAGATAATACTGTTCACAAGGGGTACAATGCAAAAGTGGATATATGGTCTTTGGGATGTGTGGTTTTGGAGATGTTTGCAGGCAGAAGACCATGGCATGATTATGCTATCGCTGGTGCTATTTTCAAGTTGGGAACCAAAGCTGCTCCTCCCATCCCAGAGGAGACAAGGAAGTCTATGAGTTCTATTGGATCTTCATTTTTGGATCGTTGTTTCCAAGTTGATCCTGAGAAGCGTCCAACAGCTGAGGAGTTGTTGGAGGATGAGTTCTGTAAGAAGGACCCAAGCTTCAAATTTGAGGATACTGAACTGGCCAAAAACATGAGGTTTGATGATAAGCAGGAGGAAAGAAAAGCTGAGATGATCCGTAAGAGTAACAATTAAACAATTTTTTAATCCCCTATGTATGATGTTTTGTAATGATAATCCATTTTTTATGAGCTTTTATTGATTCTGAACTGAATAGTAGTTATCGTCCCTGGTTATATCTGTTTGGATAAAGAAGTTGTTATCTAAAGAGGATTATGTCATCAAAGAAATTTTTTTTCTACAAGAAAAAAAAAATTTTGTCCTTGTTCAAAATAATCGATTACATTTGATTCTCTAGGAAGAGACTTCGTATGCTCTTTTATGTTCTGAAAATAATATATAAAAGTCGGTTAAGTGCCTCTGTGATTAGTACAGAAAATGGCAAAGAAGTCAAAGAAGGTTTCCAGAGAAGAAGAGAGAAAAAAAGCGCTCAAGAATGAAAAGGAATTGCAATTGTTAAAACAAAGGATAGAGGAGCTTGATACTGAGAGCACAAAGAGGTTTGTGAAATTTGATGAATTACCTCTCACCCCCAATACCCTCAAGGGTATCAAGGAGTCTAGTTTCATTTCCATGACGGATATTCAAAGGGATTCGATACCTATTGCTTTGAAAGGACATGATATTCTCGGAGCAGCAAAGACTGGATCTGGTAAAACATTGGCATTTTTAATTCCTGTGATCGAGAAGTTGGTGCATGAGAACTGGAATGAGTATGATGGTGTTGGGGCATTGATTATCTCGCCCACAAGAGAGTTGGCCATGCAGATCTATGAGGTTTTGTTAAAAATTGGAAAATACAACACTTTGTCTGCTGGTTTAGTTATTGGTGGAAAGGACTATGCCTTTGAGAGGGACAGAATTGGAAGAATGAACATTTTAATTGGTACACCAGGACGACTATTACAGCATATGGATCAATCAGCTACTCTCAATTTGGATAATTTGCAATGTTTAGTTCTTGATGAAGCAGACAGAATATTGGACATGGGTTTTAAGAAAACATTGGATAGTATTGTCAGTAATCTGCCTCCTGATAGACAAACTTTACTTTTTTCTGCAACGCAAACGAAATCAGTACAAGATCTTGCAAGATTGTCGTTGATCAATCCAAAATACGTAGGAACCTCAGAGACAGACTCTACAATTCCAGATACTTTGGAACAGTCCTACGTTGTTATCCCCTTGCATGAGAAACTCAATGTTCTTTGGAGCTTCATCAAGTCTCATTTGGATAGCAAAATTTTAGTGTTTGTTTCATCGTCCAAACAGGTCCATTTCATATATGAATCTTTCAGAAAACTCCAACCTGGTATATCTCTCATGAAATTACATGGAAGACAAAAGCAAAAAGCGAGATTAGAAACAACCGTCAAGTTCACTCAATCTCAAAACTGTTGTCTATTTGCAACTGATATTGTTGCAAGAGGTTTGGATTTCCCAGCTATTGATTGGGTTGTGCAACTTGATTGTCCAGAGGATGTGGCAACCTATATTCACAGAGTTGGAAGATCTGCAAGGTTTGGAAGAGTGGGAAAGTCTATGTTAATGTTGACACCAAACGAGGAGGAACCATTTATCAGAAGACTAGAGACAAAAAAAATTACAGCAAAGAAATTGAATATCAAAAGTTCCAAGAAGAAGAGCATTGGAGACCAGTTACAATCATTATGTTTCAAAAGCCCAGAGCTCAAGTATTTGGCACAAAAAGCATTCATTTCTTATTTCAAATCTGTCTATATTCAAAAAGATAAAGAAGTGTTTAATGTTCTAGAGCTTCCATTGGAAGCATACGCAAAATCTATGGGTCTTCTTGGCTCTCCAAAAATCAAGCTATTAGATGAAGTGAAGAAAGGAAAGAAAGTTGTCCTTACGGAGTCAGAACTTCAAAACCAGAAAGAAAAGAAAAATGCATCAAGACAACTATCGCTTTTAGCTGATATGGATGAAAATGGAGAGTTAGTCGATTCCAAAACAGTGAAAACTAAGTACGACAAAATGTTTCAGAGAAAGAATCAGTCTGTTCTTTCAGACCATTACCTGAAATTGAATGTCGAAAATCAGCCTGGAAAAAACAAGAATGATGACTCAGATGACCAGGATGATTTCATGTCAATTAAGAGGACAGATCACGAACTTAAGGACGATGAGGTTCCTCAACTTGAATTGATAAATACTTCCAAAAGAGCTGCCAAAAAGGCTCTTTCGAAAAAGCTCTCTGCGAAATCCCAAAGCTCTGGAGTGAAGTTGAAGTTCGATGATGAAGGAAATGCCCATCCTATATATGAGTTAGAGGATGAAGATGACTTCCTCAAGGAGGGTCCTGTTGAAAAGTTGAAGGATGAGTTCTTGACTAAAGAAAAGGAGGTTATGGGCGTTGCTGATCTCCAGGATAAAGATATTGCCAGAGACAAGAAGAGGGAAAAAAAGAGAAGAAGAAAGGAATTGGAAAGACTTGCCAATGAGGAAGGATTTGATTCTGATATGGACAGCGAAGGTGCATATGGTGCTGAGTCTGGTGATGACGCTGAAATGGACCTCGAAAGAGATATGGAGGTTTCTGATGAGGAAGAAAGACCTGCAAAGAAATCCAAGAAATGGTTCCAGAAAGAGTCTGCTTCTAACAACGATGACAATGATGATTACAATGTTATTGAACTTGAACAACCAGAGACTATCGAGGATCTTGAAGCTTTGACGGAGAGGTTGATTCAAGGATAGGTTTGGGTGTTTGCGTATGATTGTGAAGAAATTTAAAACAATATCCAAAGCCTTAGATGCATTTAATTAAGCGAAGGACACCTTCAAAGATTTTATATCTATATATATAGACATCAATAATAGATTAATGACGCTTTAAAACAACAGCTTTATGACACGATCCAAATGAAGTTCCGGTTTACTACTTCTCTTGGTGGCTTCATACTTAGAACTTCAATCATTGCTTTTGTACTCATTCTCCTAATACTAGAATACATCAAATAAGTAATCGTAAGCCACAGAAAAGTAAAGATAATAACAAACTCACAGGAGAATACCTGCTTTTAGTGGACAATGACAACACAAAACGTCTACTCAAGCTTAGACGGACGATGAATACCCGTGACCATAACTCGCCTTCTGTCTAGCAAGATATTTTCTGATCTCATCAGCTATCCAAACAGTACTTGTAATGGCAATGAGATAAAACAAATCACCAATACTGAGAGGTTCTGTCTGGAATATCGATTGGAAGAAAGGCACGTAAATGGCACAAAGTTGTCCCACAAGAGAACCACCGACAGCATAGTTAAACATGCTGTTTTTGAGGCCCAATTCAAACACCGACTTGGTGGCTGATCTGCATGATAAAGCATTGAACATATCAAATAAAACAAAGCAAGTGAAAGTCATTGTAGTGTCTCTTCTGGTGACCGAATCACCCATCTCTCTGACATAAACGAACATAGTACCCAATATTATAAATAGCGCAGCAGAGGCAACTCTCTTCAGAAGAGCGTAAGTCAGAATCTTATCATTACGTGATCTTGGAGGTTTGTTCATAACTTCTTGATCCACAGGTTCCACACCTAAAGATTGAGCTGGAGGACCATCCATCAAAATGTTAATCCATAAAATCTGCATTGCATTTAGTGGGTTTGGGAGATTGAATAGTGTTGACAAGGCAATAAGAGATAACGCAGCAACAGAAGTCGACAATTGGAATGTCAAGAAACTTTGAATGTTGTTAAATATACCCTTACCTTCTCTGATAGCATATAAGATTGTACTGAAATCGTCATCGACAAGAACCATGTCAGCAGCTTCCTTCGCAACATCTGTACCATTCTTTCCCATGGCAATACCAATGTCGGCCAGTTTCAAAGCTGGAGCATCGTTAACACCATCACCAGTCATGGCAACAATGTCGCCCCTAGATTGTAAAGCTCTCACAATTGAAACCTTATGTTCTGGAGTAGTTCTTGCAAAAACAGAAACACTTTGGATAGCCTCAGCCAAAGCAGCTTCAGACATTGTGTCAATCTTGTCTCCTGTCAAAACACAACGTTCAGGATCAGACAATGGCATACCAATCTTTCTTGCAATGTTAGTAGCGGTGGTAACACTGTCACCAGTGATCATTATAACGTGGACTCCACCTCTTAAAAGAGAGGAGATAGATTGGCTGACCAAAGGTCTTGGTGGGTCATTCATTCCCATTAAACCGCAAAACACGAGATCAGATGGTTCCTTCTCAAATGACTTGGAGTTCTTTCCAAAAGCTAGCACTCTCAACCCATCACTAGCCAAATCGTCAGCCATTTGGAATATAAGCTTGGTGATCTCCTCAGTAATAGGCTTTATTTCACCATCTTTGGTAATGTACATTTTAGACATTGAGATAATTTTCTCAACGGCACCCTTAGCGAAAGTCTCGGATTTGCTCTTGTCACCAAAGTGAGAGCAAATAGCCATATACTTTCTTGAAGAGTTGAAAGGAAGTTCATTAGACCTAACTCTTGTATTTCTTGAATCTTCTAATCCAAAAGATGGTAGAGACTCAATAATAGCGATATCAGTTGGGTTTCCCACAAACTTGTCCTTGTCAACCGAGAATTTTGCATTGTTACAAAGATTTCCAGACTCCAATAAAGCTCTGATATCTTTGGTTAGAGAACTGGAGTAATTACCGTTCTTTTCAACTTTCATGTGTGTGGTTTTCATGTCAACGGTCCAAATTTTATTGACTGTCATGTGGTTTTGAGTAAGAGTACCAGTTTTATCGGAGCAAATGACGTTGACGGAACCCAATGTCTCAACACTAGGCAACTTTTTGACAATAGCTTTTTGGTTGGCCATCCTGAGAACACCCAAAGCGAGTGTGACTGCCACAATGATTGGCAATCCCTCAGGAATTGCAGCCACTGCCAAACAGACAGAAATCTGGAACATATCCAGCCATGATCTACCTTGAATAACACCAATCAACCCAATAACTGCAATAACTGCAAAACTGAACGCCGATAGTTGCTGTCCCAATTTTCCCATTGCGTTTTGCAACGGCGTCTTTGGCTTCTCTATAGAAGAAAGCATGGAAAACACGCCTCCCAATGCTGTCTTGGAGCCTGTAGCAATAACGACACCTGATCCGTGACCATCTCTGACCAAGGTACCCATAAAAGCGATGTTTTTTCTTTCGTTTGTAAGACCAGTAGAGCCCTCGATGGCATCCACTATCTTTGAAATAGGTTTAGTTTCACCAGTCAAGTTACTCTCGTCAACAGTCAGATGAACCGACTCGGTAAGTCTGACGTCGGCAGGAATTCTGTCACCAACAGAGAAGTGAACAAGGTCACCAGGAACAAGCGTAGAGGCAAAAACAGTCTCTGTGGCACCGTTTCTGGTAAGATGCGCCATCTCGGGAACAAGCTTATTGAGAGCCTCTAACGACTTTTCCGATCTATACTCCTGAACAAACCCGACAGTGACAACAATCAGAACAGCTGCAGTAATACTGATAGCATCATCTATGTTACCCATGTAGAAACTGATACCTGCGGACCCAATCAGAAGCATGATCATGGGATCTCCATAGAAGGTGGACACAAACTTAATAAACAAGGACTCTTCCTCCTCTCCTTCGAGCTCATTGACTCCATGGATCGATCTTCTGTATATCACGTCATTCTGGTCACATAACCCCTTGGTTAGGTCTGCTCCCAGTTCTTCCACCGTTTGATCCACTGTCTTGGTGGAGAACTCACTTGACAGACTGTCCTTTAATGAGGTTAGCGAACCAGCCTCGATGCTCGACGACTCGTTAGTCAATTTGCTGGCAAATGGGTTATCGGAGGCCATCGAACTACTCTATTTCTCGATTATTCTGCAAAAGTTACAGTATCTCTGGAAGTAGCTAACCTTACCCAATAACAATCAGTCCTAACAAGCCTTCTTTTATGAAAAACACCCTTCTGCTCTCTAAATCAACATGTATGCAACTGGCTCAAGCAGGACAAAGAACCAAAATCTCCAACAAAACAGCACAGTATCTAAACGAGCGAGAAGAAAAATCTTGATCTTCCAGAGGCTAGTGTCCCGCTGTGGCAAAGCACTCCTCCCACCACATCCGTCATCTTCTTTGCATAGCTTCTCGCCCTAAATCTATCGTCGCTATCGACCCGTTGAATATTTATCAGATATCTACAGTACCTCCATGGTCTTATCAATTGATGGCTTTCCTTCCTTCAATCCCTGCTGCCTTCTTCTACCCTAACACTAGACAAATCCATATTCCCAAATCTATCTACATCTCTTAAACTTTACTCCTGCAAATCATTCGAACCTCATCATTCATTCTCTATATACTAACAGTGTTCTCAATCGACTTTAGATACAACTTCTTCCCCGAAGAATGCACCTTCCTATCAGAATCTGAACTACCAGGTGCCTCCCGGATCTTGCCTTCTTTAGCAACATGAAATTCCCCAACTGCTTGGTTCTCAATGTCTTTCTCTGATGAAACTGATCCCGTCCCATTGGCTCCACTCACCATGTCACGAATCTTAGAACTCGATCTCAAAGCACTGATGATGGAATCCTTGCTCTTCAGCTGTCTCTTTAGCATAACTATTTCCTCATCCCGCTCGCTTACAAGCGACTGCACTTCACTCGTATCCTCCTTCATCTCCTTCGATAACAATTGAGAAGACTTGTTGTATTTAGCCTTCTTCAGTTGCGTCTCAAGATGCAAAATATACGACTTCATCTCTTCTATCTGTGATAATTGTAATTTGTATTGTCTTTCTAAACTGGAAATTGTCTGACTGAACCTTGGATCCGAAACGTCCAGCTGTATTAACCGATTCAGATCTTCCTTGTTCTCCATCGCAATTTCCATGTTCTGTGTCTCGTTCAGTCTCTTCATATGTTCTAATCTTTCGTTTAAAATATGATTTTCCGCTGTCACCTGTGCAAGTTGCTCTGCCAACTCTTCAGACTCTGCTCCCATCGATGGAGAACCCAGTCTTTTGGCTGAGTAGTCAATCTTGTTGTGGCTCAACTCCTCAATTTCCTGTCTCTGTTTTTGGTTCTCTTTCAAAAGCTGCTCTATGTACTTGTCCTTTTCAGCAATATCGGTGTATTGGTTCTTCTTCACATTCATTAAAATGTTTTTAGCTCTGGAAGCAAATCTTAGTGTGTTCACTGTTTCAGCCATTGTAGTAGTTGAGAGATGGATTGTACACAAAATAGAAACAATAGACTCTCCACTCAACGATGGCTGCAACAATCTGGTCAATTTTGAATCTCTATATGGGATGTGATTAAACGATCCCTGTGACAATTTCGCAATCACCGTGCTGAGAGCAAGAAGTGATTTATTAATGTACGATCCTTCTTTCCGTCTTTCCATTTGAGTAGTTGCCTTTTCAGAACCAGCCAGATCACAAAGACACAACGTGGAAAACTTGCAGATTCCATCTGAGTTATCTTTAGTTTGTATTCTGATCAGTAGAACAGCGTGGGATCTTGAAGATCTTGCATTGTAATCTGTTCCTCCTGTCTTTCTAATGGAATCTCCTCGGGCAAACACTTCAAGAAGTTCCTCTTTAGTGGATACTTCGTACTCCGTCAACCCAACAACTTTGACTCCGTAGATGGAATCATCTCTGATCCGGAGATCATCGTTAAAGGTGGCAGAGGAGGCAAATGATGCAGAAGTCGAATTTTTCAGCCAATTTGCAGACTCTGGATTTAAAAGATCAAACAGTCTTTCGTTGTAGATTTCCAAGTATGAACATGAAACTTTGTGCTCCAAAGGACTATGGCTTAATTTCTGGAATATTTGACTCACACAAAGTTGGATCAATCCATCCTCACCACCAGCACCTTGCATAGAATGAGTCTTACCGGAACCCGTCATACCATATGCAAAGATAGTTCCATTGAACCCATCCAAACACTTACTAACCACTGGTTCAACCACATGAGAATAAACTTCGGAGTTGTTCACAGACGGTTCAAACACATTATCGTATGTGAACTCACCCATCTCACTGTTTGAAATAGTGTTGGAGTATCTGCTCACCGACCAGCCACCTGTAGATGACCTATTTGGAGCATCTAGGGGCTTTGGTCTCACAGCCACCTTGATCGTTCCCGAATATGTCTGTACTGATGGGCTACTGGAGGAGCTCAAAGAGCTAGATGGTCTAGATAACTGGCTCGATCCCCGGACTGGAGTAGAAATATTACTCATAGACGATCTCGCTCTTAAAGGTATATAGTCCACTGAATTTCCGGCTCCAATGTTGGACGACCTGGGGGTTCCAGTTCTTCTGATTGCAGAAGACGGTGTTTTTGTAGAGAATGATGATAGCGATGATCCAGATAGTTTGGCTCTAGTTGCTGAAGATGGGACTGGAGTGGCACTTACCAGTGACGATCTTGTCGACCGTGTTGGAGTCTGAGCACCAAATCTACTGGGAGTTGTTGTCATGCGTCCAGAAGATGAAGAGGAAGAAGAAAGGGCAAAATGAACCATCGTGTTTTGGGATGTCGATAATCACGGTCTTAGTTCCCTATGTTGATCTATCTGCTATATATTGTTTCACTTTGACTCCCTTCAACGTTGTAAAGCGCTAATTTCCTGTGATCAGGTCCAGATCAACGGAAAAATGTGACTTCTCTCCTTCTTTTGAGTTCGTTTCTCTTCAACAAGTCAATTTGAGCTCTAATGTGTTCTTCCTGTTTTCAATTTATCTCTTTATGAAAGGTAAACAAACCGACTTCCAAAACAGGAAAAACAATTAAATTGGTTTGCGGACTACTTTTTTTATCCCCCACGCGCCCCACGCTCCATATCCGCACGTGATGTGGCGGTGCATCGGTCTTTTTTCCCTTCCTGGAAGTATCTATTGTTTTATTTTTGGTAGCAAGCGGCTGTCCAAGGACCCTCTATCTCTTGTATATATCTATCTATAAAGACTATTCAAAAAATATCATCTACAAGATGCCATTCTGCTACAGAACAGACAGTTGATCCAACATTTCTCACAATGAAATAGTTAGTCTTGCGATCGTCAAGTCTTGAAACAGTCTGTGCATCTATAAAACCAACTCCCTGGCCTTTGCCAGCAGAGAGATTAATGGTAGCAGAGGTGGCATACCCGATAAGGTATTGTTTCGAAGGGCATGGCATCAGAGCTAGAGATGCATTTTTGCCGTTGATCGTCTTTCTGTTCGAATGAGCAAATTCAAGCCATTGAGAGGCGTTTTCAGCAGGAATCTCGTAGATTCGGGCATTGTCCTTTGGATGGCCTCGTGTTAAATAGTTGAACTTGACTGCAACCACCTGAAGCTGTGGCACCGAAACAGGCGTCATTTTGAAATCATCAGCATTATATTTTTTCAGATGAGCCAATGTTGTTATTAGTTTGATAGGCAATTGGGGATACATTGGCTCGCCGTTGGCAAGCCGTTCTTGATCGCCCTTTTTAACATCTTCCACCACTTCAAGTACATCTTTTTTGTTTTTGATCACCCTTTCGAACAGTTCGTTGAACTCACTTCCTGTTTCGTAATCTTCCACCTCAGGAACTTTCATCATTCCATATCTCAATAGCTGGAGATACCTCCAATCGGATCCAAATGGAGAACCTGCTTCTCCCAGCTCATTTCCCAGTTTGAGTTTGTCGTACTGTATTCTTTTGCTCTTTGGTCTTCTATTCCATTTGGAAGCAGTCTCCTCCATCTTGATCTGGCTTTCCGCAAATCCTGAACGTGTAAACACAAAGTCTGACCAGCCCAGGGTCTGCTTTTCGAAACTCAATTGGCTCAGTTGTCTTAGACCTCCCAGAGAAAAGTGAGGAACATGAACAATTCCATGCCAAAATGGAAGGACCCAATACCATGGAAGAATCAACTCATATCCCTGGTTTCTCTTGACAATAACAACAGGTATAGCTGGATCTCGTTTAGTTTTAGGAATAGGTTTTCCGGATAAACCTGGTTCTCTTCGTTTTCCTAGTTCTTTCAAATTAGGCTGATGTTCATATGATTTGGAACGTCCTTCGATGCTCAAGAGATTGGCCATAGACTCTTCGTTTATACCCATTCCGGAGTTGATTTCTATAATTGAGTTCAAGATTTCATCAGAAGATAAAGAGTTGGATCGTGATATCGTTGGTTTTGGCCACAGTCTTGGATCGTCTACTGTAAATGCAAACATAGAGCCAACAGGTAGAGTTTTGACATCATTTAAATGACTGAACTTTCTCCATAGCTTGTAACTTTCGTCATTTGAATCTGTCGGATGAAGAACAGAAGCAAGAGCACCTAGTGATTTAGGACCTGTCATCAATAGAGATCCAATAGAGTATTTGCAATCATTCAATGTTATGGTTTCAACTAGTTTTAACTCATTTAAAAGATGACCTAGTACCTTATCGTAAACTGATGGATGGAATCTTATCAAGCATTTAAGAGTTTTATCTTCACTCTGATCAAGCCAAAAAACCGTAGATGGGCATAACAATTCTCCCTTTAACTCAAGAAACCCTTCCCAGAGTCTTCCTTTCTTTAAATATTTCTTCTTAGAAGCATTTCCGTACGTAAGAGACTTGATTAAAGATATTAACTTGTCTCTCTCATCTGTTTTTGAGTAATCGCTACTCAATATCACGGTGTTTGTGTAAGATGTGTCGAATCCTATGAACCCTTTCAATCTACTTTGTCTACTAGTTTTCCTGAAACATTTCAAAGTGGGCTCATTCACAAGACTCCAATTCCACCTCTTTATCATTTTGGCTCTTTTAGCATGCCATACATGAGTGGGAAGCCATTTGAAATTCCTTTGTCTCGTTGAATACTTAATGTTTGCTAATCCTTCAATCATCGCTTTGGAGTTGACTCCCGTGTTATCAAAAGAACCCATTTTATTAGTGAGCTGTCCCTGTAATTTCTGTTTCTCGTAATGATCAATAGAAGCAGCATTGATCTTCCTGTTGCTGATAGCTTCCAATTCCTCGATTTTCTTTCTTATCACCTTCAGTTTGTGTCTCATCTTCATGGTTTTGACATCGACTGATTCACCCGAGATCAGATGCCCTGAAAGTTTTAGCTTGGAGGCATATTTCAATAGCTTCGATTTGCGTTTCAGGCTATATAGCTCTCGACCCCTTGGATGTTTAGATTTAGACGGCTGACCGCTCGCATCAACCCCTTTAGTCTCTTTTCCATTACTTTGTTGCATTGTCAAACCCATCTCCCGTAAAGCCTTAGATCTAAGTCTCTTTGGAACCCGACGAACATTATGACTTGCCGTTCTTCTTCTCATTTCTCGAGGTAAGCTTTGAAATACCCTCGTAGAAGACGAGTGTCGAGACCTCAGCTGCGATCGTTCGAACTCTCTGATTTCAAACTGTCTCGAGCTCAAAAACGACTCAACATCTAACTTGTTTGGAATATTGTCTCGATTCAATACATTTGGGTTGTTGGAAGTTCCTGGATTGGTGAACGCTGGGTCGTTCAACTCGGTTCGAATGATCCTAGAGTTGTATAATTTAGTTCGTTTCTGATTGAAATCCTTTCCAGACCCCTTGGGTGTTGGTCTAGAGCTCATTATTTTGGATAAAAACAATCCACCCCACTTAAAAGGAGTTAAATGATCTAATTAGTCGGTTGTAGGCACTAAGGGCTCACTCTTCAGTGCTAAAACACGTAAATTTGGATTCAAAGTGACATACTAATCCTGCTGGTTATGAAAAATTTATAAGATGCAAGGCTGTGTCAAAATATTTTTATAGTGGCAAGGTTTCTATTCCATAGTCCGGAGGAGATGGAAACCATCAATCATTGTAATTCACCTTTAAATCCTGGCTACAACTACTGTTTTGTCCTAATTTTCATTATAAATTTATTAATATTATATGACATCAAGTTTCTACTCTAAAAAACAGCCAAATTGTACTCCAAACACATGCAAATCAAATCCCATAAAAGTGTTAGATATTAAGTATAAATCATGACAAGAAGATCTCTCAGCATTGTCGATTCAATCAAAAAGCGCGTAACCCTGTTACTATTCCACATAAAATAGAGTCAAGCTCCTTTCTTACGGAATGTTCTCCTTCGTGGAAGGCTCTAAAACTACCGGAGGAGTCTGGTACTTGGAGATCTTCAATTGATGTCTGTCAACAGTCATCAGCTTAGTGATCTTCTCCAACTTGTCATACTTTTTGGACAAAGATCTCAATTCCTCCTCTTTTATCTCTAAAAGTCGTTTAAATCTATTCCCCAAATCAAAGGCATCCTTGTATTGCGCCTTAGTCGTAGCAAGATCGTTCTCCAGTAAAGCCAGTCTCTCGATAGCTTCATTTGTGCTCTCTTGATCAGAAACATGAGATGACTTTATTATCCTCAACGAGGACTCCAGTTGGTCGTTTTGGATCTCCAGATCTATCAATTGCTTGTTCAATTCTGAAACCTTGGATTCATATTCATCTTTACGTTCTTTTTGTTTCTCCATCAGCTGTGATATCTGTTCATTCAGTGTCACTGACTCCTTCTTCAACTTGCAAATCTGCTCATTTTGCGCCTCAACTTGAGATTTCAATTTGTCTAAAGTAACTGTATTATCCTGTAATTCGGCTTCCAAAAAGTCTTCGAGCTCTCTAGATTCTTTCGTGTAGTTCTTGAACTCCCGCTCAAGCTCGATCAGTCTGTCAACCAGCTCAGTTCTCGACAATTTGTCGTAACTACTTCTCAACTCCTGCTCCTCTTTCTCATCCATTTAACTCAACTTATCTGCTGGCTCCTAAATGGTTTCCAATTTAAAGGACGTCAATGTCTTTTGTTTCATTGTTCTATCCTCTTTAATACTGAAATTGTACATTCAAAATCATTTAGTGAAAGGATTAAAGTTTTTGAGACAAATCGGAAACTAAATGAGGAAAATGAAAAATATGTCCCTGTACAAACGGGACGATTTTTTCAATTTAGAAAAATTTACATCACCTGATTTGGATCATTTGATTTTTCAGTTGGTGTTAGGTGTTATTGATTTGCAACTGCCTATTTAACAGGTTCGATCCTCCATCTGAGGAATAACCTTGAGAAATTGCTAGTTTCACTCTTCAATCTTCTAGTTTACATCAAACATGATTGAAATTCAGAACTACAAAAAGTTTTCTAATGAAAATAAATCTTGAATTCAGCTAGTATTTACATGGGGACATCCTACACTCAAATATTTCAATATGTAGAAGAATTAAATTTCCAAGACTTCACAGAAACTGCAAAAGCGGTTACTAAGTAAAAAGCTAGAAACCACCCTGATTTTCCTTTTAAGCTTTCATCTCCTTAATCACCCCACTACGAATTCCTTGGTTGATCACACTGATCAAAGAGTTGAAACTTGCTGTACTGACATCCTCGTTAATACCAATTCCCCAAATCTCAAACTTGTCATCAACCTTACAATTTATGTAACAAGCAGCCTTGGATTCGGAGTCGGATCCCAGAGAGTGTTCATGGTAATTGATCACTTCAAATTTCGATTTAAACTTGTTATTCAATCCATTAGCAAAGGCAGAAATTGGACCGTTACCTTCTCCCTTAATTTCATAGGATATTGATCCCGAGTAATTTGTCATGCTGACGGTCAACTCCCTTAGTTTAGCTGATTTATTCACTAGGGAGTAGTTCACCAGTTTGAACAACGAACCATCTGGAGATTCGATCTCATCATCATCATAGTTGTATAGTAAATATTCGTTCTTGAAAAGGTCTACTATTTCGACTGTCTTTAATTCTCTTCCATGTTTTTCGGTAGCAGCTTGGACCACCTTAGAGAAATTTATTTGCAGACCACGAGGCAAGTCCAAATCCATATTTTTCAAAATGATCCAAGATGAACCACCCTTTCCAGACTGAGAGTTGACTCTGATGATGGCTTCATAGTTTCTACCAATATCCTGAGGATCCAGAGGCAAGTATGGGATCTTCCAATGGGATGATTTATCCTTCTTTTCGAACCCTTTCTTGATAGCATCTTGATGGGATCCTGAAAATGCACAAACCACTAATTGACCACCATAAGGAGCTCTAGCAGGAACAGGTATCTTGTTACACCTCTCCACAACATCTATCACAGATTTCATGTCTGAAAAGTCCAGTTTAGGGTGGATTCCTTGAGTGTATAAATTGAGGGCCAGGGTGACCAAGTCGACATTTCCTGTTCTCTCTCCATTTCCAAATAGACAGCCCTCAACTCTATCAGCACCCGCAAGTTGTGCCAATTCAGCTGCAGCCACAGCACAGCCCCTGTCATTGTGTGGATGAAGGGAAACACACACCTTCTCTCTCTCAGATATGTTGGTAGAAAAGAACTCTATTTGATCGGCATACACATTTGGAGTAGACATTTCAACAGTAGCAGGTAGGTTAAAAATGATTGGATTATCAACAGATGGCTCCCACGCTTTCTTCACAGCCTCGCATACATTAATCACATATTCAGGTGGTGAATCACTGAAAGTTTCTGGAGAAAACTCAAAAGACCATTGTGTGCTGGCATGCGATGGATCATCCTTGGTTAATGACCTAGCTAATTTTGTGCACTCCTGAGCCAATTTCAAAGTCTCTTCCTCTGTAAGACCAAAAACAACAGTTCTAAAACATTCAGATGTGGCCAAATACAGATGCAAAATGGCCTTCTTCACTCCCCTCAGAGACTCCACAGTTCTTCTGATTAAATCAGGTCTGCATGGAGAAAGAACTTGAAGAGTGACATCTTCAGGGGTGTTCTCAACACACCATCTGGTGAAATCAAAATCAATTTGTGAAGCAGATGGAAAAGCAACCTCGATCTCTTTGAATCCAACTTCCACCAGCTTCTTGAAATACTCCTTCTTCTCTTCGACCGTCATTGGATCTGGCAAAGATTGGTTACCATCTCTCAAGTCTGTGGAAAGCCATCTAGGTGGCTTCTCAAACGTCTTATCTGGCCATGTTCTGTTAGGAAGCTTGATAGGCTCAAATTTCTTGTACTTCTTTGAAGGGTCTTTTAACATAGGCATTTCGAACTGGCTCTATTTTTTCACAAAAGTAATGATCTTCAGAAATAGATAAACTCTTTCTGTGAAAACAGCAAAAAAATAAACCGAAGACAAAATTATGCCAAACTTTGGTGTTTGTATTACGTTGTATTGATGATGGTTCAATCTGATCCCGTTAAAAAAACAGAACGATTCAACGCTGTGATGTCTCTCAATATTCAAATGACATAAAATTACTGACATCTCTAGCCAAATTCATTCGTGGGGTCGAAAATTCATGTTTTTTCCAGATAAATGACTAATCGCAAGGATAGTCACCACAACCTGTTATTGTTGTCCAACTTTTTTATTGTCATGCTATTATTCTTTTATTGTTCATTGCTTTCTCCATTATTATTGTGCCTGACCAAAGTGGGGTGTGAAACCACAGCGATTACCTAACGTCTTTGTCAGAAGGCAGCTAGCACTGCCTTACAAAAGTTTTTCTTGATATTCTTTGTGGTGTAAGGATGTATAATATTTAAAATATATTTTTTTATTTTTTTTTCATATTTTGGTAGGTGCCTGCCTTTCTTTTAGATAGAATCTGGGATCCATTTGAGAGCATATTGATAGGAAAACAGGGAGACAGCAAGAGATAATAGCACATATTCGTTGGATAAATCAACTTATTTATAAACCAACTATGTCGAAGGTGACGGTAAATGTGGAATTTTTGTAAGTTTCATTGCAGCAGAATGGGTAGAGAAAGACTTGATAACTAACAGAAAAACCTGTATTTTTCAGAGGAGGACTTGATGTGATATTCAGACAGGTGAAAAAGACAAAATGTACAGTGACAAAGAAGACTGAAGATCCAATTATAATAAAGGATTTGATGTATCATATTGCAGACACTCTACTCGAGGACCAAAAAGATTACGATGTGTTTATAGAAGATGATTCCATCAGACCTGGTATTTTAGTTCTGATAAACGACACTGACTGGGAGCTAGAGGGAGAGGACGAGTATGAGCTAGAAGATGGGGATCTTATCACGTTTACTTCCACCCTGCATGGAGGTTGAGTGGTACTTTGGTTTTTGTCATTAGATCTGGATTAGGATTTAGGATCTATATCGTTAATAATAGTAATAATAATTAATTAATAATAATGAATTAGTGATCAGAGTTGGTTCAATTTGCAACCCAATGCTCCAGCACCTCCCCAGGACGTAGAGGGTGTTAGTTGCAGGGATATTGGCTGTTCAGATCCAGAACGTAGAACTTGGACTGTGATTGGCGAGTCTATGTTTGCTTGAACAATTCCGACCAATCTCTTAAGATTATCATGATTAGTGACATTGATATTTCCGAACGAGACGATCTTATCATCTGCCTGCAGACCGGCTCTCTGCGCAGGACTATTGTCCACCACGTATTCTATCACTGCGAATGGAACTAACCAATTTGTCTGTTCCTGTTTCACTTCTGTCTGTGATGGTGTCTGAGAATTATTTAATTTCTGGAATGTGTCGGCGAGTCTTAGCTCTGTTTGCTTCATGACTGCTTTCAGATCGTTTCGAAGACGGATAATCTGCGTTCGCACTAATCTTGTTTGAACCACATCAATGTCTGATCTTGGAAATCCATCTGGGGTGAGCAATGGGGTATCAAAATTGACTCCTAATCTTTCCAGCTGGCCTGCGCTCTCCCAGAGGTTAGTTTCAATGATCTTTTTGAGTTCAGTAAGTTTTGGAATAGACATAGATGAAAGCCCCTGTAAATCAATATTCAGGGGCTCCAAATTAAGCTGTTTCATTGCATCTTCAAACGACATCGATAAACAGTATTTAAGGTCTTATTATTTTGATCTTGATACCTGATTTAAGGAACAAATATGACATTTAAAAGTGCAAATGCTTAGAAATTGGATTAGATGTTCCACTCGGTCGATCGACTCAAATTTTATGGCTCGAAATACATTGAACGTCGATCGACCCATGACCTTTGACATCGCCCTCGAGGCGTCGTCGATCGGCGCGTTTTTCTAATTTTCCTGAAAAATTCATCCGCCGTCCCTCAATTGTGGTGGACTCTCCATTTATAAAATAACAAGTCACTCGTTCATATAATAACAGGCGATACATCTCTTGGGAACATTATCGAACAACAGCAAATAGAACACAGCAAATATAATCAGCAGAATGAAGTTCTCAAAGTTGTTTCTCACGTTTGCATCCCTCCTGACTGTTGCTGTCGCCGCCGAGGACGAAAAGCCTGTCTCTAAGGGAAATTTCAACCCAACAACCGAAAAGCCATACAACCTCAGAATCGAGTACTTGGTCAAGGACAGACAGGAAATCCAGACAGATGTCGTTAAGGTGGAAAATGGAGAAACTATCTCGATTGAGTACAACTTCTACAACGGAGAGGAAGAGGACTGCACTATAGTGGGTGTTGGTGGTAAATTGATTTCCCCTGTTACAGGTGATCTACTCTACAACGTCACCACTACACAGGTCGGCCCAGTCACTATTCCGAGCGGAGAATCTGCTCCATTCATCCAAAATATCGGAATTGATCTCAACCCAGATAACTACCTTTTGGTGCCAACTATCTACATCTTCTTCCAGGACAATTTGATGGTTCTTGGATCAAGAAACCAATTGCTTGAGGTTAATGATCCTCAGATCTCCATCTTCAACCCAAAATTGTTGGTCTTGGAGGTTTTGTTGATTGGCTCCCTTGGTTTGGCTGCTTATGCTGTCTACAACTTCTTAGGTCTTCAATACTTCAACTTCTTGAAGAAAGAAGCAGTCAAGAAATCCAAGTCTCCAGCCACTTCTACTGCCGGTCAGGCTACCGGAGCTTCTACCACTAGCAGCTCTTGGTTGCCAGAGACACACTTGAAAACTGCTAAGAAAGCTAAAAAGAGTAACTAGTTACATATAATAGACGTTCACTTTACTTTTGCTTCTCAATTATTCCGTGTAGTGCAGCTGATAATATAATTGGTAATTATTATAAACCCTTGTGGCCCAAATAAGGATATCAAGCATTCAAGTTTATATCTTCTAAAAGACCGTCAATCAGATCTAAATCTCTCTGATATTGTTCAACTCTCGCCAAATACTCCTCACTCTCAACTTTGTCCATAGTTGGATCTAAAGTACCACCTTCGTTGTCAATAGCATACTTTTTCGATAAATAAAATCTAATATCATCAATCAACTCAATAGTATCATAATCTTCTCTGACCTCAATTCTTTTGGATGATTCTAAAATAATGTCCTTGAATTCAGGGTCTGAAATGTAATCTTTCAGATCCCTTGCTATGAGGAATGCAACTCTGGTTTCAAGCCGGTGCACACGAAATTCCCAGGCGGCTCTCAAAATATCGTATACCGTCACAGTGGATGTGCTGAAATCTTCGATAGAGGATAACGAAATTGACGCCATAGTTTTCAGTCTATCTATGAACAACGAATCTGCCAGCATAAGAATCTCCATTGCCATATCAGTTGGAATTACAGCATCATCATAGTATAGGAATCCTATCAAAACTTGCACCACCTCTGGTGAAATGTTGATTAGATCAGATGATGGCAACGAAACAACAGGAATTTGCTCAGGGGATTCTAGCAATTGAAACCAGTCTATGATATGAAGATTGGGGACCAAAATATCTTCAAAAATGGATGTATCATGGAATGATGACGTGAATAGTGTCTGGTAGTACTCAGATCTTGCAAGAATAGAACGATGAACAGGATAAAAAAAAGAGAGATCGTCACTCTTGACGCATAGTATTAAATCGGCATATGAGTCACGAATAAGTTCCAATTTATCCTCGGCAGACAGTTCATAGTCATCCTCGTTGGTGGTGATAGTCAACATGTTACCAAATATATTCTCTTTCACAAATCGTTTTATTTTATTTCTCGCCGTCTCGTACATTATATGTTGGATTTGATTCTTAGTCTTGTGAGCATCTGCGACGGACGACTGTTCTGAGATTGTCCTGACTGCTGAAATGATATCCGTCAGTTGAACAGTCTTTGCCAACTTGTAAAGATCTTCCTTGTCTACGTCCTTGAGGTCCAATAGGGGGACCAAATAAATATATTGGAACAGAAATTCCAGACTTTTGTCATTAAAAGTAGCCAACTCTGAGACCACATTACTATTCCATTTTGGTATTTTTGTTTTAAAATAATCGCATATTGCTACCAACATGAACCTGTGCAAATTGAAAGAGCTAGAATCGCCTTTGAAAACAATGTCAGAACTGACAAATGTTGGTTTCATTAGAAGGCCGGATATATGGGAGGCAAACGGTTGCGTCAGATCGACTGCCTTGGTGATATCATAAGAAAGCAACAGGGTTCTAATTGAGTCTGTCAACGCTCCATAAATTGCACGGGAACCCTCAAATGTGTCTCTGTTGACAATTGATCCTTTTTCTAGTAACAATCGCACTATTTCTTCATGTCCACAAATTGAGGCCAGTATCAGCGGAGTGTAATCCCATTCGTCTATTTGGTTCAGCTATACATTTTGGATCTGATGCTGAACATTGCATCATATAAATCCAAATTTCAATGTTAGAACATGTTTGAGAATGAGTTGAATCTCTTAAACTCATTGCATTGTACTTACATTGACTCCCTGAGAGATGAATTGATCCACCAGTTCGATGTCCCCTTTTCGACAGGCCTGACAAAGCTCTCTGAACGATTGCGAAAGAGGTTCATTCTGCGTATTCATCTTGTAATAGCAGTTCGGAAACCCTCTTTCATATATATAGTCTCGTGGATATCTTGTAATTTCAATTTTTGGAGAACAAGACAAAAACATTTATGTACTGAACTGATTTCTTCACGAACAGATCTCAAAAACTATATATAAATATTTATTTTTGTTTATCTGAGTGCGTCAAAAGATATTTTAATCTATTTAAATAATCCCTTGTTTGTTCTTTTTACCAAAAACATGATTATCTTTTTAATTGAAATCCTTTTCCTCATCAGAAATTAGACAAAAGTCATCATCTGGAATCTACAGATGGGAAATTAATGACATTATGAGGGTCTTCTTGAATAAAACACCAAGATCCGTGGCAATTGTGTCAAATGATTTCGCCTTGTTATTGAGAGACATCAAAGGACAACCTTCAAAAGAATCGCCCCCCAAATGTGTCATCGAGTTTGTCAGAAAAGAATCAGTTCCTCTCAATAAATACATAGAATTGAAACCAAACCCGGGTCTGGGAACAGATTCCCCTCCAATCTTGGCCTTCCTGGGTATTATCTCCATAAAAGGATTGGTGTTCTTAGGATTTGTTGCAGACACCATCGAGGTCGGATCCGTGAGAGTCAAAGAAAGAATATACAAAATCAAGTCAACATTCTTTGTATGTTTGGATAGTGATGCATATGATTATATCCTTTTCAATGATAAAATAAAGACGCATGAAGACTTTCCTGAAAGCCCTGTTTATTCTATTGTTCGTCTGTTTGCCACAGGTACTTTTTATTATTCTCCAGATTTTGATCTTGTGTCGACATTCCAGGAGAGAGGAACAGCAACCCATGGCGTTTATCTCTCCTTGAATTCATTGGACGAGTACGACGGAAGATTCGCTTGGAATCGTAACATGATCTCACAGTTACTCTCCTTCAGGAATCGACTGGGCACTGAAGAACGTCAGGCATTTGATACAGGACAATTTTTGATAACAGCTACAAGGGGATTTGCCCAAACGGTCACAATTAACGAAAATGAAAGTCTTTTGACCATTATCTCTAAACAGGGGTGCCAAAAGGACGGCTACTTGTTTGGCCCATTTTGTGTTGATGATGAAGGTAATGTTGCAAACTTCGTCGAGACAGAAGTGATTTTAACTACTAAGGAATTTTGCTTTGCTTTCACTCAAGTTAGTGGCAATTTGCCGCTAATTTGGAAGCTGGGTTCTCAGCTGGTGTCCACCAGGATTGAGTTTCCTATGTCCAATGATGCATCAACTTTGGCGTTCAATAGACATTTCGAGACACTCATACAACAATATGGTTCGGTTCATGTAATAGACGCGTTATCTAAAAGTGGTAATCAGCAAGAACTGAGTCAAAGATATAAAGAGATGATTGATCAAAACACGCTGTTTTCTGCCGATCAACTCACTTATACAAAGATCGAAGTTCCAGGTTCAATAATGTTCAAGACATCCTATCATTATCTAGCGCCTTATCTTAGCAGCTTAAGTGAGAACCTGAAGACATATGAAGCTTTCTGTTTTGACTTCCAATCAAGAACATATGTGGGAAGACAATTAGGGGTTTTCCTCACCAATACACTGAACTCTTTGGAGAGGTCAAATGCTATCCAATCTGGTATTTCCGAATCAATCATGGAGTATTTTTTTAAGTATATCAACTTCCATGCTGGTCCTGAGTTCTGGAATAAACACCAATATTTGTGGGAAGAAAATGGATTATGTTTGAACAAAATGGTGGAAGGTTATGCCTCGAGCAAGACCGCAACCAAGACTGGAGGTATCATGGGAAAAGTTGCTGAACAATCGAAGAAGTATATGACTTCGCAGTCATCATCAACATCAAGCAAACAACATCAATTGGACAAGTTGCTTGGGCAAAAATCTAATCAATTTCAAGTCGAACTCTTCGATCCAATTCATGACTATGTCGTTGAAGAGCTCAATAAAAGATCGGAGGAATTCACCTCTTCCAAAGAACTGAAAATTTGGACAGGAACATACAATGTTAATGCAGTCCAATATGAAGGTGATATTACCTGTTGGTTGTTTCCAAAGCCCCATCTATATGATTGCTATGATATTGTAGCAGTTGGACTAGAAGAAGTTGTTGAGCTATCTCCAGGAAAGATGATGAATATTGATCCTTCAATTCGTTTATTCTGGGAAAAGAAAGTTAAAGACACTTTGAACCAATTCAAAAAAAATACAACATACACTCTTATAAGAAGTGAACAGCTTGGGGGTATAGTTAATATGATTTTTGTGAAGGAGAATAATCTGGAATATATCAGCAATGTTGAAAGCAGTCTTAAAAAAACTGGATTTAGAGGAATTTCAGCCAATAAGGGAGGTGTTGGTATAGGATTCAATTATTCATCTTCATCCAAATTCTGTTTCATAACTTCTCATTTAGCTGCAGGACATCACAATGTTGATGAAAGGCATCAGAATTATAAAACTATTTCCAAAGGTTTACGATTTAGACACAACAAAACCATTAGAGACTTTGATGCTGTATTTTGGATGGGTGATTTCAATTTTAGAATTAATCTACCTAACGAAGAGGTGAGATTCAAACTGGAGGGATATAAAGAAGAGCGCAGCAAATCACGCAGTGATTTTGGCACTTCACATGAGGCATTAGAGTCCCTACAAGATTCGAAACACAGTATTATAAAAGAAGGTGCCGAATCTGCTGCATCGGTGACTCTTGAGACGTCAGCCGCTGTTGATGAAAAGGTTCCAGAGGAGCACAATGAACACAGGGGCAGGCAACATGAATCAGAACAAGAAAAGCACAACGAACACGAACATGATAGTTTGAACACTACCCTAAAAACTTCTGATATAAAACACAGTAATATCGAGCGTATGGAAAGTGTTTCTACAAACGGAGGCGATAGCACTCTAGATGATGATGCAGATTATAGTGGATTATTTGAATTCGATCAACTTAATCAACAGATGGCAACGGGTGAAACTTTTCCTTATTTTGATGAGATGGAAATTAGGTTCCAACCAACTTACAAGTTTGATAAAGGCACAGATACATATGATACATCTGAGAAACAAAGAGTTCCTGCTTGGACTGATAGGATTTTGAATTTATCAAAGTCTAAGAAGGTGATTGTTGAGCAATTGGAGTACGATTCCGTGAGGGAGCTGAAGTTCAGTGACCACAAGCCAGTGTATGGTATATTCATTTCCAAGGTTGATATAGTTGACGAGAATTTGAAGTCTGGTGTTGAGAAACAGCTATATGAATCACGTAAGTTGGACTTAGTGGGAGTGAACTCATTAGTTTCTGCTTTGAATATCAACGAGTCTACTTTCCTCTTGACACATGGTCTACCTGCTCCTTCGGGACAGACTACCAACTCTAGATGGTGGATCCCTGCAGGTTCAAGTTCTGGAAAAATCAAGGTTAGGTTTCCTGAGCTTGATTCTGGGGAATACATAATCAATCCTAATCTTCCACCGAACCCCTTTGCAAAAACCAATGAACCAGATTTCATTCCTGCAGGATTATACCGTAATACTGACATCATTGAGCAGAAAGAAGATATGTGAACATGAGAGGTTTTTATTGTTTACAAGAGATAGAGTCAATTGAAATTATATAAAACTGAATAACTTATAATGAAAGTACTGATGATCACCCGCAACCAGTTGATATTCATCTAGATTGCTTGCAATTTGATTTTATCTCCCTTATATATGGTTTGCGAAGCAGACCAGCTATCACCTGGAGCCAAGGTGACAAAATCATGGACGTGACCTGGTTCTATACAAACCATCTTATGGTATCCTGTTTTTGGCTCGAAATCAGCCATTCCAGCAGACTTTTCAACCCATGGATTCCAGACAACAACGTCTGGCAAGTTATCTCTTTGGACGTTGTGGATGACCTTGCCGAGCTCAATGACCTGTAATAGCTTTTCTGTGGAGACGTTTTTGTAGATTCTGTCTAATTCACCGTTAAAGTCGATAGCTGGAGCTTTTTCTTCGTATGTTTCTTTCAAAAGTTGATCGTAGCAAGTCTCTCCTGGAAGATTATTGATGAGGGTATCATCGATGTCATCGATAGCCAAATATGTGTGGAAGAGCCAATTGAACTTCCAAGGTTTGGAGCTTGGATTGGAGACCTCGATAGAAGTTTTGAGAGAGTCATCCTTGAGTTCAACGGTTAATATCAAAGTGAAGTCATTGTCACCATTATCCCACTTTGAGTAAATTTCTGGGTTGGCCTGATCTGGACTTAGGGCGAATTGGACAGTTGGAGGGTTTGCTTTAGTCTGTCCAAGGAACTCCCAGGTGGAGTTTCTTGCGAAACCATGTTGGGGAAGAGTCTTGAAGCCTTGTTGTTCGGACTTTCCAAAGACTGGGAAGACCAGAGGAATACCTCCTCTGACTGGTTTAGATCCATCCAATTTAGCAGCGGAAGACAACCAAAGTTGTTCCACGTTGTCTATTTTCCAAGAGGTGATGGTTGCACCATATAGCAGGATGTGAACCTTTGTATTAGGGCTGTTTGGGGAGGTTAAGACCACCTCTTTATCTGTTGATTCCACAGGCATTTTTTTGTGATTATGGTGCTGGAATTGAGCAAATTGTTGGCAATTGGGTGGAAAGAGATGAAATAAATAAGAATATAATGAAGTAGCAATTCCACGTTTTCTGGTTTTTTCATTTAGCAGATTCGCTAAAAGCAAACAGCATGAGCTTAGATGGAGACGAGAGCGGATCCCATTGAGACATTATGGTAGGGACTAAAGGTGTTTTACAAGTTTATTAAACGAACTCTTTTGGACTGTTTGACTTAGAAAAGAGGAGAAGGTGAAAATATAACTGGAATACATTGAAATTAGAATATAGAATTAATCTAAAAAAGGGGGTGAGAGAATTCGGAGTTACCGACTGATGGGGGACAATCTACTGGGGTAAAACCTCTCTGATAAGGATTAGTGGGGGGATCATTAAGAAGAAAAATAGACAGTTATCTCTATGTTCATGGTGATTGTAATTCTGTAGAGGAACAAATCAATTGTTGTTATTTAATTGTTGCGAAACAAAAGAATTATTTGGTCTCTTGAGTGGTAGAATCTTTGGCGACGGATGAGCTATTGGAGTCAGTGGAGTCAGTGGATTGTTGTTGGGGGTTTTCATGTTGATCTAGAAAAGCGTCCAGCTTGCTTTCGATATCGTCCAACATTTTCTCGAGATGCTGAATGGGTGTGTGTTAGAAGTCTGGGGAAGAAGAGGTTGTGGCTGAGATTCTGGAGGAGATACTTACTGTTGCTGCGAGTTCAGCTTCGTTGAGTTTCTTATATGCCTCTGCAAATTCTGTTGCTGGCTGTTGTTCCTGAGTCATAGTATTGGAAAAGATGGGGGACCAAACAAAATACTTTTACCAGAAGTATTGTCGAGGGGAGATCGAATACCAGGAACGATTAATTTAATATTATTATTATATTTTTGGCACCCACCGGAGGATTTTTATTTTTCATGTTTTTGTGAGAATAGCGAACACGTTTAAAAGTTAGTTCTCCAGTATACGGGGGGTTTTCTTTAGAAATACACCGATTGAAAGTATATCAGCGTTGAACAAGGACAGTTTAACTACTCCAGAAAGATGAGGATTGTCAGTATTGTTCTTGGACTGTATTTTATGGTGATGGGCCAAGTAATTGGCCTAAAATCAGTAGTTCCCGAGTCGAGGACTCTGATTCTTTACGACACAAGAAGGTCAGCAGATTTTGAGACCGACCACTCCAAGTTGCTGGAACAATTGAGCCAAAGAGGATTTGAAACCACTATCAGAGCAGTTGACACACAGACAGAAGAGCCACTAGAGCTCTTCCGTAACGGATTCAGACTGTATCAAAACCTATTAGTGTTCCCCACCAAAAGCAAGACGCTTTCTTCAGAGATCTCATCAAAGACTCTTTTGGAATTCTCTCAAGATGGAGGAGACATATTTGTGATCTCCAATGACTCAGGAACCCAGACTGATGTGGTTCTTTATCTCAATGAGCTTGGTATCTATCCAAATCCAAATGGTTATAAGTTGATTGATTATCATAACTCCGAGGGAGACAATTCCGGCTCTGTCAGTGTTATTCGTTCTCCAGAGTTTCTAAATAGTGTGGTTGTTCCAACCCCTCCTTCTGAACTCAAATATGAAAACGGAGCGGTTGCTCTTCTTTCCAACAGCGAGTACTTGATTCCTTTAGTCCAGGCCCCAAGAACATCTGTCACATACAACATTGACGAGGGCTCCATCAATGGAGATTCCACCTGGCATTCTGGTTCCCAAGGTTTTCTACTAGCTGGATTCCAAGGTCTAAACAACGCAAGATCCCTTTGGATTGGTTCGGAGTCCATCTTTGAAGATTCCTCGTTTGATTCCGAACTTGTTGCAGATCTGATCAACTGGACATTCCAAATCACCGGAGTGGTGAGAGCTACTTCAATTGAGCACCAAAAGATTGTCGAAGGAGAGGTTGTCAATGACACACAATACAAGATCAAGGACTTCACCCACTTCGAAATTGGCTTGTCTCAATGGGATGGGTCCGAATGGGTACCATTCGAGGACAGATCAGACCTCCAATTGGAATACATCATGCTTGATCCTTACTACAGAGTGACTCTAGAACCTTTGAGAAAGACCCCAGACTCCCAGATCTACGGAACAACCTTCCAGATCCCAGACCACCACGGAATGTTCACCTACAAAGTGGAGTACAAGAGACCAGGCTACAGTTTTGTCGACGAATCTGTCGTGGTTCCTGTCAGACATCTGGCCAACGACGAGTACCCAAGGTCCTGGGAAATCACCAACTCCTGGGTGTATCTGAGCGGAGCATTGGCTGTGTTCATTGCATGGTTCTCGTTTGTTGCTATATTTGTTTATTCAGGAAACAAGGATCTTTCCAACACATCAAAGAAGAATAATTAGTTCAGCTGTTGTTATATATTAAAACGTCTCCATCCTAGTAGAGATTAATAAAGTTACATATCCGTCTTCACCCCAAATAAAATCACCCTAAATTCAGTTGGCTTTCACAATCCGGATGTTATTCTTTTCTTTCCAATCAACAAACTCCTTATGTTTGCTCTTCAATTCTTCTGATAACGTCTTCACAGAGCTTTTCATTCCGTTCAGGTTTTCTTCCAAAACCTTCACTGCCTGGCCTGCTTTCAGCTCCACTAGCGATCCACCAATCATCCGATAGCACTTTCTATCGGCTGGAGCCTCTCGTAGAGTACCAACGACAACTGTGTGCTCATCAATATCTGATTGAAGTTGAACCAGTTTCGTATTCAAGGCCTCCAGAGTCTGTTGGAATTGATCGTACTTCAATTGTAATTCTATCTTCTCTGTTAGTACGTGATTTTTTTTGATTCAAAAACACAATCTCTTTTCCTGCTTCACTCACCTTGATTCTGAGACATTTTTCTGTTTCTAACAGCCCTTTTCCTGATCAATGATACACCTTTCTTTGTTGTTTCTCTATCTAAAGATATTGTGATCTTGATGAAAATGTCAGAACAGGATTTGGCGAAGAAAACTGGCATTTAAATATCGACGCGTCGCTTGGACGACGAAAATTGTTTTGGGTCGACGACGCGTCGATAGCTTTTACTATCCTACTCTCATCCTCTCTTATCTTATCTTTCAAGTTTAAACTCTTCTTCTATGTACAAAATCAATCTATAGGACTATTCACAGGGATTCAATAACATTATGACACTTTCCACAAAGCTCCTCTTCCGGAGACCTTGTAAACTTCCAACATCTAGGACATTTCAGCTTGGAACTCCGCAAAATATTAATCGTCAGCTTTCCAAAATCATCAATCTCAATCGTGTTCTCGTAATTGTATTCGTTCGAAACAGGAACAGGTTTGTTCAAATTGAACTCAGAAACCATCAGATAATCACTGACCTCATTTTTCTCATCCGCCAAAAGTCTGAAAGCTTCTGTGTTCTCGTCAACCGTCACATATATAACAGTCTCCAATGAATTCTTAACATTTTTGTCTAGTCTGGTAGCTTGGTCGATGATCAGCTTCACCTCATCTCTAAATTCAAGAATTCTGGAGAACTCTCTAACAGCATCAACATTGTGGAACTGATCTGGCAATTCATGCCATCCCGCAGCAAATGGAGAGTGCAACTGTCTGGTTATATCTGGATGAGCATTGTTCCACACCTCCTGGGTGATAATAGGTAAAATAGGGGCTAAGGTAGCAACCAAAGTCTTTAAAATCTCGACAAAGGTGGTCTGTGTGGCTCTTCTTTTCAAAGACTTTGGGTGATCTGTATATAAACAGTCTTTTCTGATGTCAAAGTATAGAGACGAAAGTTCCACATTAATCAGTCTGTTAAGATCTTTCATGATCTTTGAGTACTCGAAATTCTCATAACTCTTTTTACTGGCCTTCTCAAGCTCCCATAGCTTGCTCAAGGTGAATCTATCAAATCTATCGAGCTCCGAATAAGGAACAGAATCACTGGAAGGATTGAACCCATTCAGATTTCCAAGCAGGAATTTAAAGGTGAAACGGATTTTTTTCAAGTTATCAGCAACATGTTTCAACACGATAGGACCAATTGTGACGTCTGAAGAGTAATCAGCAAGGGCTACCCATAATCTGATACCATCTATTCCCAGAGTTGGAATGTTCTTCTGCTTGTTTCCTTTCAAGATGTCTGCAGGAACCATGGTGTTTCCCAATGACTTAGACATCTTGTCTCCTTTTTCGTCCAGTGTAAAGCCATGAGTGATGATCTTTTTGTACGGTAAAACTACATCGCTATCGGGATCTTGCACTCCAACCTTGGTTAGAATCGAAGATTGGAACCATCCCCTGTGCTGATCAGATCCTTCCAAATAAACATCAGATAAATATTTTCTCTCTTCAGCCTGTTCCAAAAGACCCTCTTGATCAAGATAATCCTGAATCAAAGTCCAACTTGAGCCAGAATCAAACCAAACATCCATTGTATCCTTGCCCTTAACATAGTCTGAAGGATCCACATTAGCAGAAGCTGGTATCCACTTCGACATATCATCGTCAGGATTGAACCAACTCTCGATGTCTTCTTTTTCCACAACGGATATGATTTGATCTATTATCTCATCAGTCAAAAGTGGTGATCCCGTTTGCTTGTGATAAACAACGGGTATAGGAACACCCCAACTTCTCTGTCTTGAAACGCACCATTCATTTCTGGTATTGATGAATGATATCAATCTTTTCGATCCCTTCTCTGGATAAAAGTCAACGTTTTCTTCAAGTTTACGTGTGGTAATACCCTTGATCTTTCCCACATCAATAAACCATTGAGGAGTTGCTCTTATTATGATTGGCTTCTTGGATCTCCAATCATATGGATAGGAATGGACATAATTGTAATTCTTATGGAAACACATGTCTAATTCATCTAGTTTCTCCATCATCTTAGCAGTTCCCTCTCCCAAAACCTTCAATCCCACTAAGTTTCTGAGATGGTTATCTGGCAAATCCTCGGTATACTTTCCAAATTCATTGACTGGAGAATAGGGTTTAATTGAGTGCTTCACACACACTAAATAATCATCTTGTCCATGTCCAGGAGCAGTGTGAACTAGACCTGTACCTGCGGTATTCGTCACATGTGATCCGTGAAATATTGGAAACTCGTTAGGTATCGTACTCTGTCCATCATAGAGTGGATTTTTGTAAACAGAGCCAACCAGGGAAGAACCCAAAAACCTTATACCCGAATCCAACAACTCTGGATCAAGCTCCTTTATCGAGGGAACCAAGTCAGTGGCAACAATTAGTTTTCCATGTGTTGGAGATTCCAGAACAGTATATTCTAGATTCTCATTTATAGAGATTGCTCTATTGGAGGCCAGAGTCCAAGGTGTGGAGGTCCATATTAAAGCATTCAGATTTGTGACTTCTTGTAGTTCTGGAATCTCTTTTGAGACCTTGATCAATGGGAATTTGATAAACACAGCAGTTGATACATGGTTTTGGTTGTATTCGAGTTCTCCCTCAGCCAATGCAGTCGAGTTCTCGACTCCCCAATAAACAGGCTTTTCCTGTCTTTGGATCAAGTTGTTATCGAAAAGCTTCTTGAAGATTCGCAACTGGTTGGCAACAAAGTACTTATTGAGAGTTAAATAAGGGTGTTCAAAGTCTCCCATTATTCCAAGAGCCTGGAAAGATTTGGATTGTTGTTTCTGGGCAGTCAAAGCATGCTCTCTAGATAATCGGATGATGTCAAGCGGACTCAATTTTGTCGATTTCAACACTCTGAGTTTTTCGGTCAGTTCATTGTATTCGACAGTATCTTTTTCCATCTTTTTCAATTGTTTCTTGATAGTTTTCTCGGTCTCTTTCTGGGTCTTCCCCAATTTCTCCAAAGTCTTTAGCTCAATAGGTAGTCCATGACAATCCCATCCTGGACGATAATGCACCTTCTTGCCTTTCATCAGCTCAAACCTAACGATTATATCTTTCAGGATCTTGTTTAAAGCATGTCCAACATGTAGATCTCCATTGGCATATGGTGGTCCATCGTGAAGAATAAATAGGTTTTCCAGCTTGTTGTCTTGCAAAGGTCTTTCTATGTTCCAACTATACAATTGATTTGTTGTCTGAGGCATCAGGGTGGATTCTATGAGTTTTGTATCTGATCTGCTCCCAAAGTTTGAAACCGGGAGTTGAATTGTTTCTGCGTATTTATGGGTCAATTCGGAATTATTGTCATCCTGCGCAGAGGATCCCTCACCAAGGGTTGAACTTTGTCGGATCCAATGAGATTGTGAACCGCAACAGCCTGTTTGCCAGAATGCATTTCGACGTGCAACGGTTCTCAACATTTTGGGATACAGTTTGGTCGAAGAGTTTGGGATGCTGGTTATCGTCTTCTTTCTCCCTTTTATAGAGAATAAGAACAGATATTGATGGTGTTTAAGTTTCCTTTAAGGATCTGAAAATTCGTCAAAATCCAGCGGGAAGGTGAGTCTAAATTTTTTGAACATCCGTGCACCGGACCGAAAATCCAAAATGAGATGATTTTGGACTTTTGTCTTTTTATTTTTTTTTTTTGTTTAAAATTTGAGCTTTTTTGAAGGTCTTTTTTTTTCTTCAGAGATAACGCTTTCATTATCAGGAAAGAAATGTCTTTTATTTAAAAGCAAGCATTTTATCTAAAATAACTATAAAACAACACAGATATCCAGAAGATTTCAGTGTTCAAGAAAGTCACATCAAGTCCAACAAAACAGCCCCAATTGATCTAACCAGCATTGACCAGACGCAACACAGCAACTGGAAGCAGTCGTGGAGAAAAAAAAGGAAAAAGGGCATTATCAGCACACTATTTAATTAAGTGTTCAATATTATTGGACAGTAGGAATGGACATGAGAAATGTCGTATCACAATGAAGAGGCAGTTCAAGAATGTCATTCAGCAGTCAGCGAGGGACTTTTGATCCCTATAAATAGGGTCAGGTCGTCGAGTCGATCGAGAAGAAGCTCGATTTTAGACTACGGGGGAGAAAATTCAATAAAGAACTTTGCTTCATCTTTGAGAAGATCGGTGAACTTCCTATCATCTTCTGTGGGTTCAAAACACACTGTGGATTTGACCACCGTTTTGTCCGCTCCCGAACAGTTGGTCGTTGCTACAACTGCGGCTAAATCTCCCGTGCTCCATAGTCGGGGTTTTGTTTCATCGTCTCCACCTACCGCCCCATTATCATCTTCCAGTGTGACAGAATCGACTCCTCTAATTTCTGGGGCTCCAGTTACAACCACGAGCGCAATCACAGAGGAGGATGATGTCCCAATGAAGGGTGACGACCTGGAAGATCTTTATTCACAGCAACAAATGGACAATGTGGTTTCAACCAAATCCACTCCAATTCAGACAATTTTTAACTCAATAAATGTTCTCATAGGTCTGGGGATCTTATCACTTCCTCTGGCATTCCGTCTTTCAGGATGGATTCTGGGTATCACCTCTTTGACCTTGGCTGCCTTGGTCACCAGATACTCAGCTGTTCTTCTAGGTCGCATACAGGCAAAGGATAAATCCCTCAAAACGTACCAGGATATCACAAGACATGCATTTGGTAGCACTATAAGTTATCTTGTTTTCTTTGTGTTTGCATTGGATTTGTGGGGAGCAAGCGTTACGATGATTATTCTTTTCAGCGATTCTTTCAGTGCTATTTTTCCTGAAGTTTCCCATGGTTTCTTCAAGGGATTCATATGTTTAGTATTACTTTTTTTGAACCATCTACCACTGCGCATCTTATCATTCTCTAGTTTCATCGGTATCCTCTGTACATCCATGACATTCATCACGGTTTTTGTTTCTGGTATTTCCAAACCAGATCAACCAGGTTCCTTAATTCATCCAGCTACAACAAACATGTTTCCAAACAGTTTTTTGGAGTTCTGTTTTAGCTTGGGTCTCTATCTAGCTCCCTGGGGAGGCCATGCTGCGTTTCCAGAGGTTTATTGGGACCAAAAACGGCCGGAAACGTATGTTTCCTGTATGAACTCTGCTTTTACATTCAGCTACTCTGTCGATCTTTTCACCGGTATTCTAGGGTTTCTAATGTTTGGCTCATTGGTGGAAGATGAAGTTACTAAGAGTATTCTCCTTACCCCAGGATATCCCCAATGGGTGCCCAAGATCCTTGTACTTTTAATGAGTCTTCTTCCTATATCGAAGCTTCCCTTAGTTTGTCGTCCAATTATCACTGCCTTTGATTCCTTCACGGATGCTGAGTTTTCAACGCCCAAACGTCTTCTTAACAGGATTGCAGTCAGTCTGATTCTCTTCGGGTCCTCGCTCCTCATCACCAGTTTTGGTAAGATCATGTCTCTCTTAGGGGCTGCAATCTGTTTCACGGTCTGCATCACACTACCTGTACTTTTCTACTTGAAGTCATTTGCTTCTGAGCTTTCTAAGTTCCGCAAGATCACCTTAATCACCATTGCATCCATAAGCATTCTGTTAACCATTCTAGGCTCTTGTGCTGTGGTTTTGATCTAGACCCTTTCGGTGTAAGGTTGTCCCTTCATGGGAGAGATTTTTCAATTTTTTGGACCTTTTTTGGGGATTTTTAATCCCTTTTCCTGAATATAGCTTTTAATGATCACCAATTATGAATATATTCCACTAGATATAGTTGTTTTAACTATCTGTAACGTGTATATTAGTTGAACAAGATGGTTTTGTTGTTGAATGACCTTCTGAGCTCCAATGGAGAAGGGATGGCGACTATTTGGTAAGTTAGCTATATTTTAGAATTTGATCCCTCTTTTGCTAACGTGTCAAGGGGCAAGTTTATTCTGGAGTATGGTATATTAACACGTATATACACATGTCTATTCTAGGTTGCTAGCAACATTGGGGTCCCGAAATACTCATGCTAAGATAACCAAGAGGAAGATAGAGCAACTGTCTATCCCTGAAGCGTGTGGAGCAATAGTTGATCCCTCTTTTAGGGCCTCATTGAGACACACGTCGAATCTTCTATATGGAATCAGTTTAGTCTACAAACAGAAAACAGATTATTCTTACAGTGAGTATACCAAGACTTTATCGGGCACCATATCATCATTACTGACATCAGATTGATTCAAAACAGGAGAAGCAAATGTTGCTAAATCGCAAATAATGCGACACGTCCTGGATTCACAGACCTCTAATTACATTCAGGAAATGACGGATGCCATTCAAAATACATCCCATGTCAGAACTGCAAATCTATTACAAGACGATCCAAACTTCAATATCGAGCTTGGTATTCTGCCAAACCCTCCAAGTTTTGATGATTCTTTGATGGAAACGTCTGATGAACAAAAGCAGATTCTGCAATTTGATATTCAGAATGGAATCTTGCTACAGGATTTGTCTATGTCGATTGGTGACACTTCAGGAACTAGTTCTTCCGGTCGGCCAAGCATTAGAACAGCAGATACTTCTATGCAGATGAGCAGTGTTGAAGGTGATTTATCATTTAACCAGGCAATGGATTTTTCCTTTGACGACAATGGAAATATCATCAGTGAGCAAGTCTCACAACTAAATGCTATTGACCTTGATTCCCAACATGAATTGCCTAATCTTGATTTTAACCTTGGTATCGAAGAAGAAGATCTCAATTCTAGACAATCAGTCAAGCCAGAAAATGAAGTCATTGCAGATCAGCCAACAGTAGCATCTGCTGGTGAATCCAAAGCAAAAAGACGACAGCGTAGAATGGTCTGTGATACCAGTATTACCCTCGCAATTCCCCACATGAAAGAAATCAGCGATAAATATGTGGAAACAAGGATTTCTGAAAGAGCAGACTTATTAAAACTTTCACATGTAATCACTGGAGAGGCACTTTTATATCAAGAAATTAATAAGCTTCCAAGGTTTATGGGGATGCTATTAGAAACCAGTCTCTTGTCAGATGTCCATAACAACAAAAGATCTAGTCGTGCATCTAGTGTGTCATCTATAGAAGATGTCAGACGAGCTGCATCTATTCACTCATCTCGAAGAGATAGTGTTTCCTCTGCTAATATTCATTTAACCAAAAGCCAGCTGGAAGATCTAGAGGTTGGACCAATGTGGGAGGGAGATGATGCAATACTTGATATTTCGCTTCCCCTGGAAGAAGCACAGAGTAGTAATTCATCACTCCATCCGGTTAGACATAACGATGGTTTTGACGACCTTAGAAGTGCTGTTCATATTAAGAGAAAGTCTAATCACGATCTAGAAGAAAGACAGAGATCAAAACACCATCGAAGCAATGTTTCCGATTCCTACAGATTATCTTCATCATTTGATGAGGAGGCTTTAGACAAGGGATTACACAATTTCTTTTCTTATTTGGTTAACAAAAGTAGTGAAATTGGTGATCCTGTTGTTGGAGATGAAGAAATGGCTCTTTCGAGGTTCACCTTCCAGAGGCTGGTCCCTAAGGAAAAATGTAGTAGAAAGTTAGCATCAGATTGCTTTTCTATGTTACTTCAATTGTCTACCAGGAATCTAGTATATTTAGAACCAGTTGGGGTATATGGAAAGAGCAAGTGGGAATCGCTAAGTGGATCAAATATCTCAGTTGTTGTTCCCACGGAATAAAAGAAATAATCTATAGGTTCTCATAATTGGCATTTGCTCTGCTCTCCAAACCTCTAAAAAGGTGCAGAAATTTATTCAGAGAACGCGATGCGATGATCAATATTTTGATGTCAAAAGTTTTCGGGTTACTTCTTTACAAGTATTCAATTACCTATTCGTTTCTTGTCGATTTGAAAAGGTCATTCGAAGAACACACAAGAATTGAGAAGGAAACGGAAAGTCGAACTAAGATAATGACATCTGTGCCGGACTATGAACCAAATACTTGGACAAGCTCATCAAATGAGGTGCTTCATGTCTCTTTGGCTGAACCAGAAGGGGCCTTCACATTCAAACCACTCTTCACATACCCTATCTTTGGAGATTCTGAACAAATTTTTGGTTTTAAAGACTTGAAGATAGATTTAGCATTTGATTCAAAGTCGATGTTGCCATTTGTTAGTGTGAAATACGCGTCAAAATTGTCCGATGATGTTAAAGACGTCGCCGAAACATTGCTTGAGTTCTTACCATCAGATACCGTTCTGAAAGATGAAGTTGCCTGGCTCGACGCAGTTGATGCCGAAAACTTTCAAATCCCTGGACAGGTTGTGAAGGAATACCAATTGGAAGAAGAAACTTATAAGATCTACAAAATTAAGCTTGACGATCCAGATGGATTGAAACTACATCTCAGAATACAAATATTTGTCCTTTTGTTTATCGAAGCTGGATCATACATTGACTCAAAGGATACCGTTTGGGAGATATATGCCATTTATAAGAGTCCTAAAGGTGCCAAAGAGTCATTTGTCGGTTTCTCCACTGCATATTCGTATTGGAAACATCCTGGTACATTGATCCATGATGCTACTGAAAAGTTAAACCTTCAATTTCGCAAGAAGATCAGTCAGTTCGTGATAATGCCTCCTTATCAATCTAAGGGTCATGGAAGAAAATTGTATGAGTGTTTGATTGAAAACTGGCTTGCAGACGACACGGTTAAAGAAATAACAGTTGAGGATCCTAGCGAAGCATTTGACGATCTTCGAGACAGATGTGATCTGGAGAGACTTGCAGCCCACGATTTTCTCAAAGGCTTCAAAAAGCTTCCTGTTGATTCTGATTGGTTGAAATCTGAAATTGCAAAGGAAAAGATGGACAAACGTCAGTTCCAGAGATGTTTGGAGATGACCCTTCTCTGGTTACTACAACAGAAAACCAAGACTGGTATTGAAAATTTGAACGAGAAATCTGTCCGTCTATTAATTAAGAAGAGATTGTACATTAAAAACAGAGATGCGTTGAATGATCTAGAGAAGGCGGACATGATGGATAAATTGCAGGTTGCCTACGAGAGACTGAAGGAAGATTACATGAGGATCTTGGAGAAGGTGAACTTTCCTGCTTCATTTGGACATGTTGACAAGCGGAATGTAGATCCACATGATGTCTCTGAGGAAGGTTCTGTTTCCAAAAGACCCAAGATTGACAGTTGAATGATTTCAGGGTCTTGATGGATGTATTTATGTATTGTAAGTGTAGTAGAGTATGCAGTGATAGGAAGATAAGATCAAAAGTCTGGTCGTTTGTCGCGTCGATCTGATTGTGATATTCTTGAGATGACGTAATTAGGTAGATAACCCGAAAAGGAAATGTAAATCAAGGTGCATTTGTGGCTTGAGTCGATAGACGCGATTCGACGCAAATTGTTTGCAATCAGTTTTCCCAATTGGGAAGATTTGATCTTCCCGAAATAGACAACAAGAATATTGGGGAAGTGGCTGGTGAAGTGAAACCGGAGGAAGAGCAAGAATAGTAAGGTAGATTGACTTGTATTTGGAGCTTTAAGACGGGAATTTCTGGATGGCACAACAATAGTAACAGTAGGATTAATATGTTCAACTATAATTTCCGGTGTTTGGGGAAGAGATCCCGTGTTTGAATGTTGTGTCTATTTTGCTTTGCCACAGAGGCAAAGACTGAGCCACGTTGTTTTTCCCAATCAGGAACAAATTGGTTGTATCAGGAAAGCGACGACACCTGAAATTTTCATCCCTGTGAGGCAAACTGTGCACCATCTGGTGTGCTTGTTGCTGTTTTCTGGATATCTAGGAAGAAGAGGGAGAATTGTATTTTAACTATATATTGTATAAGACTTCTTCTGGTGTAATTGAGATTGTTAGTCAAAATCACATTTAATAACCAAGAGATTGGGAAGACAAAATGCACAGAACATACTCTCTAAGATCCTCGAGAGCACCAACTGCTTCTCAAATTGCTACTCCTCCTCCTCCTCCATCCTCGACCAAGGGTAAGTTCTTTGGAACTGCCTCGATTGCATCATCAATCAGAAAGTCCACTGCTGGATCATTCGGTCCAGAATTGTCCAAGAAGTTGTCTCAATTGATCAAAATCGAAAAGAACTTCGAGAGATCCGTGGAACTAGTGGCCAGAGAAAGAAGAGTTGTTGCTAAACAATTGTCCCTATGGGGTGAGGAAAACGACGACGACGTTTCTGATGTCACCGACAAGTTGGGTGTCTTAATCTACGAGATTGGTGAATTGGAAGACCAATTCATTGACAAGTACGATCTATACAGAATCACCTTGAAGTCGATCAGAAACATTGAGTCTTCTGTCCAACCTTCAAGAGACCGTAAGCAAAAGATCACAGACGAAATCGCACACCTAAAATACAAAGATCCACAGTCTCCAAAGATCCCAGTCTTGGAGCAAGAATTGGTCAGAGCTGAGGCTGAGTCCTTGGTTGCTGAGGCCCAATTGTCTAACATCACCAGAGAGAAGTTGAAGGCTTCATTCTTGTACCAATTCGATGCTCTCAGAGAATTGTCCGAGAAGTTAGCTTTGATTGCTGGTTACGGTAAGGCTCTTTTGGAGCTTTTGGATGACTCTCCAGTCACTCCAGGTGAAACCAGACCTGCTTACGATGGTTACGAAGCTTCCAAGCAAATCATCATCGACGCTGAAAACGCTCTTGCTTCATGGACCTTGGACAACTCTTACGTCAAAGAGCCAGCTCTCTCTCTCCATCAGACTGTTGACGATGTCTACGAGGAGACTCAAGCTGATGATGCCGAGGCTGAATGGGCTGAGCACGAAGGTACTACCCAGGCTTAAGCTGGATCAGCCTTTCGTAGCATCTATGTATCATCACGTTATACATTTACGTTGGTTCTATTTGAAATGCATAAGTGGGTTCTGAACATTTATGTCTCAAAAGTTATTGATCCAACGCATAGCTATTTTTCGATTTTTTCTATATTTTTATCTATATTTTCTTCTTTGAATAAGTGTATTTTTTTACATTTTTGTTTATTATTAAACATGACTTTTCTTTGATCTTTGATTATGGATGCCATAACATGTAGGGATGGTTTCATTGTATTTAGATGGGAGGGACAGGATGGATATTTCTCGATGAAGATTGAAGACCAAAAAAAAATGGTTCCTAGCAGGATCGAACTGCTGATCCCCGCGTTATTAGCACGATGCCTTAACCAACTGGGCCAAGGAACCATAATTAGTGGGAAGAAACCTCCTGGTAGCAGATGATATGTTCCTGATATACTTTCCCTTTGAATAAATCAATCATCTTGACTTCTTCCCGGAACATTCTATATTTGTTTCATTTAAACGATTTGGATTTCTCATACTCTTCCATATTGAATGTCCAATTCTTCCAGTTTCTTCTTATATGTAAAACTCGTGACATGACCGATCTTGTCGCAGATGTCGAAATCCAGGTGAAAATACACAGCCCTAAAATGGGTGGGCATTTTAGAAATCATCTGTAGTGTTTTTTTTCTCCTGATATCTATTGTTGTAACAAAAGGGTTTTAGCTGTCTTGTTCCTTGTTCTCAGACAATTTGGACAAGAATCTCAGAGTCACCAAACAAAAGAACCTCATTATAATGGATCTCAACATCGAGAATCTGCTTGTGGTCTTGACAACAGCTACAGGGAAAGAAAGAGGCGAGAATCAACAGGCAGCTGAGGCTCAATTGAAGAAGTGGGAAACAACAAAAGGATACCATTTTTTGCTGCAGTCGGTCTATAATGATGTTCAACAGTCTCTGCAAGTGCGCTGGTTGGCAGTGATCTGTCTCAAGAATGGAATTGAGAAGTATTGGAGGTCAACTAGAGTCAATGCAATTGCCCCGGATGAGAAGATCGAGATCCGAAGAAACTTTTTTAGACTGCTTGATGAATCGAATGATCAATTAGCTATTCAAAATGCCCATACAGTTGCAAGAGTGTGTCGTTTTGACTTCCCTTCCGAATGGAGCACCGTTTTTGAGGATGTGGCCAATATCCTGGAGTCGAGTGGAAACAATATTGTGAGGGTCCACAATATCCTGATAATTCTGAATCAGATCCTCAAAGTTTTATCTACCGTGAGAATTGGTAGAGCTAGAGCTGCAATGCAATCCAAGGTTCCAATAATACTGCCTCATCTAATCAAATACTACCATCTCTTTTTTCAGCAATGGACCTCGAATTTTGATACTGCCGTGATGGAAGTGAGTTATTTGAGCTTGAAAACTCTTGGAAAGTGCATTGTTGACGGCTATGAGTACCCTCAAAGAGACCCCATGATTAAGGAGTTTTTTGAAGCATCATTGCAGAACTTTCAGAAACTCTTGATTTTGCATGATAACAGCCAGTTGGAATTACTAGAGAGATATATCAAAAGTTATGTCAAACTGTATTCAAATTTGGTAAACGAAAACGCAACGTCATTTATTCTGATGCCAAATTCCAATGCAATATTGATCACCCTATTGTCCTTGCTGGAGTCTAAAGCGCCTGAGATCTATAATAGCTCGGGGGAAAATGATTTCTGGGAGCAATTGGCTATTAAATCAATTTTGATATTGAAGAAATTAACGGCATTTGGTTATAAAAAGGGAGCTATGATGCTCAAACAAAGAAATGATAAAGCGGAGGTAGAAAAAGCAACAAAAATCATCACTGAGGAGTTCTTCACTCAACAGCTGGTAGAAAACCTTGTAGACTTAATTATCAACTGGTATTTGAAGTTAAAGCCTACAGATTTGGAGTCCTGGACTATTGAGCCAGAAGAATGGGTGAATGAAGAATTGCAATTGAGTTGGGAGTATCAAATTAGACCTTGTGCTGAAAATTATTTTCAAGATTTGGCTTCCTATTTCAAGCCTCTGTTATCAAAATATATTTTGACCAAGATAGAAACAAATCTAGCTGCTGATACCACAGATATTTTATCCAAGGACTCCATTTTGTCTGTTTTTCAGTTGAGCTCTAATGCTATTTGTGATGGATGTAATTTTGATCTCCTTTTCCAGAACTACTTCCTGCCTGAGGCTCTAAAAGACCAACCTCTGGAAAACAAGATAATCAAGAGAAGAATTTGTCTAATTGTATCAGAATGGATTCCAATTCAGTGTGCCAAAGAGACTAGACTGGAAATCTATCAAATGATCATAACATTTTTACAAGATAATAGAATAAATGATAAAGTTGTCCAATTAACTGCGTTACAGACTTTACAACATCTTATCGACGACTGGGAATTTAGGAAATATGATTTTAAGCCATTTTTGAGCGAAATGGTTGTCTCCATTTTGCGTATTTTAGCTGACTTGGAGTTGACAGAGTCCAAGATTTTTGTTCTTAAAGTCCTTTCTGTTACGATCGAAAGAACAAATCCTCTCATTTCACTAGATGAATTTGATAGTATTATGTCTATGATTCCTGCGATGTGGGAAGCCTCTAATAATACTACCGAAATGATAGTTAAAAACTCGTTGATGAGAGTTTTAAGGGATTTAGTTATATCTTTGAATTCTAATAGTGATAAAGCTCACAGTATAGCATTGCCTTTAATCCCCATATGTTGTGACGAAAACTCAGAGTTTTATTCGTTGCTGTGTGAAGATGGTCTTGAACTCTGTTCTGCAGTTCTTAAACAACTTCCTCTTGCTTGTCCAATTCCTGACACCTTGACGGCTAGTTTCCCGCTGGTTGTCAAAGGGCTACTGAACTGGACAGAGATCTTGCCTATGATTTTACAGATTACCAGGTCGTATGCTATATTGAATCACGAGCTCTTTGAAACCGAAGAAGGGCTAGAGATTTTCAGAATATTAGGGGGCTATTTGAACACCATGCGTGATGATTCAATCTATATTACATCTTCACTTCTAGAAATCCTCATACTACAAGTTCATGATATCTCTGAATCGAAATTGGTTTCTAATCTTATTGAAAGTGGTCTCTTCAATGAGTTAATCAACTTTTTAATTAGAGAGTCTCAGTCACCAAACTCGGAGATCAAGCTTTCTTTGCCTCTTCTGAGGCTGATTTTCAAAAATCCAGTGTTTTTTTTGCAACTACTGGGTAGTATAGTGGTCAAGGATACAAACTTGTCCATATACCTGAACAAAGTAATAGAATCGCTAATCAATTTATTGAAATTGGTTCACGATCCAAAGATCCGCAAGATCTACATTTTAGCATTATTGTCATTTTATGACACCTCCATAATTCGGCAATACATTGCCCCAGATGTTTCTTCAGATCTGGAATATCAACTGTTAAACCATTCAGAGGAAGCAGCAGTGTCTTTGGTTCTTTCCATCAATTTCAACAAAGTGATGTTCCTAACAACTCACTTCCTTGAAGAAATCAATGAAGATGCTAAAGGTGACTGTGATGCTTACCACAGACCAACTTCATATGATGATGATGAACTGGCATTAATAGGAAATGCAGAAGGAGAAGGAGAGATTGATGAAGATAATGAGTATGTGAAAGAGTTCCGTATTCCTCCTTCTGCCGAAAGATTAAGGTTCAACAAACTGGTCCTTGAGCTTGATCCGGTGTACAGGTTCAATTTAAGAGAACTGGTAAAGTTCAAGATGAATGGATTAGCCTCTGGCTTATCGGGCTACCAAAACTTCATCAATACAGTTGACAGCGAGACACTTGAACAACTTGGAATGATTGTTAATAAATGATTTCGCAGTCAACCATCTATACAGATGAAAGGCTGAGTAACACATCTAATATCATCAATTGGTCTTTCTACCTACATCATTAAATAAATATTCACGAGTTATGAAAATGTATTATTATTATATTATAAACTGTTGTTCAAAATGGTAATGCCAATGCCTAATATACAGAAAAGTAAATAAAGAGAATCGTAAATCATAAACTCAGATATATAAAAAATCTGAGGTCAAATATCTTAGTCAAAGTACATCAGCTTGATGGATTGTACTCGGAGGTCGGGTTGGAATTGGACCCACTGTTCGATGGTCTGGAATATGGATGTAATCTCACCGAGCTTCGTGACGTATTTGATCTTGTAGGTCCCCCTGATCCGGTGCTTCTTTCCATATTTGTAGCACCTGTTGTAGCATCCTGGGTATTATTATTGTTGTTGTTGTTGTTATTGGTATTGTTGTTAGCTGTGGTGTTCTCTGCTCTGGCTTGAGGAGGAGGTCCTGTTCTCCTACCCATGGAAAATCCTTCCCCTTCCGCTGGGAAATTTATTGCAGGGTCATCAAGAACGTAACCCATTCTGATAGGACCAGACCAGCTGATTGGAACAAACACCTCAGTTAAGGCAACCGGATAGAAAATCAAAGTAGAGTTGCTATTCGAGCTAGACTCCGTCATTTCAGGTGCTATTTCCCGTCTGCACAGGGGACACGAAACATTAGATTTCAACCACTCCACGATACATGATCTTCCGAACGTATGGCCACATTGAGGCAATTTCACAGGATAGTGTGCATCTTCCATATCCAGTTCCTCTGTTTCTTTCTTCTCCTTCTTCTTTTCTGGTAATATTCCTGCCAATGATTCTTCTTCGTGTATATGATAGGGCACCTCTCTCACAGCCGTCTCGTCACTTGGAAACACGATATCCGGATCGTTTACATCGTATCCATTCAACATCTCTGGTAAATGCGATTTTGCGCTTTCTGCGGAAGTGCTGGTATCTGAACTGTCTTTATTGTTGTTGTTGTGCTCACCTTTGAGTTTCTCTGCCATGAGAACATCGTAATCCTGGAATTCATCAAAGCATATAGAACACTGGCGCTCTGTCTCAGGAATCTCACTCAAACTCAGTGGTTTCAAAGAGTCAATGGCCTCCTGTGAAGCATGTTTATGTTTGTTGGGCTTGTTGAGGATTTCGATAAAATTACGCATCATTATCGCAACTGGAGATCCTGCTCCCCCTGGAGTTGTTGTAGTTGGCCCAGTGGAACCATCATTGTCAGCATTAGAGTTTGTCGGGTTTGTAGCTAACACTCTTGGTGGTGGAAGCATATCAACTGTGTATGAAATTCCTGGTAAATAACCGAGAAATTGGGACACTCTGGAAGGTTGTTCTGGTCTTTGGGAGGCTTCTGGAGGGTTCGGATTAGTGGTGGACTCTTCGTTTTGGACTCTGGAGTTGCCGCTGTTGTTTCTGTCCTCTCCAACCCCTTCCTGGCGATCTATATCATTATTCTGATCACTATTCATTTTATTTTGAGCTCTAATTACCTATGATAAATGGTAAATAAGTAACAATCCAAGATAAAACAACATATCATTACAAATCAACCCTCAAGAGTCACATATCCTTTGTTGATATACAAGGTGAGATATGCGTCACCGCCTCTCTTCTTGGGGTCGACAACTTGTGGCGCAGAAAATTCTAGAAATTAGTGTCGACGGAGTACCAAATCTCGTCGACATTTTGTGTCGACACTAGAAATTTTATATTTGTTAATCATATGATGTAGGTCTCGTGATCTTCCGCTTTTTTGGCCCATGATATTCTTCTCTGACTTCCAACGTCAGTTATATGCTATGCTATTAGTTATGAAATACATGGACGTCGAAAGAATGGGTCCATATTTAGCAGACTGAAATAGTAAAACAGGTGAATAAAAAGTGAAGAAAAGTATCGTCCATATAGAAGAAGTAGAGACAATATAGAGACACAAACAGGGGTTGTGTAGAGATATAAAAAAAAAAAAGATAAGCATATATACATCGAGCTTAAGGCGAGAGAGATCATAAGGACAAACAGAACAACACAAGGTTAGCATCAAAGCTGATTATGAAGATCACACACAGTGATGTAGTCCAGTGAGATACACTAAAAATGATTAATAAAAATGATTATAAAAGACAGAATCTGAGCACGTGAAAGCGGTCTTTCTGTACTGAAATTTAAATGAGATCAGTAAAATGCATCGCCAGTGTGGGATCTCGGTACTTCCAAACATCGGTTGTAGCAAAACATGCTTTAAAGGTATTGAGATCTGATCTGGTTGGCCATTAATCTTTCATTATCAGGTAAAATGTCGATTTGTTGAGGCGTCAACTTCAAAACCTGAACAATTAAACTAGCCTCCTGCTCGTTTATAGACATGAGTTTGGTGATGGTATCATGAGGCAAGCCTAACCAATCTGGGTTGATCTGTAGTGCTTGTTGATGATCCTGTTGAGATGGGATGGTGTTGGTTGGAGACGAAGCAGAAGCAGAAGTTGGAGCCGAAATAGGAGATGGCGTATTTGTAGAAGAATGCGAAGTAGGGTTGAATGGAGAAAATGCAGGTTGCTGCGAAGGAGGAGGTGGTGGGGGGACTTGTTGGTTTGGAGCTTGTTTCTGCGGCAATCCGAACTGTCCTCCAGCTCCAGCACCTCCGACAGTGGGCTGTTGCTGCGACTGCTGTTGCTGCTGTTGACCTGTCATTGACTGGTTGATAACGTCTAAATCAACAACACCCATTAATAACAATGACTGGGCAGCAGCAACGGCCAGTTTTGGATTAGAGTGTAAGATCTGGGCAGCTTCAGCATAGTTTGGTGAAGGGCCAGAAAGAATCATCTTGAGCTTAGCCAATAGCTCTATGAGAATTCCTGGAGGAATCGTAGCCAATATCTCGGAGACCTTATCCTTAGCGTAAATGGTCTGGTGAGATTGTTGAGGGAATGGCAGGTATTGCGAGGCCATAGACAAATTAGTTGGTATAGATTGCTGCAAGGAGAACTGCTGGTTACCAGATGCATTTCCGTTAGCCGAAGGTTGTTGTTGTCTGTTATACTGTTGAACAACGTTCGTTATCTGATTCATGTCCATTCCATTTGAAATCATCTGGCTCACCATTTGCTGCAACTGAGGATTAGAAGAAATAGTGGACAGCAGGTCGTTAGGGTTCTGAACCTGAGGAAACCTGTTGTTGTTCGACGTACCAAAAGACCCTCCGACAACAGAGCTGTTGTTGCTAGTTGTCTGGGTGGCCGAAGATGACGAGGAAGCTGCAGAAGAAGATGGCATGCCAGATTGATAGGTGTTGTATTGAGGTGGCAGCGATGGGTTGGCAGCAAGCATTTCCTGGGGAAGAATCACATTGGAAGGCAAGAAGTTTCTGGACAGCTGCAACTCTGGCTTTTGGCCAGGAACTGGGTTTCTTAGACCCTCCTTGGACAACTCGATTCTCAACTTCTTTCTTCCTTCAATCTTCACCTTGGACAGGATTTGCAAAGCTTTTGAGGCGGACTCTGGAGTCGCATACTCAACAAAACAGAACCCCTTGTTCTTGGACGCATTATCCATCATACAACGAACATCGACAACAGGTCCTGATCCACAGACCACGGACTTGATGATCTCAACATCCCAGTTGTAGGGAATAGCACCCAGGTACAACACACAGGAGCTGTTGGAGCTGTTGGCGGAGCCGGAACCGGAAGTGGAGGAGGTTGTGTTTGGTCCAGATGCGATCTTGCTAGACATGTCCTTCACTTTTGAACGTTTTAACTGTGTATTCTGAGGATGTGGGGTTTGACTTACACCTATTGTGAACGGTCTATCCTGCACAAACTTGATGCTTTCTATCGTTTTTTTTTCCAATGAGGGGATCCAACGTCCACCAACGGTTTTCGATCTGTGATTGTGCTGAAAATATCTTTTCCAGCCTATCTGTGTCCTTCTGACTACAAAACCTTCTTCGTTGACGTTTGTATTCTTCACTACACTCGATAGGTCTCTCTAATGACGTTATTTTTGCAACTGTATTCTTAGTTTTAATAATCTTCTAAGCTTGTCTCCTCTATTCCCCTTTATATTTACACCTCTATTTTTTTTAGACTACCCTATATAAATTCATCAATTCTCACTCACATCTTGCCATTTCCACCATGAAAAAAATTTTTCAGCTGAAAAATTTTGGAAAAATTTTTTTTTTTTGATGGAGGACGTAAAAACCTGCCCAAATGGGAGCGGTGGTGATGATACCTGTCTAACCGGGAGACAAACATCAAACCCGACTCGACTCAGCTCAGTCCAGCTCTGCTGAACGCAACTCAACTCACGTAAGACGAATACTTACGCTTTATCTCCAAATAGAGCTGTTGCTGTTCAGGGGCTGGAACTTGGGTTATAATGTCCTGATCTGACATGGAACAGATGGCCTTGATGGCAGCCAGTTGGTCGGAGTCCAGCCCTGCCAAAGGATCAGAAACGGTTTCAACAGACTGGCTGGCCGTAGCAGTAGTATTAGTGGTAGCAGCAGCAGAGCCTGTCGAATTGGTGTCCCCGGCACTTTCTGGGGCCTCGACAGATTCCACAAGAATGTCCTTAATTTCGTCCGGGGTTGACACCCCTAGGATCATAGTCGCCTGGACAAGAGCGAACACTAGTTGTGGGTTCTTGTCCAGCAAGATCTCCATCAATTCTGGGTGTGAGGATGACATCACCTTTGCATCGTTCACTAGGTTGCGCATTCTGTTAGGATCTAGATTGGTGAGCGAGTTGGTGATTATATGATTTAAACTGTCCAAAGAAGCGTTCTGAACAGGCATTCCAGGCGGGAGAGGTGGAATCTGTCTCTCTAGATCAGCCCTTTTGCTCGATGACTGAGACTTGATCAGATTGATGATGGTTTGTTCGTTGGAAAAGTTGCATTTAAGATATCTGTTTCCAATTGCATAATTGTTGAGATTTCTCACTGCAGATGAAGCTGTCTCGACATCCTGGTACTCAATGAAGGCATATCCCTTTGATTTTCCGGTTTCCTTGTCAAACAGAAGTTTCGATGACACAACAGGCCCCACAGACCGTGCAATGTCCAGAACCTGATCCTCTGTCTGGTCGTATGGAATGCCTCCAACATATATCACCTTGCTAGGCTCCTGTCCTGAATGAAAGTCCGCCATCCTTGTAGCTTATTGAATTGGATGGTTGTTCTGTTTCTGTTGTTCAGAACTGGTCCAACCTTGCTCCTTCTAATTCTGTTAATCACTGTTGCCATCTCTGTGCTACAGTCTATTACTTATCATAGTGGATCTCAAATTCTCCAACACACGTAACACCGAGCAGCCCCCTCCGAGACATAGCAGTCACAGACATGTTTGTGATGGATGTGTTCTACGTCGATCGTCGTCAGTTGTCGTCGTCGTCGTTTTTTTTGTAAATTTTACAATTCTCATTCCATTTTGGCCTCTCCAGAAACAGACACATTAGCACGGCTTGTGCGAGATAGCCTCCCCTTTTCGCCGCAGTGGCCGTCAGACATCTGCAGAGAAATATTTTTTTTTTGCGGGGAGACCTCGACCGCACAAACATCCGTGCATCAGAAAGCTCGATCTGTTTATTGCATCAGGTCACTAAAGGGTCATTTGTCTTGGAGAGGGTGGGACATAAATAAGGATACATGCTGTGATTTGTAAAGAAGGTGATTATAAAAGAACATATAAGTGTCTGATTTGTAAAATACTTGTGACATTTGTGGACTGGAAACATCAGATTGAGAAAAGTTTGCAATTGAGTCCAGAAACACATTTGTAAAAGTGTTTTGATTGTTTATTTACGTTTCAAATAAAGTGTTTTGACTAATGGCGTTCGAAGTGATTGAGGTTCCAACAACCCCTTTTGATGACCAGAAACCTGGTACTTCTGGATTGAGGAAGAAGGTGACTGTTTTCCAAAAGCCAAACTACACCGAAAACTTCATCCAGGCTATCATGGATGCCATTCCAGAGGGAGCCAAGGGCTCTACTTTGGTTGTGGGAGGAGACGGTAGGTTCTACAACAGCCATATTGTGCAATTGATTGCAAAGATCGGTGCTGCCAACGGCTTAAAGAAACTGATTATTGGTCAGAACGGTATTCTTTCCACACCTGCAGCCTCCAATGTGATCAGAACTTACGGTCCTAAGGGCGATGGTTCTGAGGTTACAGGCGGTATCATTTTGACAGCTTCTCACAATCCAGGAGGACCAAACAACGATTGTGGTATCAAGTACAATCTCAGTAATGGAGGTCCTGCTCCTGAATCTGTCACAAACAAGATGTATGAAGCTTCCAAGAAACTGACTTCCTATAAGTTGATCAAAGATCTTCCAGAAGTGGACCTTTCGAGCCTTGGTTCCAAAACATATGGGCCTTTAGAGGTTGAGATAATCGATTCCACGAAAGCCTACGTTGATATGGTGAAGTCAATCTTTGACTTTGATTTGATTAAGTCTTTTATTGCCAAGAAAACCCCACAAGGCTTCAAGTTCTTGTTCGATGCTCTTAACGGTGTCACAGGTCCATATGGTAAGGCTATTTTCGTTGACGAATTGGGACTTCCAGAAACCTCTATTCAAAACTACCGTCCAAAGCCAGATTTCGGTGGACTTCACCCAGATCCAAACTTGACATATGCTAAGACCCTGGTTGACAAAGTTGACTCGGAGCACATTGCATTTGGTGCTGCTTCTGACGGAGATGGTGATAGAAACATGATCTACGGTTATGGCGCTTTTGTTTCGCCAGGTGACTCTGTTGCAATCATTGCTGAACATGCGCTATCGATTCCATATTTCAAGAAGACAGGAGTTTATGGTTTGGCTCGTTCCATGCCAACCTCTGGTGCTCTTGACTTGGTTGCCAAAGAAAAAGGTCTCAACTTATACGAAGTCCCAACTGGATGGAAGTTCTTCTGTGCGTTATTTGATGCGAAGAAGTTGTCTATCTGTGGTGAGGAATCCTTTGGTACCGGTTCTGATCACATCAGAGAGAAAGATGGATTATGGGCTATAATTGCCTGGTTGAATGTCCTGGCTGCATTTGAAAAGCAGAACCCAGATATTGAGCCTAGTATTGCGAATGTTCAAACCGCATTCTGGAAGAAATATGGTAGAACATTTTTCACTAGATACGATTATGAAAACTGCGCATCAGATGCTGCCGGAAAGGTGATAAATGCGCTTCAAGCCAAGGTGGATGAGGGTTCTTCATTTATTGGCACCAAATTGGGAAGTTCTGGAACTGTTATCGAGGCTGCTAACTTCTCTTACACTGATTTGGATGGTTCGGTTTCCTCAAAACAAGGTTTATTTGTCAAATTAGACAGCGGATTGAGATTTATTGTGAGATTGTCTGGTACTGGTTCTTCTGGTGCTACCATAAGATTGTATTTGGAGAAGCACTCCTCTGATACTTCCGATGCAGTGATAGAGAAATCTGTTTCGAGCTTTTTGGGAGATGATGTCACTAATGTTGTTTCCTTCTTGAAATTGAAGGAGTACATTGGCAGAGAAGAGCCAGACGTCAAGACATGAGTGATTTCTATTTTATATTCATGTGGTTGCGTTTCCTCTTTAGTGTATAAAACTTTTTGCATTCTTACTCCTTCTGATAGAAGATTACGTTCATACTTTTATTTTAACTTCTACTTAATCAAAAAGAATTTGGGCCTATTTTTTCAAAATTAATGGAGGCTCCATTTATCCAACACTGTATTAATAGAGTCATTATTCTATCTTGGAGAAATTAATACAAGGGAATTGTCAATCAGAGCAAGAAAGCTCCCAAAGCAACCAACAATGAGCCTGCTCCAACAAAGTATTGAGCTGCTGCGGCTGAGCTTGATGAGGATCCTGCTGCAGAGGAGCCAGAGGAAGCACTTCCTGATGGTTCATCAGAGGCTGTTGAAATGGCTGATCCATTGGAGCCATCATCAGAGGAATTAGTGGTGGTGGAGTTAGAACCAGATCCTGAGCCAGAGCCGGAGTCAGCTTCAGTAGAAGGAGCACTGGCCGAGCTGCTGGCTGAACCATGAGCTGAACCACTGGCAGCAGCAGAAGCACTTCCAGAGGCCTGGCCAGCATCAGTAGCACCAGCTAAGTAGGAGGTCTTTGAGTCCAAACATAATGTTCCGGTTGGAGTTGTGCTGTAGGAGCACTCCTGTAGAGCAGAAGTCAAGTAGGAGCCGTAGTCTGTCCACAAACACCAACCACACTCAAGACATCCTGGAGCAAGACTGACAAATTGGGAGCCAGAATCACAGACACAGGACTGGTTGTAGTTTCCGTCGGTCTGTCCATCTGGAGAACATTGTCTTGCTGCTAGAATAGCGTAACCACATGAGGCATGACAGTCGTAGGATGCATCATCATCAGCAACAGCAAGACCCACGGCATTTGCGAAAGCTAGAGGGTCAGCCATTGCAATTGCTGTTGCTGATTTTAGCAAGATGGTAGCTGTTGTCAATGCTGTTAAGAGCTTCATTTTGACGAGACTGGATATGGTTCAGTGAATGACTGTTTTTAATTAGTACTGAAAGTTGTTTCTACCTTAATCAATTTTCAGTCTCGCTTCCCTCAGCAGATATTTCCGTTTTTATACTTCTTCCTTGGTATATGCATTTAATGAACTGATGTTTTTGGAAGTTGCAGATATCGGATACATCTTCAGAAGCCATGTCCTAACTGAGCGACCACGGGAGTTCTCTAAGGTTTCTATTTTCGGAGCAGGCAAATTCTAGCCGGACATACTCCTCGATATTTGTGTCGACAGATTTGCAGATCCTAGTGTATAGTATTTCTGTGCTAGAGGGGTCAGTATATCCGTAGAGTAATGCTTTTTTGCTGACAGTCTTACAGATATCGGAGATTAGATCTGCTACCATAATTCCTGCGAGACGGAGAAAAAAATCGAGTGTGCGGCTCTATGCTGCGGGGCCCTTCGACTCCAAATTGGTAGCAGTAGCCAGAAATGATGTTCTTTCAAATAAAAAGAGTAATGTCTCCTAGGAGTCAGATACAGGAAAAAAGGCTTGAAACAACCATTTTCTACTTTGGAAATTACAGAGAATGAAATGTTTTTCGTTATTATTAATCTAGTTATCTATAGAGACCCAAATAGAATGTAAATTAGGTGGTCCAGAGTCTGGCAGTTCCATCTGCTCCTGCAGTGAACAACCAGGCTTCCCGAGGATGCCAGCAAAGATTTAAAACACCCAAAGAATTCACCACCTTGTGTCCAGTCAACTTCTTCAATGGAACGAGAAGAGGGTTGGTCATCAGATCGTCGTACACAGATCCGTGGAAAACATGCACACTTCCATCATCAGAGGCAGAGCAAAATAGAGGTAATCCTCCCTTATGGAAAGCAACTGCACGGACGGCCTTGTCGTGGTATCTCAACATCTTATAAGGAGTGCTACTCAAGTCCAAATCGTGCCATAAAACACGTTTATCGTAAGAAGCAGCAAGAATATGATCACCTCCACGAGGATGTATGTCCATGCATGAAAGCCATCTTGCACCAGGAAGTAACTTCTTCTCCAGTTTCTGTTGTTGTAGATCGTATATTCTAATATATCTTTGAGACATAACTATGAGGTTTGGTTTAGATGGATGGAATTTTGCATCCATAATAATTCCCTTGGACTTTCTGAATGGAGATTGTGATGCGTGTTTTGAAAGTTGATGGATCATGACAGAGGCTTTATTACCACCTTCAGGAGAAACAGTCACAAAATAATCACCTCTTCTATGCCATGAGATCTTCTTGATAGTGGCAGAAGTTGATGACCCTCTTGAAACAGTTATCACAGCAGAAATTCCTGCTTCGACTTGTCTAGGGGTAGGCTTGAGCCACTGAGCAGAATTGTCCTTCTTGCCAACAGCATCTTCGTTGGTACCTTCTTCATTCACATCAGCGTCAGTTTTGTCGCTGCCAGTCTTGGCATAACCCCAACCATCTTCGATCCTCAATCTACTCTTGTTCTCCATTTCAAAACCGAAAATAGGTGGAACAATCAAGTAAATAGATTCCCCACATGCAATCGATAGTAATCCAATCTCTGATGATGGGTTCCATTCTAGAGCCTCAATATGATCATCAGAGTTATCTTCAATGTCATCGACAATTGCAATCTTGAACACTTCTCTTCCTGTCAAAACCTCCCATATTCTAACTGTACCGTCATCAGAGCCTGTTGCCAACCAATTTCCTGATGGATGAATAGAAATAGCTCTAATACGACCCTCATGGCCAGAATAAATCGTAGAGGTTCTTATAGGGAATGGCCTCAAATCTTTAGGAGATGGAAGCTCTGGAATAAGGGATTCAGGATCAATATTCAATTTCTCCTTTCTGACTCTTGGAGCTAAATACAAATCAAGACATCTCTCGAAACGTTCTCTTATGCTCTCTTGGTAGCCTGGGACCTTTCTCAAAGAGCCATACTTCTGTGGAATGAAGTCTCTCTCTCTTTCACTAGGATCAAGCTCCTCCCACTTTTTCTTCTCCTCTTCAGTTAAGAGATATTCCTCAGGAGGGTTGTAACTCTCTTCATGCAATGGTGGTGGAAGTTTTGGAGCTCTCAAGTTCATAATATGATCTTCCATAAAGTTGTTATCAGCTCCTCCCCATAAATCGTAATCAAGCTCTTCCTCCTCTTCTTCCTTCTTCGAAGACGATGGAACTATTCTTCCCTCTCTGATTGCTTTCACTATCTTCATAATTCTCTTAGCCTCATTCTTCGATGGCACAAACCTTCTCTTGGGCTCAGGGACAGCTGTTAGCGGCATCACTTCCGTTTTGCTTGTGAACCACTCGATAGTTGGCTCATATGGATTGATCGTATCATCTGTGTTCTCGTTCTTTTCAATCTTACTGATTAATTTTAGTTCCTCTTCGGTTATGTTAAGAGAAGATCCAGTGTTCTTGTCCAACAATCCTGTCCATCCCTCAGGTAAGTCTATACTTTCAAGCAGTTGTTCTAGAGCAGATCCCTTGGCAGGACGCATAATACGCTTTCCATTTATATCGTAACCCACATGAGGGAATTCATCGTATGCAGAAAGAGGGATATTACCGATTGTATTATAAGTTTCACCAACGGAATCATCAGAATCATAAACAGGATCGATCTCTGGTTTCAAAATTCTTTCAGATCCATCAGAAAACTTGGTTTTGATCTCGTTTAATGTACCCACTGAAGCATCAGATAGCGAACGAATTCTGATACCTGATAACTGATCAGTTATGTATTCTGATTCTTCTTTAGGCTCATCCTCTGAGTTTTCACTCTCTATGTCTTCTTGCTGTTCGTCCTCTTTAGCCAAGAGCTCATTGAATTCTGCATCTGAATCAGATTCTTCTTCGCTCTCTTCATCAGCATCTTCTTCTTCTTCTTTCTCCTCTTCCTCCTCTTCTTCACCATCATCACTCAAACCTCCATCAATCATTCCATCTATTTCGAATTCTTCATCTTCAGAGGATTCCTCTTCAGTTGCCTCATGAGTTCTTTTCTTATCCTTGCTGGCGATCTCTGTCTCAATGGCAGATTTTTCCTTGGCCTTTGATGACCTAGTTTTCGACCTTGTTCCAGCCATCTGAATTGAATTTAAAACCCCCGTTTTAGTGAATTTAGAATTCTAGTCCCTGATGGTTTGTATGGTAAGTACGAATCAGGAAGGCTCTATCACTCATGAACTAGTAGGAAGTAGTCTTTCTACTCAGACCTTTTCTTGATAAAAAAAAATGTAAAAAAAATAAAAAAATTTCAATTTTTTCACATCTGTACACCGAAATAATAAAGAAGTTTCAAAAAAATAAGCCAGCCCGACGCGGGGCTCGAACCCGCAGCCTTGTGATTAAGAGTCACACGCTCTACCGATTGAGCTAGCCAGGCTGATTTGTTATTATTATTTGCCAGATTGGATATGACGATTTAAAGCTAAAATTTTAATCATTTATTGTAGAGTTGATTTATAATTCTCCCACCCCTTCCTTCGAAAGCTATTATAAAGACTATCTTTGTGATAATTATGTTATTTTGAGGGGTTGAAAGTGATTCCACAGATAATCTATCCAAATAAACCTATACTAAGGCATAAATGAATGTTTAGCTTCCTATTATTGTACTTCATGTCTATAATATGGATCATATAATGCTTGAACTATCAATTTTTGGGAACATAGTTAGATTGAATATGACGATATTGATCTATTGGTCTTTGTGTTGAATTTTGATGAGATCCTGATAGTATGGACTAACTTAGGATTTAAGGTTCTAAATATTGTATCACTTTCCGAAAATGCAGATTTTTAATTTTTAGATTTGGTAACTCTCTTTTTATTTTTGGATCATTTTATTCCCCTTAACAGATGGTCAAGATGTTTTCAACTATACAATAATCAAGGCTCTGGCTAAGGTAGCAGAAGTTTGGAGACTGATGAAGGAACTTGAGTTTTAATGTTAGAGAATAACTGATAAAGAACTTGATTGAAAAATACGTCGATAGACGCGTCGTAGATTTGGTGATCTTTTTCGACGCAAATTTCAGTATCCGTATCACATATCAATGTCTCTCTCTTCAGATACAGTTCAAAAGACGAGTTAAACCGGTGTTGACATCTTTAATTAAGCAGGAATCATCATTTGAAGAAAAATTCAGAATCGGTGAAGTGGAAATGCTTATAAAATCTGTCTCAAAATGGGGAGTCAACTCTCTCCTTAGACGCACAGTCGTTGGCTCGCAATTCTCAAGAGGACTAGCTTTTCAATCGGGACAACCGATTCACGAAACAAGACCTCACCTGGTGAGACCAGGTGATATGACTATTGGGATATCCGCACCAGAGTATTTCAATCGCAGATCAAGGCTGGCAGCAGAACTACCTTCCAAGTCTATAGCTATTATTCCTGGAAACCCCACCAAATTCGCTTCCGGATCAGTGTTTTACTATTTCCAACAAAATAACGACTTATACTACCTAACAGGCTGGAATGAACCTGATTCAGTTTGTATACTGGAAAAACCAAATGGGGATCCTGATTCGCTGGTTTTTCACATGATTGTGCCACCAAAAGACGAGGCAGCAGAGATGTGGGATGGTTACAGAACAGGTGTGGACGGTGTTGTTGAAATCTTCAATGCAGACAGCTCAACGGATAACACACACCTAAGTAGCTACTTGAAAACGTTACTATCTAATTATAAATTAGTGTATTACGACTTTGAAGATGGAAAGAAGACGCCATTTAGCAGAATATTTGACTCTTTCAGCAAGAAAGATCGCCAAACCAGAGATTCTATAGAAACACTGTTGCGTGAGTCAAATAGTAGCATCAGGTCTTTAAAGCCTTTCATTACCCAGATGAGAGCAATCAAATCCACTGCAGAGTTGAGAGTGATGAGGTTGGCTGGTAAAATATCTGGCAGAGCATACAATCAAGCTTATGCAAAGAGATTCAGAAGCGAAAAGGGCCTCCACGCTTTTCTTGAATATCGATTCATATCTGGTGGTTGTGATAGAAGTGCCTATATACCTGTTGTCGCTGGTGGATCCAATGGTCTGTGTATTCACTATACTCAAAACGACAAGTTGTTTGATGGAGATGAGCTTGTCTTAGTTGATGCTGCTGGCTCTTTGGGTGGGTATTGTGCCGACATCTCTAGAACATGGCCAGTGAATGGAAAGTTCTCTGACGCTCAAGCAGAACTGTATCAGGCTGTTCTGAATGTGGAGAAACAGTGTATTACCAAATGTACAGAAAGTTCTGACATGTCGATCAATGATCTACACAACGAAAGCGTTAATCTAATGACTGAAGAGCTTCGTAACTGTGGATTCGCAAATCTTCAGACCTGGGAAGTCATGAAGTTCCTCTATCCCCATTATATCGGTCATAATTTAGGTCTGGATGTCCATGATGTTCCTTCGTATCAAAGACATTCTAAGTTCAAGCAGGGACAAGTCGTGACAGTCGAACCTGGTGTCTATGTTCCTGATGATCCAAGATGGCCAAAACATTTCAGAAACGTGGGTATTAGAATTGAAGATGATATTGCCATCGGAAAGACATCTTATGTCAACTTGACTGTGGAAGCAGCAAAGGAAATCATTGACATTGAAACTATTGCTGAAAGAGGAGTGACCACAAAGCTTGAAGATGAAGTCATAGATATATATTCATTATAGCCATATTATTACACAGGATTCGAAACTTTGATAGTTCAATATATTGTAAATAGTTGTTCTGAGATTTATGTGATCAATGAGTAATCTATTCTAGATACCTAATCCTTGAATGCTTGATGCACAAGAGAGTTCACCTCCACTGCTCTGGTTTCTACTAATGCTTCTTCATTGAATTGTTTGACTTTTTCCAGAAGGTCATCCAGTTTAGGTGAAAGATCCACAAATTCCAAGTAACCATTCACCTGGTCGATTTTAATGTTGAGATTAAAGACTGAAATTAAGTTGAAAACTTCAGTATGCAGCTGTGTTTCCTCAATTCCAAACGTGGCACTCATATGCTTGATGGAAACCCTCTTGATCACAGAAAGATAAACAATATAGGATTTAAACCTAAGTACTTGTCGGAAGAAACCAAAACTTTTGTTAAGTTGATAATCAAGCTTGAACTCATTAGCTAATTGGTCTATTGATTCCTGCAATTTCACAAATTCGCAATTAATATAAAACTTTAAAGTATTCTTCAGCAGCAAATCTGAAGCTAGCGCATCCTTTATCACAGTGATTTGCCAACACCGCAGGAACTCTGGAGCTGGCTTAACAGCAAGTAATGACAAGCAAATGGATCTAAGTAAATAAGGCTGGATAATCAACTCGTTGTTATAATGATTGTACAGAACATCTACAGCTGTGAGATCACCTATTGGCGAATCATCTAGCAAGATTTCAAATTCCTCAACAACTTTCGAGTAATCATTGTTCAGAAACGAGGCATAAATGAGATACCAACGACAATTCCAGTATGAAATAGCTTCTTCAGTTGACAATCGAAGTTCTATAGATTTTGGTTCATCAAGAACCATTTTATCGTCATCATTGTCGTCGCTGTCATCTCGGTCATAATCCAGAACCTGCTGAAGTTTGCGTTGAAAGAAATCATGTGCAGAATTAAAACAATTGTCATAACTCTTGTATATTATCAAAGTCTCTAATTCCTTGAGGGACATGCGCTTGTAGAACTTGAGGTAATCTGGATTTAAATTATAATAATAGCTTGAATTATCGTTGATGTATTCACTGGAACCAGATGCCATTAGTACATCCAGTCCTTTGCGTTTTAAAACATCCACTATTTCTTCAAAATTTTCTGAAGTTGCATTTTTGTTCACAAATTTGTTCAACTCCTCGTCGTAGAGTCTTCCCAGGGTCTCATTGACCTTGGACATACCTACTCCAAACATTGGTTTCACTATCAACTCGTACTGTTTGACATATTGCGATACATCTTCTCCACGTAGCTGTAGCAGCTGAATCAATTTCTGAGTGTCATTGAAATAACGATAATACGAATCGGGGGTAAGAATGAGGTCCAACAGTCTTTTGACGATCGAAGGACTTTGCTCCAGTTCAGGGGACTTTAGTGCTATGTATGATAGTCGTTTGATATAAAGAGGCCCAACGTTGTATTGTTTGAGATATATATCCAATAGTTCAGCCTCTGTAGACATGTTTACAGTTTGAATAGTTGAAAAGAACTGTTTGAAAGAACAACGAAGACAAGATAAGCTAAAGAGGGTTCTTATTAGCATTAAGATCAGAGATGCTAGATCAATTTACATCAAGGCTACAAAACTGGTGTAGAGGTGTATTAAAGAATTACATAAGCCGATTTACGAAGCCTGACAAATTTTTTAGATCTAAAGGGAAAGATTATACACATAGATAAAGGGATAACTAAATCATAAAAGAGCTAGACAGACACACAATAATAGACGTTGAAGGCTCATGGACAATTAAAAGGAGAGCAGAAACATTTTGGATCCCTTTATACTTCTTTGAATATCAAAAGATAAAATGAGAGGTATATTATGCCTCAGATATACGAGGTCCCTTTCAACCTCAACTCCGCTGGGGTACTCTAAGAGATTAAAGGTCAAGCTGGAAAAAGCTGTTTATAGTAATGGTAATTTCATTGATCAGGAAAAGTATCAACAAAAGCTGGAAAGCAGGATCAGAAGAAAGAACCTCACCCAAATCAAAAACGCATCAGCTAGGAAGATCGTCGAGAGGGACCTGAACAGAAAGCTGGAGCAGGATGAGCCTGTGGGTCCCAACACTAAATTTACCGACGAAGAGCTACAGAAGCTATTGAAACAAAAGAACATGAGACTTAAATACAAGATACTTGGAACTTCGGGAAACCAACTGAAGGATTCATTGATAGTTGATAAAGACGTCAATAAATTTTTAAAGAACGATGACGTTGGAAGAGCAATTGCTCTGGCGAGAATGGCGAGGTTTCAAGGAATCTTTGCTTATGGTACCATCTTAAATTATCTTGGGAAGCATGGAAAATTGAATAGCGCCCTAGAATTGTACAATAATATCAAAAAATGGGGGTACAGTCCCAACGGAAGGATTCTCAATATCCTTTTCTCCAGTTTCGCAAACTACAAGGATACAGCATCTGGGGAAACCAAAATATCCAACAACCAGGCAGAAAGATTATATGTGATGTTAGATAAGGAGTTGGAGAAGAATTCAGATGGTTTAGTTTCTATAATCCACATCAACTCAGCTTTGAAAGCATTGAGAAAAGCAGGAAGACCAGATCTATCTGTCAGGATCTATCACAAAATCATTTCCTATAAGGATCGCAAAGAGTTGAAGTTTGATGTGAGGACATACAATGAGATGTTTTCTAATCTGAGAGGGTATGAACAAGACTACGAAAAGGCAGTTCAGATGACTGAATCTTTATTTTTGAAACTTCAGAGGTCCAGATCTATCAGCATAGACTCACAACTATTAAGAGCATACTCCTCAGTTTTCATTTTCTCTAATGATTTGAGATTGAAGGCTCGAGGACTTTTGATTTTGCGTAAATGGTTTAACGTTTGTGAAAAGGAGCAGATTAATGAGGTGATTAAGATATCTAACGTTTCAAGCAATAAGATTGTTGATGGACCTAGGAAGTTGCAACCTGAGACAGACGAAGAAAATATTCTTCTACCAGTTGAAAGCATAAATCACAGATCTTCAAAGAGATTCGAGCCGGACGAGACAATCCAGAGAAGATACGAAGAGCTGAATGCTTTATTTAATCCAATACCTGATCATGTCTCTGACGGTTCTGTTGTTTCCCGGATTCGCCATCTAAACAAATAATGATTAATACGCAACACATTCGATTTTCCTTGTGTATATAGCACTATAACTACGGGCGAAATTGTATATAGATGGATTTCAGCTAAAATAGATAGCTATTCCAACGACAACCATGACACATTTGATATGATATCTCTATTTATCCAGGTGTAGAGGTGTATAAAATTCTCCCACCATTGTAGATCTCTCTTGTTACTGTACTAGAACTATTACGATAACGGTGGGACATTTTGGTTGCAGAAATACGGAATAGGAAGGAACGAAAAACATGTAAAGCTTCTGTGCTCGGTATTTTTCTCGTTTCTAGAGGCATCCAACTAGTCGGCCATAAGAGTAGCTGTCGGACTTTGCTTCCTTATTAATCGCTATGCCCTTCGATGATTTGTAATGAAGTCCATTGAACAGGTCGGCTAAGATCTTGGATACCGAGGAAATAGTAGGTTGTCTGCATATTATTGAGGGGTTTTACTGGGGAAGACAGCCGAAGAGAATAGTGAAAAGACATAATTCGGTCGACAATATTCGAACAATGCACCAGGTCTTCAGAGTTGCTTTACAGTCAATCGTTTCCATGGCCACAGGTGTGAACTCCTGACGGTTCGGCCGGCGGCCTATCCCAGGAACAAGCATCCCAGGCATTCGGGTCGAGGTGGGATGAAACAAATATTATATGAAACCGGCCTATTATGAAGAACGGTTAGTATAAGCAAAGCAAGAAAAGGAAATAAGTTATGCTGGATGGTTACCGGATTGCTAAAACGGAATGGTATCTCAGGAATTGTTTTGCTTATGATGTTATATCCATTCGTCGGTAAGCACGGCATAGAAACTCAGGCGAGACACATGAAGAAAATTCTCTGGTCATCAATTGGGTAAAGACTACTTCCTAAATAGGAAAATAAACAAGGCCAATGTTGGCAATTCTTGGAGAACGTTTTCAAGATAGCTGCTCACATCTTTACACACAAAGTCTAAAAGGGTAGTCGTAGGTTGGGGCCACTTCCAGAAGATTGTGATGCGCTCGCTGGATGGTTGCAGGTATTGCTAGTAAGCTAATCGAACCATTGAAATGGTGGGTATGCGAAAATCCAAACTACGAAGCAAAAAAACACAATCCACAGGGAAACAAAAAAATCTCTCAGCTGCAATTTCCAGGGAAAGGCAGCACGGGCGGTCCTAAATGTATATCGGTTTGGACTGAAAAATTTACGTTTTAGGGGGATTACCAGTTTGTTTATTTCCAAAAATGCATGCAAACTGTGATACGACTATCTGGCCAAGAACTTAGATAGAAGATCATATGAATCATGGAAGTGATTTTAGGTTAACGATGACGAATGGATGCTGCAAATGGAACAAAACTTCTTTCTTCGTTTTCTACGGAAGGTTGAATAGTCCGTTGGACGGCCCGCTGAGAATTGACGAAAATATAGCCGGACGTGTTGGTTTGGTTTCCGTATTTGCGGAATGGATTGAAACCAGTAACCTTCATTTCAATTCCGTTTCCAAAACTACGGTTTGATAAACCGGTAAAATAACCGTCATTTCCACCCATTATAATATTTCCGATACGATGTGCGTTGCGGTTGAATCCGTAAACCGGTGTATAACAATCCGCTAATTACAATTGTTTTGCCGGAAAAGCTAATAACCAGACAAAATTGGCGAGAGAATATAATCATCTATACAGTAAGGTAAATAGTGCAGTCGCTCCATTCCACCACTCAGTTGACAGTTTGGGTATATAAATTAAATTCAACTGCATTTGGGTTAAGAGTGGTTGTTTTCTTAAAGAAAATATTTCGCTCTGACTTTTTGTTTTGGTTTTTGTATCTTCTTTCTTCTTAGTTGAAAGTTATCTTTACTTTAGGAAGCCAATAGATAGGTCAATCTTTACTGCATTGCTTTTAAAGAGACAATTCATATATATCAATAACCAACAATGCTACCAGCCGGTGTTATCTTAGTTTTCTGCTTGATTTTCGTCATTGGTAAGTAATTGTTATGCTTCGGATAACCAGGAAGCTAGAATTGTTAATTTATAATTCGACACCGATACTAACATCTTCTCTCCAACTATAGCTGTGACTGTCTTCGTCCTCTTCTTGCTCAAGAAGTATAAGAAATAAGGAAAGTGATCACATAGGCTGCAATAGATGTTAAGGCTTTGGGTTTTCATCGCCGGCGAAAGATGTTAAAGTTGCAAGTTCACAAGTTAGCATCTAGTTATCTAGTTGTGGACCAAGTGCCAGATGATTGTTAATACTGTTTTCGTTTTTGTTTAATAATTCTTGTTCGTTCTTCGGGTTGGTTATAGAGGAACTGCTTTTGACCACCCATCAAATTACCCTTATTCATAAAGATGAAAAAAATGGCATTTCTTATAATACGGTGACGATGCTATTAATTATTAATTGACCGTTTTTTTATCTTGAAACAACCAAGTAGAAGACACAGTAGTCTCCAAGTGATGTAGAGAAAACCAATGGCTTGTCGACTGGCTTTACAGATATTTTGCTGAAAGTGCTGCTGCTGCTGCTTCGAGAAATGTCTGTCAACAAGGTCGCCGATAGGCACTGCCATTGATAAGCAGAGCAGAGGCCCGAGCTGGAACACACTACTTGTTTACTCTAACGCTCTCTACGTCTTGATATCTCAAAGTGCATAGGCAAAATCTACTGTTACCCACCAACCAGTTCATCAACACATATCTAGTAGTCCTTCTCTCCAGCTGATGTTGATGCAACCAGCCATGCAAAAGTAACAATAATATCCAGAATAAGCCCGAGGTACTTCGACAGTCTGCCATGTGGATTATTTCGTCGACAAGTTGTCTGGTGCACAGAAGTACGTCGACAACTTTATTCTTCTATTGTTTTTGGATTTTCCTGCAGTTCAAGAACCAGCAATCTTATTGGGGTTGGCTTTTGGGAAAGAGGGCCGAGAATTACAAAATGGCGAGAAAGCTGAGCTGGGTTTTCCTGTGATATTCAAATTCCCTTACAGAGGTCATTCTTAGTCCCTTAGTTCCCGCAGACTCTGTCGTCCGTGCAGACCGGGGGAAGAACAGACTCATTCTACCACTGCGATGAATATTGCTGGTTTTTGGGGGGTTGCCCGGCCATCCCTTTTTCTGCTTCTTCTCCATATAATTTGGGGATGTGTGATTACGTCAGCAAAGGCCGTCGCCTCCTTTGGGAAATTCTAAGGAATTCGATCAATTTGGAATATCACCCATCAGCTTTTCCCTGTTTTGGTCTTTTTTTTCGTTGTATTCTTTATTGGATGTACTTCTTGTTTGAGTAATTCTCCATAGTGATTAGATTGGCAGTCTTGATTTTGAAGATACATAGGGAAATTGAATAGTAAGTAGTTGTTATTAAAGAGTGGGAAATTCAGTTCAGTCGAAGACAAATTGGGCTATTGTCACTGGTGAAAAACAACAGGTGATTACAATTGTTGTTGTTTTTATGTGGTTTTGCTTTGTTGGAAGACAGATGAAAAACACAAGCACCAAATAGGCAAATTGGTTGATAAACCTATATTCGGATGCCACAAGATATGTCTAACGAATTGAGTTCTGTATTCTCAAAGATAGTTGTATGCCTAGAGGGTTGCTGTTGGGTTTCCTGATGACACTGTTCGTTGCTGTGCCGAACTCATCGTGACCCTTGACCCACCGGGTTCCTTATGAACGGAGTACTAACTGTGTAAATGTTTGTTGTGTTTTAGTGTCGGAATTAGCAGATTTGAAGCAAGAGACTCAAGCTTCTCAGGAACCAGAGTTGAATCTCCAGGCCCAGAACCCAGATTTGGATGACGAGGATGATGAGGACTCCAAGCCTTCTAACAAGAGAGAGAGACGTAAGATTGAAATAAGATTCATTCAGGAAAAGTCCAGAAGACATATCACCTTCTCCAAGAGAAAGGCAGGTATTATGAAAAAGGCATACGAATTGTCTGTGTTGACCGGTACACAGGTTTTGTTGCTAGTGGTTTCTGAGACTGGTTTGGTTTACACCTTCACTACTCCAAAGCTGCAGCCTTTGGTCACCAAGCCAGAGGGTAAGAACCTTATCCAGGCTTGTTTGAACGCTCCAGAAGAACCAACCAACGAGGATGAAGATGCAGCAACTGCTGCTCCATCTTCAGTGCCTTCTGATAACGGACCACAATCGCAAGCTCCTCCTCCACAACATCTCCATCCACAATTGCAACAACAGCAAGCTCAGCAGCCACTACCTCCTCCACAACCTCAACAACAGGGACAACCAGGCCAGCCAGGCCAACCTCAATACGGTATTCCTCCACAAATGGGTGGTAATTATTTGACTCCAGGCGACCAAAACAATTACTATATAGGATTCAACGGTAATCAAGGTTACAATTAACTCAATTTCTCGGGTTTTATGGGGCGAATTTTGAGTATTATGATGATGGTATACTTTACCGTGTTTGATATTTTTTGAAAGCTTAATGGACCGACTTGATTTGTTTTATCTACTCTTGGTTTCGAAGTTACTTTATTTTTTCCCAGGCCTTCCTGAATTTTCGTCTTTTTGTCGTTATGGATGCATGTCCTACCGGGCTAATGTTCCCTATTCAATTCTTGTCCTTTATTTATAGTCTTTGTTTACTTATAAAATGAATATTATTTTCGATTATTGTCCGAAAACGTTTGGTGGTGGCTCAGAGTTTATCAAGAGCAGAGGTAGCAGACAGCAGGTGAGTAAGGTCAGTGTTTTTTGTGATTCTACTAATGGAAGATCTATCAGATACCATAACCATATAATAACATTCAAGTCAAGTTTCAATGGGGAGTTATAATCTTTGGCAGGTAATAGTTGAAGAAGTAAATTAAAATAAATATATATCTGGTAGTGTCTAGAGACGGTAGAGAAAGGAGGAGGAAAAGAAAGTGGGGGGATAGGAGACTAGATGGTATTTTTTTACTGTGGTATTTTGATAGATATATAGATGTTTTGACCTGACAAATCCTGATTGATTAGTATTTACAAATAAAGTTGATCAGACTTGGAGGGGGACTAAAAGCCATGGAAAAAGAAAACCAGATGCTTAATAGATTGACAGAGAAACAACCGAGATCGAGGAAAGACATTGAAATATCACATGTCCAATTCATAATCACGTGTACAGGATCCCAGTTCACATACGGCATTGTCGCGTTAACGTCAAAGTCTGGAAACTGGAGGGAGGATCTTTTGACAGCATAATGATGTTTTTGATGTAGATCCCGGTAGATGTTAGCTGATAAGCATGTTGTAACTGGAGTCCACGACAGATCTCTATGTGGTGCCCCCAGCAATTTGATCTGGGAGAGCGAGGAGAAAGGTCGATGGAACATGTGGTGGGGGGCCTGGTGGGCGGCGGAGGTTTTGGCATGAAAAATTTTCAGTACCCCAGGCACACGGCAAACTGGGGCTCAATATTGCATGATGAACTGTAAGGCATTAATGCAAGTGGATTAGAATTTTAAGTGACAGAGTTATTTTGGAACGAAAGGTAACAATTGCAGTAGAGGAGTTTATATAAAAGTTTTCTAGCACAAGTGGAGTCAAGGAGTGTAGGCAGTGCAGTGCAATAACATATACAAGGGTGAATAGTGAGATGAATAATAACAACAATAACCCGATCTCGAATCTATCGGCCGGACTGAGAAACGTGCACATCAACAGTCAGCAGTCGCAAGGCCAACAAACAACAACAAGTCAAGTGCAGGGCCAACAACAACAACAGTCCCAACAACAACGACAAATCGATCACACAACAATACAGACAGAGTATGAAAATCAAACTAACCAGACACTTGACTCGGAGTCAGTCTCCAGATTGAAGGAGTTCTTCCAGAATGGAGCACCAAACGAAGGATACACATTGATCAGCCATCGATCCGCTCCAAACGGATTCAAAATTGCAATTATTCTCTCCGAATTGGAGTTCAACTACAGCACAATCCTACTTGATTTCAACAAGGGCGAACAGAGAACCCCCGAGTTCCTGGCTATAAATCCAAATGGAAGAGTGCCTGCTCTCATAGATCATACAAGCCAGGACCAACAGGTTTCTATATGGGAGTCTGGTGCCATAATTTTGTATCTGGTGGAGAAAAAACTCAAGGAATTTGGCTCCTGCTCCATCTGGTCCGACAATATCATCGAACAATCCCACATTCTTAGTTGGCTCTTCTTCCAGACCTCTGGACATTCCCCCATGATCGGTCAGGCTCTGCATTTCAAGTATTTCCACTCCACAAATGTCCCTTCAGCGATCGACAGGTACACCGATGAGGTCCGTCGAGTTTACGGAGTGCTGGAAATGGCCCTTGCAGAGCGCAGAGAAGCTGTAATCATGGAGTTGGATGCGGAAAATGCTGCATCCTATTCTGCCGGTCTAACACCGCTAAGTCAGAGTAGGTATTTCGATTATCCTGTTTGGTTGGTTGGCGATCGTGTCACTGTTGCTGACCTCTGCTTTGTGACATGGAACTACGTTGTTGATAGGATAGGCATAGACCTCAAGGCCGAGTTTCCCGAGGTGTACAAATGGACAAAGTATATGATGAGAAGACCTGCAGTTATGCGGGCTCTCAAGGGCAGCGATTAAAGGATTGCAATTTCTATGTCTGTTATCCGATATCCACTTATCCCTTTCCCCTTTTTTGTCCCTACACCACTGGACTAATGAACTCTTTCCATGTGTTTGACCATCTTACGTACCTCTATGTTCCACCTTCTATCCATCCATCCTGTATACCTGCTTTGCTTTGCTACATCGTGAAGTATGTCCTATGTATAATTTTATGTTTTCGTCATTAAGGTTTCTATATTTTCTCCTTGTAAATATCACAAAACTGGTGATTGTACTGGAGCTCTAGAACGAGTTCTTTTTATATAGAATTCTGTCATTTGTGAGAGAAAGATCTTGCTGGACATCTCTCTTCAGCTAGCTCTCTGCTGAATTTTTCTCTCGTGCCGGGGTTTCTGAGAAATTTTATCGTGGTGAAATATTTCTAAGTTGGAATCATTTATCCAGCAAAAGAATGGCCATTCTATCGATTTTTCGCCCAAATTCACCATTACAACAGGCCACATAGTAGCCAGAACGAATCAAAGGAATCAGGACACAACGATGTCTGAGTCTTCCAGCCCTAATAAGGCACCAGAACCGGTGAACACCACCGCTAGCAAGCCAGAATCCAAGGGCTTCACCAATCCTGCTTTGGAGATGATGGGTATAAAGAGAATCAAGTTGCCATCCAGAAATTGGATGATCTTTTGGACAGTGGCATTCTCACTGACCGGAGGTATTTTCTATGATAAGTACGAGCAGAAGCAGCTTAGAGCAAAATACATGCAAAAAGCAAAGTATCTCGGCGACCAGAACTTCAGCACAAACATGTTACCTCGTAAGATCCGGATTTATGTTGCCCCTCCTCCAAATGACTACTTGAGCGAGGGTCTCAAGTATCTCAGAAAGTTTGTCAAGCCAATTATCAACTCTGCATCCATCGATTTCGATATCTACACTGCAGAAAGACAGGGAGATATTCGATATGCAGTGGCAGAAGAGATTAGAAACATGCGCAGAGCGAGATTAGCATCTCAGGAAGAACCAAAAACTGTTTCTGACAACTCATCAGAAACCACCAAGCAAAATAGGTTCCCGGGAATTGTTCCTATCAGTTTTTCACCAAAGAAAAAGGACGACAACGATGACGAAAACGACAAATTGGTGGCTGTTAAGGATCTCTACCAACCATCCGACGTCTTGGGAATCAGTAGAATCCAGAATCCAAAGGATGTGAAGATAATAAGAGAAGATTCCCAGGTTTTATCTCCCCATGAAGCAGGAGGTATCATCGTTATCGGAAGAGGTGCTTTCAAGGAATATATTAACGGTGTTCACGAGGGACTATTGGGCCCATTACAGAAACCTGAGACACCAGCAAAAATTGAAGAGATCAAGAACGATTCTGACAAGGAGGACTCCAACAATGACAAAGAAAATGAGGAAAATCCAGATCCAAAATTGGCAAAACCATACATCTATCCACCAGATTATCAGATGGCTCAACTGGCCCCCGAGCTTGATTTCAATAACTTAAAAGACGAAAATGGCATTCCTTATTTCTTTCTTCAGCCTATCCTTCCATTGAGGAACTACAATGTTTCAGGGTTCCTAAATCAACCCGAGAGACTAAGGAGGTTCTACAATAAAAGATTCCAACTAATTGATTATAACGAAAAACTGTGGGGATTAATTCTGAAGAACTACAGACCATTTGTAGATTCAGATATGGGACTTCTACAAGAAGAGGAATCCGACTGGCCTTCATCTTTTGTTAAGAAGTCTAAGGAAAAGAATAGTGAATGGGTGAGAGACTTTGAATGTGACGAAAGAGTTGTCCGTCTATTGAGTATATATGAGCCAATTGAAAACCACAAGGATTAGCCTGTGTGTTTCACAGTGTACATAGTTATAATTTTGTGTCTATGCATGAATGTTATGTGATTGTAAGCAATTCTGACCCTCCAGAGTAGATTTAGTCCAAGTATCGATTAAATAGAGCTGAAGGTCAAAAATGTAATAAAAAAAAAAGGATGCTAATTCTGAGGCTCGAACTCAGGACCTTCAGATCTTCAGTCTGACGCTCTCCCAGCTGAGCTAAATCAGCGCAACTTATTATGGTTCCAGTTTGGCACTATAAGATGTAGAAAGAATCGTTTCCTCTCAAACTTTTATGTTCAGTTTATAGTTCTTATTAAATAACTGGCAAATATGAATGTTGAATTACATATTCTACCTATATAAAATAAGTTGTGTTGGTTCCGATTGATGTAAACGTTCAAGATGGTTGTATCTTTCTCCTCACTGCTTTTATTTGGAAAATATAGAAGGATGTCGATTGTCTGTGAAGTTCAATATCATACTACATACGAACTTCTTTTATTATAAAGATGTAGGAAGAAATAAATTCTCAAACTAATAATTGTCTATACGGTCTTCGTGAGGATCCAGTTTAAAAATCTTGTCAGGGTTCAAAAGCATTTTTGGATCAAGACTCAATTTAAGTCTTCTCATAGTATCAACAGCCTCAACTCCAAGCTCCTGCTCTAAAAAGTCTCTTTTACCTATACCAATTCCATGTTCCCCACTCACTGTTCCCTCGTTCTCAATGGCACGCATAACCATGTTGTCGATGACCTTTTCGGCAACATGCAGCTTCTCGGGTGGAAAGATCACAAGAGCGTGAATGTTTCCATCTCCAAGATGTCCTACAACGGTGGTCAATAGCCCATTGCTTTCTATATCTTTGACAGTCTCCGAAATCACATGTGGAATTTTTGAAATCGGAACAGCAACATCGGTAGGCCAGGCTCTAGCATTAGGAATTACCTTTTTGGCCCAGTCAATAGAGGTCCAGAGTTGGGTCTTACGGGCTCTCCAGATATCTTCTTTTTCCTGAGGATCAGAAGCAATTTGCATGTTGAAACCACCATTCTTGGAGCATACTTCTTTGACCATTTTCACCTGGTCTTTCATCAATGCTTTTGAGCCTCCTATTTTGAATAAAAGCAGATTTTTGTCACTCCATTTCCTTCCCACACCCTCAGACATCTCAGAAATAGCCTTCATCTGTCTGTCATCCATCAGTTCAACTGCATTGACAGAAACACCTTTTTTGAAAATATCAGTCACTGTTTTAGCAGCCTCCTGAAGACTGTTAAAATTGACAATAGCTATGACTTCCTGTTCAGGCATCACTGTCAACTTTAGGGTAGCTTCCACAATAATTCCAAGAGTCCCTTCCGAGCCAACAAACAGACCAGTCAGGTTATAACCAGCAGATGACTTTCTAGGACGATTCTTGGTTTTAATTACGGTGCCATCGCTCAAAACTACCTTCAGAGCAATTACATTATCCTTCATTGTTCCATAACGAGTAGCACGGGTACCCGAACAATTAGTTGCTACCATCCCACCGATACAGGCACCAGGACCAGGATCAGGACCAAAAAGTAATCCATGAGGTTCTAAATAGGAGCCCAATTCTTGCCACCCAATTCCTGGTTGTACAACAACATCCAGATCGTTCTCATGTAGTTCTAAAACTTTGTTCATCCTTCCTACGTCTATGCAAACACCTTTTCTTGTTGGGATGAAATGCCCCTCGATGGACGTTCCACCAGAAAATGGAATCATAGGAACATTATATTTATAACAGATCTTGACCACAGACACAACCTCCTCCACGTTCTCAGGAAAGGCTACAATATAAGGTCTTTCATCCTCATTTGGTTTATGAAAATTGGATGAATTGTCAGAATGAAGATATAGTTCTCCTTCAGAAATTGATAATTGGTCAGGTCTCAAGATCTCTGTGATTTCTTTAATTGCCAGTTCAACTTCATTTTTGTTTGCATATTCAGGTGAGTTGCGAAGGTCATTGATTGGAGTAGTAGAACCCAAAGGAAACACATCTGATGGAGGATTCCGCTGTAGATAACTAAACGAACCGTAACCACCAACTGCCATTCCGGCTAAGACTCCCAATGTGATAAGGCCAGCCCTTGAACCAGATGGTTGTGGACGACCATTAGATGACAATAACCGTCTTCCAATGGGGATTCGTGGTTTGTGAATTTTCAGACGTCCAATTGTAAGTTGTGCTCGTAACAGAGACATGTTCAAGGAAATATATTTTATGATGGAAGGATCGAATTTTTGACTTCTTCAAAAATACCAGTCTCAGCCACTATATGTATACTTATTCTATTAAAATCGTAAATGTTTCTGGACCGCAAGAACTCATCGTTTCTTAGTGAATAGCTGCTTCCATGGACATTCCAAAATCCTTATCTCTAGAAAATCTCGGGAATAGTCAGATCTGGAGATATGAAGTCATTTGCGTCGAGCGTCGCGTCGTTTAAACCACATACAAATTTCCATCTTTCTGTTCAGGTTCTCGTACAAGATTAAATAGAGACCCTTCCTTTTGTCTTTCTGCCCATATCCCTGTATTTATGAGCTTTGGAACTTCAATAACTCAAAATAAATCAATATTCAAATGTTCTCGTTATTGAAAGTCCCAGAACCAGTGCGGTCACTTTTTGAACAGTTCCCGTTGGTGGTTCATCCGGCAAGCACAAGCGGCGATAGAGAGTATGAAGATTCGATCGCAAAAAGACAGTTCAAATTTAGAGCTTCAGATAACTTCTCACAGATAAACAAGAACAAAGAATCAGATGAAATAACAAGAATTAACCTTGGAATCTATAATGTAAGTCCATTGATCTACGACGATAGATTGTTGGCCTCTTTGGATCCAATCTGTTTTTACTGCATTATGCTTCTGGCTCATAAATTGAAGTACAAATTGCCATTCTTAGCATCTGATTCTACAGATAAAGAATCTTCAAAAGACATAATTTCCCTGTTGTCATACCACAGCTCGGTGGATGGTCAATTGCCCATACTCGTGGAGGACGAACAGAATAGAAAGAAAAAGAAGATATGTAGAAAGGTTAGAACTTGCTCAACTATAGAAAAATTCAACCTTGCTACAGTGGATGATGCAAAGCAAACCGTTTTCATACAGCTCTTGGATACTAGGGTCTATGATTTTTTTATAGCTGCCATCTTGGAAACCACTACAGATTCACAAAAAATGCAGTTATATTCTCTGGACTTCAACAGTGAACAACCCAGCTCTTCCCTTCTCAAAAAACTCACTCTTCCTGCCATCCTAGCAAATTTGGTGACTAGAAACAACTTTAATCTACGAAACCCCTCTTTGGCTAACAAATACTTCAGTTCTATGCCTGTTGCTCCAAAGTATTCCAAAATTGCAGTAGATCTTGAGCTGAAGAAATGTTTGGACGAAGGGATAGAGACTCTGACAAATTTCGAAGCCTATCTCAGCAAGTCAGAGTCACCTTACTATTTTGGTGATGAGGTCTCGTTATTTGACATCAAACTAGCTGCATTTACATACTCATTCATCAACATTGTTTCGGAAATATTCCAAGAAACCATCTCTAACCTTCCAAAGCTAGAGGCTCATTGCCAACTGGTCATCAATTCGGTTATATGATATTAAAAACACCATATATTGAAGTGTAAATAGATGTCTATATAAAATTAATCTAATAGATCTCAGAGTTTTCCCTCTCTAACAAGTGCCAAGTTCCATGTTCCTTCAAGCCCATGGATTAACATCTTCATCATCCTCCTTGGTATCCCATGTCTTACGCGCAATAGAGGTAGGGACAGTCAGCTCCTTGAATAAATCAGTACCCCTGTGATCAGTATTAGTGTGGTGAATCGAACTAGTATTCGAGTCGTCAAATTCGTTAGTAAGCAAACTGTTTTCCCCTGATTTGTTGAAATCAGCCTCTTCTTCCTCTGCATGCTCATCATCAGACTCTCTGTTGTATCCCGATTGCTGATCATAGATATTTTCAAGATCATCGATAATACTTATCGGCAAATTAGGCTGATAAAGTTTCAACTTCTTTCTATCCACTTTTTCAAAATCAGCACCATATTGGTGGAGAAGTTCAACAAGGTTAGGAAGGACAATTGGAAAAACTTGATGTGGATTTAAAAATAGCTTTTCTGCTGATGTGTAGAATAATTTGTGGTTTTTAGCTTCAATTAACGGACTGTCTTTCAAATATTTCTTTGGGATCTTACCAAACTTCTTCTCCTCCAACTCATACTTATAGTTCTTAACTGCTTGTAATAATTGTTGTGCATTTAGTGAGTCAAAACGTTGTACAGTCTCTTTTAACGGAGTCAAATCGTCGTCTCCCGATAAACCTGTAAAGACCTGAAGCCATTCTAACATCTCCACGACGGGCATGAAATGAAACTGGCCAATTTTGAAAAGCGAGTTATAATAAAACGTAGAGTCTGTTGGGTCAGAGCTATTTCCTCGAAATCTGGCAACACTTTTCAAGCTGATCTGGCCATCAGTTATATTATCAGGAAAGCTTTCATCCTTAAAATCAATATCATCAGGACGGAATGGAATTAAGTTATTAGTACGGAGCCAATCCTGAATATATGAAAGGTTGAGACGAATCTGAAGGGCTTTAACTCTTGAATTGTACTTTTTGTTTGCTAAAATACGGTTCATCAACGAACAACCTAGCCAATAAAGAACTGCTGAGAAACATTGTTGTTTTATTACATCGTTGATATGATGGAGCTCCAGAACATATAATAATGCCCCTAAAGTTTGGACAATCTTCAAAGGCGATGGCTTCATCTGCTTCTCCAACGATGGAGGATACAACATTTCTATTATCTCATCATAAGAGGATTTTGCAAGCTTTACTTTTTGCTTGAATATCTTCCAGTGAGCCCGGTAAACTGCATTCACATCTGGGACACTGTTATAATCCAGAAGACAAGGTTCTAGAAGAGGCTCCAACTTCGTATCCATATTAAATGCCAACTGGAAAACAAGGGGCTGGATTGTAGAAACCATATCTTGTAGTATCTTAGGATACTTTTTAAAAAATTGGCACACAGTATCTCTGAACATAAAGTAGTATAAATGGTTAAGGCATGATATCCAATATCCAATGAAAACAATGTCTACTTGTCCTGCAGAAGAACCGTTATCTGAATTGGTCAATTGAACAACTCCACTTTTGGTTTTAGTGACACTTCTAACCCTCGTTAAAAAGAGATCCACAAACGACTCCACCAGCTCCGGGCTTTCTAACTTATTATCGATATACCTAATACTTTGGAAAACAACTGCAGCAGCATAAATAGACTTATTGTGATAGGTATCATACAATTTGAAAATATAGTCAATAGTTTCCGAGATAGTTTCATCACTGACCTTGATGTATTGCTTAGGCAGGATCTGATTGAAATCAAAATCCTCTGTGTAGAAAGAACCGTCAGCCTCCAGGGCTTCATCATCCTCGTCTATGAACTTTGAACTCTTATATAATAGCTCATACTTCTGCCCGTCGTTGTCATAGTGTTCGCTCAAACCCATGGTTTGGAGTCTCAACTGAGCATCCAGGGTGTCATCAGGCCCAGAAGGGACCATTAGATCCTCTTTGTAGAACCCATCACCAGAAGCGTTCTGGTCTGAATCTTTTGAATTTGGTTTATCCAAATAGCTATGTGATTTATAATATTCATATAGCTCTGATCCCTGCTTCAGAAGATCGATGGCATTTTGACCTGTTCTATCACTTTTCTTATAAGGATCTGCATCATTTGCGAGAAGAATCTCCACAATCTCTTTGTGCTCTAGATAGGTTGCCCACATGATTGGCGTCCAACCCAACAGTCCATCTTGTCTATTACTGTCCACATGTAAATTTAAAAGGATTTCCACACACTCTCTAGCATTGAAACTAATGGCATATATCAATGGTGTGAATCCTTGTTTGTCAACGGTGTCCAAAGATTGGCCTGTCTCTGAGGATCCTAGTTTGCGCACTAGGAAGTTATCATTTTCTGTGCATGCCAGACAGATTTTCACCAGAACGCTGGAATTATCTCCCAAAAGCTTCAATGCCTGTTTGGCTGCCTTGACTTTTGATAAATTGATGTCGTTTGCCAGCACTCCGGCTCCTCCTCCTAAGATTGTCCAAGGATCGAGACTCATTATCGTGCGTTATCACTGATCAAATTTGGTATCTATTTCTCAATTCCAGCTCTTGAACATCAAACAATAAGAACCTAGTTATTGTATTACTTCAGTACTTCCAAATTGTCTTCTGTATACGAGTCACGGTAAGCAATGTGTTGGTTTTTTTGATTATCTTTTGTAGAACAAGACAAGGAGCTTTAAGATTTACACGCAGTGCCGAAAATTATAAATTTGGTTAAGGAGCGATGTAGAGAGGCGAGTGAGTTAAAGAGCAGAGATAGTCTGGATAATTACAAATGATACCAACAGACTCTGATACAAAAGCAGAAAAGAATTCATCTCTATAACTGAAGCATAGGAGACAGCAAATTCTTCTCTAACAAGGACAAATAAGACAAAAAGGGGGGATAAAAATCGTCCTCTGCTCTTCTCTGCTCTTCTCTGCTCTTCTCTGTGCCTACTCCCGCCTCAGAACACCAGAAGGGTCATTTTATCGTGGCGGTGTTTCTCAGCCACACTAACATCTCAGAATTTAAATCCTCTACACAGAAAACACTATAGTCGATAAGCCCTCTTTGTTCCTGCCGTCAGACAACTCTGCGTTCATGATATATTCAAAAACTTATATTAATGAGTTGACCTGGAATTATTCAAAAAAACCTATACTGTTGGATCTGATTGAATAAATCAGAAGTGCCATTGCCAGTAATGCCAACCAACATAGATCATGGGACTGAAGTACCCACTATAATAAAGAACAATGCAAGTCCGAATGGATTCATGAGTCCCCTCAAATCAACATCACAGAGTCCTTCATTATCGTCAGTATCAAGTTCATTGTTACTATCTCCAAACAGAAATAGAAAGCATTTTGATCAAAGATTGAGATCCCGCATAAGCTTATCAACGCATGGTTCACCGTGCGCCAATTCTGTCATTTCTACCCAATTCGACCAGCTTTCACTTTCTCGATCAAGGGGAACAAGTTTCACCGGAACCCTCTATAAAGAAGCTCCCGGATCAATCAAATGGCTCACCATGAGGAAAATGTCCGAAAAAATCTACTCAAGAGCTTTCAAACTTCAATATGGAGAACCTACTTGCATCTCAGCCACCGATATGTACATAGGAATAGGCACCTTCAAAGGTTACATTGTTATTTTTGACTATCAGCAGGAAATGGTGCTCAGCATTGGCTCTGGAACAAAAGCTGTTGAACAGGGAGTGATCTCCACAATTGCATTTTCATTAGACTCTAAATATGTGGCAGCAGGATATAAATGTGGAAGTATTTTCATTTGGAACCTTTCCTCTACATTAAAGCCTCTCATAACCATACCAACAATACCACCTGAAATGGTTTCTCCAGATTGTCTATCTACGAAAGACTCAAAGCATGGTCATCTTCACGGTATGTCTATAACACAATTAAACTTTATCGGAAAACGGCACATGTCAATAATAAGCACAGATGAGAGTGGAATGATGATCAGTCATGAAGGAAGTCGTTCTGTTTTGAAATACTATTTGAAATCCAGAATAATGTTGGGAAAATATCAAAACTTAGGAGCAATCGATTACTCAAATGCAATTCTAGCTCACAATTCTCTTCCGATTGGATCCCGTCCCCAATTAACCGATACTCTTGGGGTGATGGCTATCATAACTCCTAGCGCACTGATTGTAATATCAACAGCGCCTCATCTTCAAACCCATTTCAAAGTTGGGAAACCTAAAATGATTCAAGAGGGAGCCAAATTGTCAGGGTGCGTTTCTTGGTTTCCCGCTACAATCAACCAAGAGGAGAACATTTCCAATTTACCGATGTTGACATACTGCTGGTCAAACGTGTTGACAATATTTGATGTGATAAGTGAATCAATTGAGGATCAACATGGAGTGGAAACTGTGTTATTGAAATTTGAAAATAAAAAACGTTGGTTAAGTCCAGAGCCCATCGTAGCATTGCAGTGGTTGAATTCAAAGATAATAGTTATTCTAACCAACTCTCAAAGACTTCTTTTCCTTGATAGAGAGTCACTTAAGGTACTTTGTGCTATCGATTTAATGTCAAAACACATCAAATACCGTCCAATTTACCTCAACAATCCATTGGGATTGATTGATAGGGATTATTCTAACGTTTTTAAAACATTAAAGGGAAAGCTTTTTATTTTAGGAAAATACGAGTTCTTTATTGGATCACCAACTAATTGGGCTGAAAAACTGTTTGATTTGCTAAAATCTGGAAACTATGTCCCTGCTTTAGAACAGGCTCGGGAACAATATGAAGGTTCTTCTGAATTGCCACTTATAGGGCTACCAAAGGATGACGAGTTAAGACACAAAAAAGTCTATGATCATATAGTAGAGATACTAGAAGCGTCTTTGAACTACATTTTTGTGGATGATATGATTTTGAAGGCGTCAGATGTTGAACGTCAGGAATCATTAGCATTATTTCTCAAGACTGCTTTCAAAGTTTGCGCCACTGTAAAGCTTGATATTGAAATATATGGAAAGATATATGAGAAGTATGAATCAAATGGTTTGTCAGCTCTGTTCTTTGATACTTTGGAACCGTTTATTTTGAAACAAGATATTGTTTTGCTCCCTCCTATTGTCTTGCAAAACATGGTAGAATTTTATTTAAATGAAAATGCTGGTGAAATTTTGGAGGAATTGATTTGTCTTCTTGATATTAACCAACTTGATATAGACCTCACAATTCATTTGTGCACAAAGCATCATTTGAATGATTCTCTAGTGTACATTTGGAATACTTTAATTGGTGATTATATCTCTCCTTTGTTGGAAGCAATAAAGAAAATTAGTCAGATTGTATTCAACTCTCAAACACTATCATCCCAAGAGATGGCATTACTTCAACAAGACTCATTCTATGTTTACCCCTATCTTTCCTACATCTTGACAGGTAGACAATACCCAACAGATAAGCCCACCGATTTCAAACGATTAGAATCCTCAAAACTCAACATATACTATATTATTTTTCAAGGGGCAGCTCTATCATGGCCTAAAGGGTCTAAAAAGCTTCATATTGTTAATGACAGTGATATAAGCCATGAGCCCGCATTTCCCTACTTGTACTTACTTCTAAAGTATGATAGTTCTTTGTTTTTTGCATGCATGAATGAAGCATTTGAAGATGATTTGCTCAACGATGATGAAATAATAGGCATCTCAAATTATGCAGATAACTATGAGCTGAAGGTGAATAGACAATATATAATAGATGTGATTCTAGGTGTTTTCGCTCAGAATGGTGATAGCCTGAGTGCAACTGATTTAACATATATGTCCATTTTCGTGACAAGAAACTATCCAAAATATCCACAATTCATTAGACTTTCTGACAGCATATTGGATGAACTTATTGAAAATCTGTGTTCATGCCCATCCCCAGAATTGCATGAAGATTGTGAGCTAAGCTTACAGAGCTTATTATCAGTTTACAAGCCTGCTAAATTTGATATGCTTATTCCTATGCTTGAAAGTGCCGGTTTTTTCAATGCTCTGCTAACTGTATACAGTTCAGGAAATAGAGCACTGCAGTTACTTGAACTTTGGCTTAAAACAAGGAGTATTTCGGAGGATACTGAGGAGAAAGATATAAACCCATTTTTGGAATCTGCATCAAATAACTCACCTTTCGCTGGATTGTCTTCCGATAAACGGTTTGAATCAGCCTCAACTTTAGTTCAGAAGTGCTTTTTGATATCTGATGACAACATATCCGAACGAATTCAAGTAGAAAAGTGTTTGAAGAAGAACTTCTATGAATTTATTAAAGACGAACCAGCCCAAATGTCCAGGATTATCAGTATTCACTTCCCAAATTTGAACTTAGAGATATTGAACGTTTCCGATGAGTCGTTAAGACATGAATATTTAGATAGTCTTTTTGACTCTATCTCAAAAGGGGAAATAAATTTTGTTCCTCCAGAAGAGATTAAGGACGCATACATTACAAGTTTAATGAAATTCGATAAAGCTAAATTGAAACGTTTTATTCTGAATTTGGATGAAGTCAAAGATGATGTGCTGGAAGCCCTTCAAAAGAACGGCGAAGTTGATACAATCGTTGAAATTTATAGAAGGAAAAATGATATTGAGGAAGCTGTGAATGTCATTGTGGATAATATTTCTTCTTTGGGAGATGAACTTCTAACCCACCCTCTTAATGAAAAGCAGATTGAAAATAAGCTCTGGGACTGCCTTTTCTTGGGCCTGAATGTGATTAAGAACTCAAACTTGAGCAGCAAAATCGATAACGACTTAGCTCTAGATGAATATCTTCTTTTAAAACTTGTTGAATCAAGCGTCAACTTGTTTGTGAAAGCTAACTCAGAAATTATGAAAAACAGAAAGGGTGAACAAATTTCAGAAGAAGATTCCAAGTCGTTGGCTGTACTCAAAAGATTCATTCAGGATTCATTCACCAATTTGATTGACATTAAAAAAGACGCATCTGAATCATTTTTCAGAATATTTTACGAGTTTTTGAACAGATCATCCGTGAAACTGACCACTTTAGGTGATGTTAGGTTGGTTCTTAATGAAATATTTTTGGCATATTCTCACGATGAGATTATTTTCAACATTATTCTTAAACTAGTTAATGGGGATATTTATGAAGACTTCATTAGACTAGAGGATAAGAGAAACAATGGATGGGCTTTAATGCAACTGGACTGCGAAGTTTGTGGTAAAGCGATTTGGGGATCGAAAATTAGTCCAGATATTTTTGAGCTCTGGCAGGAATACAAGCTCCAGACAGCCGGTTTGAAAGCTGGATATGATGACTATTTGGTGCAAAAGGATCTAGATATAATAGTATTCAAATGCAAGCATGGTTATCATACTAAATGTCTGGATAATATGGGAATGAGCAACAAGAAAAAACACTGTATATTATGTCATACTAAATGACTACACCACACCAGTTATAATTATACTAATATATACAATAGAACTTTAACTTATTGATTGGTTTCATTCATCCAATCTAGTGTGTATCTAATACCATCTTCTAGTCCAACGTTAGGTTTGTATCCCAAGATTTCTTTAGCCTTGGAGATATTATGATACCTGTAAGCACAAACCACCTTGACTCTGAACGGAGTAAGACCTGGCTCCTTTCCAACTAACTTGGAGAAGAACTCCGACAAATAACCGGCCACAATTGCCACGGGTCTGGATAAAACGATGTTGTAGTTATCAATGTGACCATCTGCTTTCCATACAGTTCTGGCCAAAGTCCAGAAATAGGTGGGAGCTTCATTAGTAATGAAAAATGTTTCTCCTCCAACCTTTGAAACAGAGGCTTTGTCCAAAATCTTTTTTGCAGCCAAAACATGAGCATCAGCAACATTACCAGCATAAGTCCAGTCGAATAGGTTGTTATTATCTCCAACTTGAAATTTTGTCTGTCCGTTTTTCAGAACCTGTCTGAGACCTGGAACTAATTGTCTATCTCCAGGACCAAAGATTCCAGCAGGGCGAAGAGCTACCGTATAGAAACCTTCTTCCGGGGAGTTAGAATCGAGGACTATCTTCTCAGCGATAGCCTTAGTCTCATTGTAGCCATCCATAGGGACTTCGGGGATGGGCCATGTTTCATCGGCATTGTATATATCTTGTCCATTGAATATAACACCAGCAGAGGAAGTGTATACCAATGCATGTATTTTCAACTTTTTAGCACAGTTGATGAGGTTCTTAGTACCATGAATGTTCACCTTCTCGTAGATCTCTTGACCCAATCCGTGGACAGGAGACGCGGAATGGACAATGACACTTGGTTTACTTTCCCTAATTGCCTTTGTAACATCTTCGTCGGAAGTCAGATCTCCAACGTGAACCTTGATCTGTTTTGGATCGAACGTGAAATATTTTGAAATCTTGTCTGGTAAAGGTCTAATATCGAAGACTTCAATCCGAGGTCTTGGTGATTCGTTCCAGAACTGTTGCACCAGGTGAAGGCCCAGGAAACCTGCTCCTCCAATCAACAACACAGAGTCCACAGTCATTATTCTATATGTATGAATTGCGTTGAGAATTTCTTTCTGTTTGTAACGACTCTGGTGCTTCTTGTCACGATAAATATCTTTAAAGAGTTGAATCGTATAGCACATCAAAATATGGTGCGAGAACCGAGACCCAAGACGATTCAAGACGATAGACGTGCTTGTAATGACCCGGAATTGATAATGACAGAAGTTCCCAAAAAGGAAATTATTGATTTTCCGCGACGATTGTCAAAATCCTGGAGGTTTAGATATCTTGAAGAATTCAAAATTTTCATTATGACTATAAGATATTAGGTATATAGGTGAGGAATTCCTTTGATAAGGGGATCAATTTGCTTGTTTTGCACCCAGAAAAAGAAAAAATAAACGAGAGATAGACAAAATGTCAGAAGAAAAGCCATCTGAATTGAAGCTTTGGGGAGGTAGATTCACCGGAGCAACAGATCCTTTGATGGATTTGTATAACGCTTCTTTGCCTTACGATCAAAAAATGTATGCTGCTGATTTGGAAGGTACAAGAGTGTATACATCAGGTTTACAAAAAATAGGTCTTCTGACTGAACAGGAGCTTTCTGAAATCCACAGGGGTCTGAAAGTGATTGAAGAGGAATGGTCTAATGGAAAATTTATTGAGAAGCCGGGGGATGAGGATATTCACACAGCTAACGAGCGTAGATTGGGAGAAATCATTGGAAGAAATATCGCAGGAAAGGTTCACACTGGTAGGTCTAGAAACGATCAGGTTGCAACCGACATGAGAATCTATGTGAGGGAGGAGCTCACAAAATTAGCAAAATATCTCAAGTCTTTTATTGAAGTTCTAGTCCTGAGGGCAGAGAAAGAGATAGATGTCTTGATGCCAGGATATACCCATCTACAGAGAGCACAGCCAATCAGATGGGCTCACTGGATAAGCATGTATGCAACATATTTCACTGAGGACTACAAGAGATTGCTTCAAATCATCGACAGAGTCAATGTTTCTCCTCTAGGTGCTGGTGCTTTGGCTGGTCATCCATACGGAATCGATCGTGAGTATCTAGCTAAAGAGTTAGGATTTAATGGTGTGATTGGTAATTCTCTTGCTGCTGTTTCTGACAGAGACTTTGTTGTCGAGTCGTTATTTTGGTCCTCTTTACTCATGAACCACATCTCTAGATTCAGTGAAGATTTAATCATCTACTCAACTGGCGAGTTTGGTTTCATTAAACTCGCGGATGCATATTCTACCGGTTCATCTTTGATGCCACAAAAGAAAAACCCTGACTCCTTAGAGTTGCTCAGAGGTAAGTCTGGTAGAGTTTTTGGTTCACTCGCTGGGTTTATGATGTCAATCAAATCAATCCCATCAACCTATAATAAGGATATGCAGGAGGACAAGGAGCCTTTGTTCGATGCATTGATTACTGTTGAACACTCAATTTTAATTGCTACCGGTGTGATCTCGACATTGAACATCGATGCAGAGAAAATGAAGGAGGCACTAACCATGGATATGTTGGCGACCGACTTAGCTGATTACCTAGTCAGAAAGGGTGTTCCGTTCAGAGAGACCCATCACATTTCAGGAGAATGTGTTAGAAAAGCAGAAGTTGAGAAACTCACAGGGATCGACAAACTCACTCTTGCCCAATTTAAGGAAATCGATTCCAGGTTTGAACAAGATGTCTTCAAGACATTCAACTTCGAACAGAGTGTTGAAAGAAGAACAGCTACCGGAGGTACTGCCAAATCTGCTGTGTTGAAACAGCTTGCCAATCTAACCAGTCAACTATAATCTTTTACTTTTGTTAGATTTTTATAGTTAATTTAAAATTAATAATCACTTTTCTATTAAGAATAAATATCAGGGGAATATAGCTAACATGAGCTATATATTTGATCCAGATCAATCACCACATGTGTTGCAATAGTGTTACATATAATCTTTGGGAAATGATAATCGTTTGCGCTCTTGTTGTTATCGTCCTCTTCTGTTTTCAGATTATCTGTGTTATCCGTAGTAGCTTTAGGCTTGCCAAAGCTGAAAGATTCCATTCTCTCTCTCTCTTCTTTCCATAAAGTTGCGGAAGTATCCTTATCTTCAGGCTCCAATGGATATGCTATAGAAGTTGGAGAGGAGGTCACCGAGGATGCAGAAGACTCACACATACCAGAAGTTGCTCTCGAAGAACTTAATTCTGCGAGATCACTCTCTATCATAGAGCTTGTACAACTTAGTGATCTTCTATGTTGTCTAGGATTGAATGAGGAGGAATGAGAGGTCGTCGCTAAAGGAGACTGGGAATTGTCACTCGTGTTGCTCGAATGCAAAACCGGGAGGGAAACACGACGCATGGAAGGTGAAATAGGTTGATGTCTAATATGTGGAGGTGGAGTCTGCAAAAACTGTCCATCGGCAGGGCTATCTTCACGAAAGCCTATATCTCTTCTAGAAGAGGCCGATGAAATAGAACTAGACCTACTATACAGGACATATTTCAGATTTCTAGGGCTCAAAGTTCTTCTTGCAGAAGAAAGTCCACTTCTGGATGTATCAGAGAGATAATTAGAGTCCTCTTCCTCCGAAAAAGATTCCTCGATGGTGGATGTTTGAGGGAATGATGGATAATTAATAGATCCTAATCTTCTGCTTCTTGTTGGGGAGGATTGGTTATCCTTGACCTTAGGCAGACTATATGTTCGTAGCGATCTTTCACACTCTTCCCAGTCATACTGGGCTTCGAAATTTGCAAGATCCATTAGCATGATAAATATTCCCAAAAACTCTAATCAACTAAAATATTTGGGAAGGATATAGGTAGCACCAAAGAATTAATTATACCTGTCTTTCATAAGTTAATTAGTCGATGATTTTATGTAGAACAAATTATGATAATAAGGGGCGTTGTATGGTGAAGGAATGAAGACGCATATTTATATCATTAAAAGGATTAATAAGGATTTCAGCTACGTCAAACAGGCGAACAATTTATCATATTACAGACAGGAATGTCGAGAAGCAACATTAATTTACGTTGAACATAATGCACCTCGGATTACTGTATTTTCCATAAATTGCTTTGTCAACTTCGGTGCAGATTTTTTTGGTTTCTCCAGCACAATATGGCTTCCATGAGGAATATCTGACAATTGTTTGCTGCATATTTGCGCAGCATCAAAAAAAATGACAATAAGGAGAGAATATGCAAGCAATTTCTTTGTACGTTTAGGTTGTAGAATTTTAGGCCCATTGCAACGTTTGCTATGCTGAAAACACCCTAATGCCGAGAGTAGTACTAACTACCCTGATGATTGCATAAGGCCAGAATTATCAATCAAGGGAGGGATTTGTTCACAGAATAAGATAACAGATGTCATGGAATAGGGATCGAAATGACCTGTGATTATCGTTCTGCAAGTTAATTTTTTCCCGACGATTAGCGTTCTGGATTAATGTTCCATATCCTATTCCATAAGTGATGAAGGTTTATCCCAAATAGGATTAAAATTGTGTTCTATGCAGAATTATATCCAAAAGCATGATTCATTTGATCAAAAAATCCCGAGCATTTTCAAAAACCAGAACAATAAGCCCGAACTCTCCTACTACTTTAGGTGCTTTCATAAATTTCTTTCGTATATTTAGGTGATCCAGAACGCATAGTCAGTCCAAAAGCTAAAGCTTGTACACTTATCTGAATGCTGATCCGCTAATATTAGTTCATAGGCCTCAGAGATACATGATTATGAAATTTGATACTGTGTAGTACGAACTTTAAAACTCCAGTTAAGGTCAAATGCGAGGAGTTCTCTCATATGATAGCATATACACATTCTATGAATACAGCTATCATGCTCCTGAGCTGCGTAATATGCTGCGACTGTGTACCTAAAGTGTGGAGTGACCTGCCCTTGCAGATCTAGCTTGGAAGAACCAGCTTCCGGAATAGTTTGTCTGGCCCGGGTGTTCTAGCTCTTATCCGCATGCATCTGCGTTCCTTTTCGCTTATTGTCAGCAGTTCTACTTTGGGTTATATGTCACACTTGTCATTTTCTATACCCTTTCTTTTCGACAACGTCAGCAAATGGACTAGCGGAAGTTAATGTCATCGGTTCTATGGAAATATCACAGCTCGGGTTCTTTGCCAGAGATCCCACCCAGAGCTCAGAAATTCAATCCGACAATCTACGATGCAAACATTCGGCTATACAAATATTACCGGAGAGAAACCGTGATTACTTTCGTAGAAATTCAGCTTTTCCCGGGCTTTAGGTCCAGAGTTATTGAATCAACTTTGTATAAAGATGGAAAATAGGACGCCAGCCTCCCTACTCTAGTAACAGAAGTGGAGTTCTGACGAAAAAGACAATACAGAAATACACGGCTTTAATAAGGGGGAAAATAAGCATCGGTGCGATGCGATAAGAAGACATACAGGGACTAAACAAGTTTTTGAAACTCAACATCCTTACATTTGTAACACCAAAATGTACTAAAGAATTTAGAGACTATACTGAAACCTTTCACCTGCCTAGAATCAGGAACAATAGATGGAATGGAAGAAGTCACACGTCAATGCCCCATCTAATCATAAACAGCAAAACTGCATAATTAGACGGAATCAGGTATTAGGGTATGAGGTCGTCATGTTTTTGAGTACATCCGATTGGTGCACAGCAAATATCTTGTCATCATTTAAAACATATCCGTGGTACTTCCATCCAAATAATCATTCCATGATCTTTGCAGGTTAGAATATCAGTGAGTCAATCGATTCTCCTACAAACTAAAGTGCAACCATACTATTCTGTTAGATCAAGGACACTATCACTAACATATCCTACTGAATATGCCGAATCTCAATAATTCAGTTTTTCCAGAAGCTCAACTATTGAGACTCTGATAGGACCCATAATCTGGTAGAATCGATAGACATTTTACCTTTTTGTATATAGATATCCATATTAAACCGATTTTATAGAAAGAAAAGCTGTATATATTAAGAGAGTAAACTTAAAAAAACTCTGTTCGACACCCAAATTTGAGAAAATTTTCAGGCGTAAGGGTGAGTCGTGCAACATCTAAACGATGTTCTCTATAAAGTAGCCGGACTCCCAAACGATAATCCTGTATGAGAAACCTATTAATGGGCTAAGAAACAGCATGGTGGACTTAATAACAGATAAGATAAAAATGTCAAGAACAGCAAGCATTTAACCCCATGGGAAGTTTGTAAAATTATATAGTAAAACACAAATATGAAGACACTCTTCCGCTATTCAGGTTTGTCTTTTGAATGGAGCCATAGCTGACTCAGAACAAAGCCTGTAACGTCAGGATCTTCCAGATATTGAACGTGGGAGCCAATAGCATTGAACAGATCGATATCAAAATACCCTTTAGGAAGTGAATAGTCAATTCTTCCGGTTTTATTGAGGCTTGTCAATTGCTTCTGTGTCAAGTCATCAAGATTTCCCTCCAAAGTCTCAATCTCCATTGGGGCACTGATATATCTCTTTTGTAAATTTTTTAGAAAATCTGCGTCAGCATAATCTAAAACACGCTTGAAATAGTCATTATTAATGAGATCTCTAGGAATATTAGTGAGATTTTGGATTTGCGAGTTGATTCCGGAATCGTCAGAGTATGGTATCACCCTGGCTTTGACATTGCCCATAGAAACGTCAACCAGTGGTTCAACACGATATGCAACAGGATCAGTAGGATAGAAAATATTATAGTAATTGTTAACCCTTGGTGACTGAATTGAATTATCCAGAATATCATCAGTACCAGAGTCAACCAAAGGGTACATAGACCTTGGTTTGATGTTCTGCTTTTTCAGCAACTTAAAAACTCCATTTGGAGAGCCCATTCCAAAAAAGTTTTCAACTGGAAACTTGAGATGAATCTCAGGGTCAAATTCATCTTCAGTTGGTAATTCATTTGGTTGTTGACAGAGAACATCTAGACAGATTGCAGAACCCAATGAATGCCCCAGCAACGACACCTTACCGTTGAAATCAGGATGTCTTTCCAAATATTTATCGTAAAGTTTATTTGCTGATTTCACCACAGAAGAAATGATCTTTCTTTTAAATTTAGGTTCGTAAAATAAAAGAATATCCATGAACACATCTGCTGCTAAATGCCTTAGAGGTGTAATCGCATCAATGTTGATCTGTTCTAAAGTAGGCAGTCTTGAACGTCCAGTCTCATCAACTTCCTCGTAACGATGGCCTAACGAGAAGTCAACATCGAATCTCCATATAATTGGCAAAACCTGGACCTTTGAATTTTCGAGCTGTTCTTTATTGTTCTCTCTCTCCTCCTGGGAATAGGCTAACTTGGAGTACTTTGGGTTTTTGTTAAATAAGTCCTTAAGTTGCCTTCTGAACTTACTGCAATCGTGAGCAAAGTTGACCGTTGAAAACTTGGAGCTCAATGATTGACCAATTCCATGGACACAGAATATAAGGTGATCAACTTGTCTGTCTCCACGATTAGAGATCAAACTAGGATCATAGGCATAATCGTCCTCGATATCCTTTTGAAGACTTTCATTAGAGCCCTCGTAACCTATATTTTTTAAAACAGAGGCTATGAAATCATTCTGCTTGGAATCAGCAGCTGCATCAGCTCTAACACTACTATCATCAGCTTGTTCCTCGGTAACAGTTTTCAGAGACTTTTTGTAGCCTCTTATTAAAGTGTCTGCACCAAGAACTTGGGGGGTCGGCAATTTGTAATAGTTCTCGAGTTGGATTCTTTCTATCTTTGAGTCCGGATCTATTAGGAAGACAGTATTTGCATCTTTAAAAAGGGCTATTTTGTCTTTCTTTTCGAAGTCAGATATATTCTCGAAGGGCCACTCAAGACCCTGCTGTTTAGCAAGATTAATTTCTGATATAACATTGCAAGTAAGCGGTTTCAAATCTTCATCGGAATCATTATTAGCCTCGATTGGAAAATCAGAGAAATCCGCATCTTCACGGAAGGCCTCGAGTTGTTCTGAGATGCTTCCGGGCAATGGAACCTTATCCAAGAACCATGTCCCGCGTCTGATTTCGTAAACCGGACCATCCCAGAAAGCAGGTTTCATCTCCATTTTGAGGATGTCACAGTCAAAAAGACTATCCTCATTCACGGCGACTGTTTCCGGCTCTTTTCCAGTATTTTTCCAATCTACGAAGGTCTGTTCTAATGAGTCGGAGTCAAATCTTGCAAAGGGAACAAATTTCTTGGGTCTTTCAGTTTGGATATAATCGAACCCTTTGGGTTTCGAGATCGGAACATCCGTAGCGTAGAACCATCGCACTGTAGGATCTATCTTTGAGGTTGTGTAATTTCTAACAATTTCCTTGAAAGTCAACAATTGATTTCTTCTGCTATACCTCAACATTGCTTCTGCAGATTTAATGATCCTCTCAGACTAACGAAGAAAAGGGGGGATTGAAATGGTGTACACCAATTGCAGCAACTTTTTGCCACTTTTAATGAATTGCAATTGTTTCCGATGCTCTTAGTTAATGGATCACTTTTTTCTTCAAATTTTGCTCCCTTTAGCTTCAATTATAGTTATATTTAATAACGAAGATATGATATGGACTTTCGGAAATTCCATATCAAGCGAGAATTTACCAAAATGCATAATCTAAGGAAGTTCTAAAAAATTTTGGACTCTACGATACAAATATATTTATAATTTATTTCGATGAGGGCTCTTTTCTCTTTAGATAACCAAAAACATATTGTTTCACCCTTTATTGGTGTCCCATTATAGACAATTTATGGGAAGAACGTATCAAACTATACTTCCACTTCGAACAAAGCCAAAAGACGAACAAAGCCCCTTAGAGATGAATTGAAAGAGATGACTAACTCCCCTATCGATAATAGAAAGCGGAAACTGGATTCTGATCCGGAATTATCAGAAACTGAGAGCTATCATGAGCGGGAAAAATCATCGTCTAGAAGGCTGTTCAATCCATTAAACTTTGCAAGATCCAAGGACCAAATGGAGGTCGATTCTCCCGATCATAAAAATTCAGATATCGAAAGTGAGGACGAAGAAGAACAAAGAACTTTTTTCGGTATGTCCAATCCAATGACTGACTTCATGGCTAGATCACATGCACAACCACAGAAAGAGTCTGTGGTGGATAAACAATATGGTATTGGTGCCAAATTGTTGAAAAACATGGGATATGTAGAGGGTCAAGGATTGGGTAGATCTGGGGCTGGAATAACAAAACCAATAGAGATAAAACTCCGGCCCAAGGGAATGGGAATTGGTGGAATTAAGGAAAAAGTAGACAATGAGGATGAATTGAGTGAATCTTCAGATGATGAAGAACTTCAACAGAAAATGGAGAAAGTCACATTCAAGTCTTCTGTTCCTAGTCTTTTCAGTCTCATAGAGAACATGGAATTGTTGGGCTTTGAAGTTCCTGTCAACATTAGAGAGATCTGTGATAATTCTGGTCCCGAAGAAAATAGAGAGCTTAGACTTAATTTGCACGACATTTATTTGAAACTATCGGAACTTCAATCAAGAGAGAAATACAGCCAATACAAGCTCAAACAACTCGAAGAGATGACTACGAGATCCAAACAACGAATTGACGAACTAAGCTCTTTTGTAACCCTAATTGAAAATAATAAAGATAATCTGCATTCAATAATAAAGGAACTCCCTGGAATAACTGATTACAAAGACAAAAAACAAGCAATGAAAATTCTCATATCAATATTAGAGCCCGTATATTCTCAATTGATTTCACAGTGGAACCCTCAAGATCTTTCACAAACCATCGAGTTAGTTGAAACCTTACAGTTCTGGTCGGATAGTGTCAAGAAGTATGATCAAGATGATGGGCCTAAGGAACAAGTTCTTGTCACTAATGATAAACCAACTCTTTTCCAGGCGATGATACTTCGTAGCTGGATACCTAAGGTTACCAAATTTTTTAGAGATGACTGGTCTGTCACGCAGCCAAATTTAGGTTTATCAATTATTGAGGAGTTCCAGGATGGTGAATTAGTACCACATTTCATAATTAAGTATCTATTCCGAGACGTATTGACTCCTGTGTTGATAAAACAAATTCAAGAAGGTTGGGATGTAGAAGGTGAACAAGATGGCCCTGAGGTGTGGCTCTTAGATTGGTTGAATCTTCTTGATGAAGATTCAATGAACCAGGTTATTGAATCCATATTTTTGAAGTATTGCAACTGGATTGTGAATTCTTGGGATTCAGACAAGTCATCAAAATTACCAAGCAAATCTATTCATCTCAACTTATGGATTGACCTCTATGGAGATGATAAAACAAACAAAATGATAGAACAAGCAATAATAAAAAACCAGATATTGAGGCTGAGGGAAGATTTCAAAGTCAGTGGTTCTAATATCTCATCAAAAGTGTGTTCCTTACCTTGGAAATTTGCATCTACGTTAAAGGAGAACAAGATTTCAAAAACCAAATTGGATTATCTCATAGAGAATGAAGTCATGAGTTTGTGGATCATTGAGTTTTCCAAGATTGGTAGCAGTTCTGACAAAGTGGAATGGGTTCACCAGTGGATATTGAAATGCTTTAATAACTTCTTGTCAAATTCTGACGAGACTTTGTTTTCATTGGAAAAGTATTTGAGAAGAGCTTTGGATTCGCTCAACTATGAGTTCCAAACAGGTTTGAATGACTCACAATATTGGACTACTAAAGAAAGCTCGGATCTGTTGAAGGATGTAATACACGAAGTTTCCATAGCCAAGATAATGAATTCGTTGGATGCCATCCAACCAGCTGAGCCTGTTGCTCTGAAAAAGATTCCTCAAAAGACTAATATTTCTTTGAAACAGCTTTTGGATGACTATTGTCAGCAGCACGATCTATTTGTTATACCTCAGCCATCTTCGATCACCAACACAGGAAAGGTGATGTATCATGTGACAAGAAATATGAAGAAGGTATTACTAGTTTACATTGAAGATGATATTCTTTGGGGTAAAATCGATGATTTCGAACCTATTGGTTTATCAGAGCTCAATGATTATATTTGAGTCAAAAACTTTTGTAAAAAATGTTATGTACAAATTTGAAATAGACATGTCTATATAGATGGACAGGCACTAATGATAACAAATATATATAATGATAAAACAGTGGAGCCTTATTTGTAGACATTAGAAATAGTTTTTATCTTTTGAGTTCAACCAGACAGGTAAAAAACACAGGTTGGTTTCAGATTTACAGGTATTAGTTTTTGGCTTGAGGCTCAGTTTTCTCTTCAACAGAAGTAGAATTCTGCTTTTCTGCTGGAACAGACTCCTCAGCAGGTGGGTCAACCTCAATGATGACTTCTCTGGCAGCCTCCTTACCATCGACAATTACCTGATCAATAGTCTCTGTGACAACTTCGCCTGTCTCTGTGGTACCCTCCACAACAGTGATCACTTCACCATTTTCAGTGGCAGGAACCTCGGAGTACTCCTCATCATCTCTGAGCTCTTCGGAGTAATGTTCAGGGTATTTTCTGAAGCATTCTTGCATTCCCTTGAACTTTTCAATGCAGTCAATACCCTTTGGCTCTTCGGTTGAGTACACAAAACAGGAGAAAGCTGCCTTGAATTCTTCACCACAAGGACCATGGGCCATACCTCCCAGACAAGGACAATCCCAGTTGATTTCACCAGTTTCTGGATCGTAGGCCCCCTTTTCTTCCTCTTCGCCGCTCTGAGCTGGCTGCTCAGCTGTTTCAACTGGCTTTTCAGCAATCTCCTTCAAGTCCGACTTTTCAGTTGCGGATTCAGATGAGATAGGGTTCAGAGCCTTGTAAGAGAGAGCAGCAGCAATCACTGCTGCGGAAACAGAAGCTGGGATGCTCCATTTAAATGACTGAGAAGATGGAGAAACTCTTGTAAAGTAGCTTCTTTGCTGTCTAGCCAGGATATTTCTTCTAAAAGTAGCAGAAGATGAATATATAGCTCTTCTGAACATGGCAGATTGCATTTTCAATGTAAATTATGTATCTTGGAAGATCTGAGTAAAGACCGGACGTTGTAATGATAGATGTATTTTAGCGGTCCAGTTTGCAATAAGAGTTTGCAATCTAAAAAAAATACCTGGATCAATTGTATATGGTAAGTCGATGGTTTATGGATACTTCAAAAACCACCAATGTTCAATAAAATCCCAGAGTCTTCAAATTTGTTCAATTACTAATGAATAGACTGTGAATGATCGATAATAGAAAAAGTCTAAAATTTCGCCTACACCCTGTAAAAATTTCCAGAACTCGAATTACTTAAGCAAAGATATCAACCAGGACTAAAACCGTTGAACTGTGGAAAGATTACACAAATCTGGGAATAAACCAGGACACTACTATTAATAGAGCCGGAATACAGTAATCGGCTCAGAACGGACAGAGGGATGTTCTGTGGGAACTGCTAACAGGATGGCACTACCTGAAAACACTCTCGGAGTTGTAGACTTCAAATATATATATTAACGCAAACAACAATGACACAATAATTAACAGATGGACAAATGAACAAAATACATTTAGAATAAATGAAATAAATGGGATATTAGTTCAATCAAAGCACAACTTCGGACCAATTGTAGCGGACAGCCAGATCTCACATAATAATACAACAGGAATTGGTCTTCTTAGCTTGTTTGTAGAAGGTTCGGGAGCTTGCACTCAGAGCCTCCGATTTGTCGACAAGGGAATCTAGCTGCTCCCCTCTCTGAAGAACAGACTCTATGCTCTTCTGAAGAACAATCTTAGTCTCATCCAATTCCTGTTGGACCTTCATGATAGCATCCGCCTCGGTCGGGTTCTGGTATTTGGATAGGTATTTGTCAAGATTATCAAACTTGAGGCTTGCAGAAGACTCAGCGACATTGGCCCACTCAGAAGCAGGATGCATCGAAATGTACTCATCTAGAATTTTGTTGAGAAGAGTGTAAGCAGGTCTAATAGGATAATCCTTGTCGGATATTATCACCCCCGAAATGCCTTCAGAACGGGTGTATACATGTCCCACGTAATTGGCCTCCTCAACTGACTGTCTTTGGCCAGCCTCTGTTCTCTCAGATATAGTTTCTGCAAAAAATGTCATAAATTGGGCCACTGATGTCTTTTGGAAAAAAGAAAACGACGACAACTCTTTGGCTTCAGACAGTTCTAACGTCTTCTTACCATTCTTGCCCGGACGCACAATTCCTAAGTAGTATAAATGCATCTTGTTGTCTTCTCCGAGTATTTAAAACGTTATATGTCTCACTGTAACTGTTCTCCAAACAAATACGCCACTAATCGATAGCCCAACAAACCACCTTGTATTACGTATCTTTAAATGATTCAGGAAGTAGTCGTTGTTCGTGAGTAGTACTTGTTAATAGCCCTCGTTCTATTAACCAACAACTTCTCTATGTATATCCCTGTTACCTTCTTCAACAACTTTCGTAGCAGAGAAGAACAGGTCTTGTCCCCCCAAATCATCACCACTTTCCGTTTACTATGTTGTTGTGATGGAACGCCTTCAATTTTGCTTATCTTGTTGGTGCAGAGATGTATTGAATTGAAACGAGACCTGTGTCTCTCAGCTCGCACGCGCACGAACAAAAAACAACACAGACCCTGTCCCGTGGGTGGTGCTTTTTCGGGACTGGGGCAGGAAATTCCATCTGCTTTCCGCCCGCGGCCCAGTTACCGCACAAAGTTCTCGAAATTGTGTCTTGCGTCGTCGTACAAAATTGGTCGCTTCCGCGAAGTCACAAGAGAAAAAAACGAAGTGACCCAGAAGGAAGCGGCGGCGGCGCAGGAGCAGCTCAAGGAGCAGCCCAAGGAGCAGCAGCAATAGCAGGAAAGAGGTATCGTGATAGTTGTTACCCGGCTAAACATATATTGGTCTAAGAGACTGGAAATGACCAGGAAAGAGCCTTTTTTTGGCCCTGAAACTACATGGACTCATCACACAAACGAAGCTGTTCTACTGTTTGTCGTTCCAGTATCCAGAGTGTTGTAGACATCGTATATCAGCAACAGTTTGAGGAAAGTTTGGCCAATTATTCATCTCCAAAAATTTTTCGTCGAGAAATTAACATTTAGGTGGTTTTTGTTTTATTAGAGGAAAAAGAGTATATAATTTGTACCCAATTTCAATTGCCCAAGACAACAAATCAGTACAATAATACATTTAGAAGTCAATACGGAGTTCAAACGAACCTTAATTAGTTGATATAGACACTGCTTTAACAGTTTACATATTTTTTTGGGTTAGGTGAATGAGTTTGTGGACCATATAACAATAGATTCGAAATGTCGGAAGATTGGAAAGGAAAATTGAACGTTCCACAGAAGGACCTTAGACCACAAACAGACGATGTCCTGGGTACCAAGGGCAATAGTTTTGAAAGCTTCCATCTCAAAAGGGAGCTTTTGATGGGAATTTTTGAAGCCGGATTCGAAAAGCCTTCTCCCATCCAAGAAGAAGCAATCCCAGTGGCCCTTATGGGAAGAGACATTTTGGCTAGAGCAAAGAATGGAACAGGTAAAACAGCAGCTTTCGTCATACCAACATTAGAAAAATTAAAACCAAAGGTCAACAAAATTCAAGCTCTCATTTTAGTTCCAACTAGAGAGTTGGCCCTTCAAACATCACAGGTTGTTAAAACTCTGGGTGCACATCTAGGAATCCAGGTTATGGTTACCACAGGTGGTACCTCTTTAAGAGACGATATTATGAGACTACACGAGCCAGTCCATGTTTTGGTTGGTACTCCAGGTAGAGTTCTAGACCTCGCTGCTAGAAAATTGGCAGAGTTTGACGAATGCAGAATGTTTGTCATGGACGAGGCTGACAAGATGCTTTCAAGAGAATTCAAAAACATTATAGAACAAATCCTGAAGTTTTTCCCCCAGTCCGAGTCAGGTAAGGGTAATGGATACCAATCCCTTCTATTTTCCGCCACTTTCCCACTCGCTGTGAAGGCATTCATGGACCAACATCTTTACAAACCATATGAAATCAATTTAATGGATGAATTGACCTTAAAGGGTATCACACAATATTACGCATTCGTCGAGGAAAAACAGAAACTACATTGTTTAAATACTCTGTTCTCCAAATTGCAAATCAACCAATCCATCATTTTCTGTAACTCTACTAACAGAGTGGAGTTGCTTTCCAAGAAGATTACCGAACTAGATTATTCATGTTATTACTCCCACGCCAAGATGCCTCAGGCTGCAAGAAACAAAGTCTTCCACGAGTTCAGACAAGGTAAAGTCAGAAATCTTGTTTGTTCCGACTTGCTTACCAGAGGTATTGATATCCAAGCTGTCAACGTTGTTGTCAACTTTGACTTCCCAAAAACCGCAGAGACTTATTTGCATAGAATTGGTAGATCAGGAAGATTTGGTCACTTTGGTATTGCAATCAACTTAATCAATTGGAATGATAGATTCAATCTCTACAAGATCGAACAAGAGCTTGGAACCGAAATCAAGCCTATTCCAGCTGAAATTGACAAGTCATTGTATGTTGTCGGCGAGCCTGATAACATCCCAAGACCATTCAAACTAGACCAACTACCTAATGGAAACGAAAAGTCACATAACAGATACAATGGTCAACCAAGTCAACCTGTGCGTCCACAGTAACATCATCAGGAAACTATTTAACGGAAGTTTGTTACCGGATACAAAGCCATTTTAAAAATTCAAAAAAATCAAAAAAAAAAATCAAAAAAATCAAAAAAAGCCAAAAAAAAACTCATCGGTAATTGAATAGAACTTTGGGTTGCAATGAGGTAGTATTACTCGATCGTTGCAACATGGTAAAGGTACGATAATTGACAACACTCAAATCTATCAACAACATTTTTATTCATGGTTGTCATTCAATTCATTTTTCAGTTAATCATTCATTATCATTGATATCTCGCCATTTTCAGGCTAATATTGCTAATGTACATATATGGCTTCTGTGTTGATGATAAATCAATTGAATTTTTTTCATAGTTTCTGTTCCTTTGATATCTGTCTTCGCTTGTTGTTTGCTTCTTTCGCATGGTCCTGTTTATGGCTCTATGTTATGACTCTCATGATCGTTCGTGTTGATTTTAATTCGTCATTCCTCTTTCTCCTTAATAACCTGGTTCTATTTCTAGAATTATTACCATTCATCATATTTATGAAGGTTACAAGGGTAGACAACCCTAAACCTGATTACTGAGAAGATTCATTCTCAATCCCTTTATTTTTTTTTGGTTTTTTTTTTTTTTCAGATGCCTTTCTTCCATGAAGAGAGTCCCACAAGAAAGGTGATCAGTTTATAATCGACAGTAATAAATAAGCTGAAAATGAAATTCTATTGACGTAAATTCGTAAAAAAACGTTCAATTACGTTCCTCGTCATTTTTCAAAATTAAAATGATTATAAAAACAGGTAAAATGCCGATGCATATTAATCAGTTATACATGTATTACATAGATAAAACTTCTATCTCCTAAGCATCCACTTCCATGTAGTCAGGGTTCTTCTTCAATATGACAACACCTTCTAGGAAATTAGTCAACGATAAGTATTCATCGTTTTCTAACTCTGCTCTTTCTCCATAACCTAACAGAACAGGCGTGGAATGGGTGACCCATCCAGTTATAGTCTTAGGTTTACCTGCCTGTCCCACAACATCAACAGCCTGTCCAACTCTAACATTAACCTTCAAAGGATTGAGCTCCTCGTCAACTGTGATCAACATTCTAGGTTTGATTGCTGGTGTCAAGTAATAAAGAAGACTGGAATTCTGATCCAAAATGAATGAAGTTGGATCTAGCAAAGCTATACACACAGTTAGCAAAGATGCAAGCGAAACCTTTGATAAAATCAATCTGTCTGTGTTGTATGGAGCCAAAGTAAGTGTTCCTTTACCCAAGTGAACTAAACCTTGTGATATTCTTGTCATAAACAATGCATTCTGATCATTCACGTAATATGAAGCTAATTGTCTGAGTAATTGGGCCAATCTAGCATTATTAGTTCCGGCACCCACCAATCCCATACCAAATATTGCATTGTAGGCAACATCTAGATCTTGGTCATGTGAATGTCTTGATAATGTATCAAACACCTTCATTTGAGCATTCGAGGCTGACACTAATCCCATTGCCAACGGCACGGCCCTCTTAATTAATGGGGTACCGTAGTGCATGAGATGGCCAAAGTGACGCAACGACATTTCCTGTCCAATTTCTTCTCCCATAGCAATGAGACCTAAACCAAGAACAGCATAACCCTGGTATGAGTCATCTTCTTGAAGTTCCTCTTCATTATCATTTTCATTCTCATCATCTTCAGCGCCTTCTTCCTTCTTAGGTTTATCTTCTGCTGGTTTTTCGTCTTCTTCGTCTTCATCTTTGTCTTCTTTTGGCTTGATTGTACACATTTGCAACAAAGATTGGATTTGTAAAACATTACCAGTTCCAGCATATGAACAGATACTAACCAAAACTCTTAAAGTCTTGGAAATAGGGTGATCAATAGCATCAATTGTCTCCAACACATCATCAACCTGATCGTATTTACCCATGTATAGCAAACCTAAACCCAATGACATGAATCTGATCCATTTGGACGTTAACTCACTGAACTCCTTCTCTAAAAGTGTCTGTAAAATTGTAGATGTAATGTCACCATTACAGGTACCCACGTACACATGACCTAAAGCGAGAGCAGAGAGGGACTGAATCTCTAGAGACACCGAAGGCTCGGAAACTAAAGGCAATAACAAATTCATCACCTCTTCATTTTCACTTCCAGCGAATGCAATACCAATACCAGTTATTGCAGATATGATCATTTTAGAGTCTAACTTAGAGTCACTGCTAATATAATCTTGCAATAACAATAAAGTAGGATCCACTTCGTCGTGAACACTAGTGGTTGAGATACCCATACCCAACAATGCACCGGCTCTAACTTCATTTTGTTCTGCGTACAAGTACTTATCTAGAGTTTGCAAACCTTCATTTGTATCCCACAGATTTATAAGACCCAACGAAGCGGTTGTGAGCAACATACCTTCACCTTTTGTTCTATAAATCCATTTTTCAGAGCTGATTAACTTTTCTGTTCCATAACCTGCATTAGCAAAAGCATTAACAAAAGCAGCTGCCAAATTCTGTTTTGCACTCTCTAATCTAGAGGAATTTCCAAAAGTAGAGTTTTCCAAATGGCTCTTATATATATCATCAGGGACCTTTGGTTTCAACAAGTTGAGTTCCCCAACCAAATATTTATAGTATTCACTTAATTTCACATTTGAAATACATTCCTGAACAGCCTCATTGTCAACTTTGAAACAAGAATTCTGTCTTCCTAACATGAAACCCAATTGTTTCTGAACCAATTCGTCACTTGTAGCATCGAACACGGATTGAATCAATGAATCATCACCTAGTCGGATAGCAAGACTCAAAGCTTGCGGAAGTTTATCATTTGCTAAGTAGATACTAAACGCTGTGTTCAAGAAAGCCAAGTCATCAGGTGGTGCTAGAAGAGGGACACAAGAAACCATATAAAGACAAACCCTGTTATAACTGTTCTTATCAACAAACTGTGGTAGCTTTTCGATCTCTTCCACTTCAAGCAGTAAATCAACAGCCTCTGCCTCTGCATTATGCTGTAGGAAATATGGAACAATCTCTAGAGAAAGCTTGACTAGTGAATCTGTGTTTGTTTCTTCCCTGCTCAAACCACTTTCTAAGTTTTCCTGATACTCTTCTCCAATCTCTAATGACAGATGTCTAAGATATTCATGACCCCATTCACCAATGGTAGAATCTAGGTTACTCAATAATCTGTATTTTAAACATTCTCTCTTAAACTCCTCTCCATCTTCGTCACTATAAGTCATACCAATGACGGACAATACGTCAGCGAGTTGGACCTTCAATGTCTCGGAAGTCCACTTTGAATGTAGTTCTGTCAATGTTGGATAATGTGGTCTAAGAAACTTCAGAGGCTTAGGAACAGCTGTCATGGAGGAAGTTGAATCTCTGATGAATGTTTTCAAGCTCTCCAATGCTGACTTGTAAAGTTCTGTTTTTGGCTCCACCAATCTCTCGATCAGCATTTCCAACTCTGATTTCAGTTGAGAATCTTCCTCACTGAGTTCTTCTTCCACATTTTTTGGGTCATTCTTTCCTTTGTTTGTTTCCTTTGGCACTTTGTCCTTTGTGGGTTCTACAACCACCGTGTTGTTGGTATCTGTATCTTTTTCCGGTGCCATTGTCAAGGTCAACGCTTAGTCCAAGTAGAGGTCCAATTCAACTTTCCAATTGACTCAAATTTCCTGCTAAATTGAAATAAACAACTCTTCCACTGCTTCACACCTACAACCTTTTGTTTGCGGATAATTACAGTCCTAATTGTCCTCCAGCTATAGTATAGACAAAATAAACTGAAATGTATAGAAATCTTCCAGTGGCAAAACCTAGTGTTTTGCCCAAGAAAAAGAGAGATCAACGAGGTGGCCGCGCGCTATCGACACAATTTTATTTTGACAGAATCGTCGATAGACGGATCCCTCTACATAACTGTCTATGGTTTAGGCATGTTGAAAGAAGTACTATTGTTAAAGGTGTGTAGAAGACAACTAGATAATACATTGAAGCGTGAATAAACGCAGTTAATTACATCTCAAATGGTAAAAAAACCTATATGAAAATAATAATGAATACATATTGTGGAAGCGGAAATTGGTTTGTAATCCTTTAGTTGCTTAACAAATCATTGATGAGCCAATTGAGTTCCTCAGGAGGACCAATGTTAGGATTACTCAATGATAAATTAGGAGGGACCGCAAATCCTGGAGTTCTCGAGTTGGCAGTTGCATTTGCAGTTGCACCATTCTTCGAGGAAATATTATTTGTGTTATTTGCATCGTTGTCTGAGGTTCCAGCAACCGCAGGAGTAGGCGATGCAGCAGCAGCAACAGCAGCAGCAGCAGACATTGATGCTGGTGCTGTAATGGTTGAAGAAGAGGACGCAGGAACCAAGGGCTCAGGTCTACCTTTCTCCTTCAACAAAAAGGAGATTTTTGATACTTTTGCGGGGCTATAATTGCTGCTGCCATTAGAGTTATTGCTCTTGTTTTTCCTCTTGAAATATTGACGTTGTTGCTGTAGAACTTGAGGATCATCATCATTTTTAAGTTGTAGGTTGGTGAGGTTGAACATAGGGCCACATGGTTCAACAAGATGAGGAGATGTTTCCAAAGTGTCGTACAAATCTTCGATAGTCATAGTGATAGTTTTCTTCTTTCTCTTTTTGTAATTGTCCTCTTGAGCTGTAGATTTGTCGTTGTCCTTGCTTGCTCTCAATTTTACCATATCAATAGCGTTTTCTATTATCGACTTCATGTGGCATTCCAAACCTAATGTCAACAATTCCGAAACCTTATCGTTAACTGAGCCGATGAGACCGTGCTCTCTTGCGATACCAAGAATTCTTGACTCAAGGTGATTTTTGTCTGGTAACTCGTATGTCTCCGTACAAAGAGGGGTCTGAATGCCATCGAGAATATCTTGAGCCCATTGACTAGTATGTCCTACGTTGCCGTTCTCATTGTTGGTCACTATCGGAACCTTTGGGACAATGGACTGTCTCGTTAGGGCCACAATTGAGTTAACCATGCCCTTTTTACCTGATTCTCTTTTTATCACCTTCAATCTCTTTCTTTCTCTGATAGGTAACGAAAGAATGTCCTTCTTGAGAAGTTCATACTGTGACGACTTGCTGTTACCTTTTCTTTTCTTTGATTGTGAGTGCTGTTGGTTTCCAAATCCTGTGGACAAAGTTCCATCTTGTGGTTCGTCCCTGAGAGAGTTTGCAAGATTGGCTAACAAAAGCTGGTTGTGCATACGAACACTCGATTTATCCAAAATCTGGTCCAGTTCCTCCATCAATTCTGCTCTCGATAGCTTTCCAACAAGAAACAGAGAAACTGTAATTTGGTAAGTGTCCCAACTCTTTCCTAGCCGTTTTTGGAACTCCACAACCAGACTGTCTATCTCGATTCTCTTGGAAGATCCATTCTTCGCTTTGACGTTCAACGACCCATTAGTGGAAGTCGATTGTGCCACCTGCTGGGACCCCGAAATGGCAATTGAAGACTTTGGAGGGGATGTACTGGTTGCAGGAAGCATTGCTGATGGTGCCATTCTATATATACACGAAAACCCTGCTTATCGACTCAAACAAGCCCAAAAACGCTATCTGCTCAAAGAAGTCTGTATCAGTCAATTATTCCTGTTTCAGAACAAATATAATACTCTATTCGTATCTCCAAAGCTTTCCCTATCAATTTCTTGCTTAATCTGTTATAATGTTCGAATGCTTAGTATCCTGAAGTTTTATCTTCTCCGTGTCTGTCACTTATCATCAATAGAAAGATAATCTCTTGTTTTTCATCTCTTTGTCTGTGTACAGGCAAAATCAAAATTATTCAACGCTTCCTCAATAGTGTCCCAATCAAAAAAACACCAACCCAGACGGGTTCCTTTTTTCATTACTCTGCGGCCCCGTGTGAAAGGGAGAAAAAGCAAGGTGCTGCCGTAGCTGCGAAACTACATGTGATCATAATCCACGTGAGTTTTTTATATTACCCCTTCACCATTACAGTACAGTACAGTAGGATACTGATTCGACTCATACTACCAAAACTTCTGTACACCCCTTTTAATGTTATTTCAGGGAAATACGTTCTGTATGTACGTTCTGTAACCAAAATATAAAAATGAAGCAGTAAATGCCACCCCCACCCGAAAAATCCTCCCCAAAAAGCTAAAAAGAGACACGTGACCACATTCTGCTATCAATAGGGTTCAAGGCCGTGCAAGGATTCTTTGAAAGTTTCAACATATGAAGCAGTTCTAATTATAAGTCTGGAAGGAGCTAAGGTAAATAAACAGAGAAAAGGGGGCTGTTATTGTCGAGATTCGGCATATTTTTAGTAATAAGACGTTGGAAAGCACTCAGATGCCCGTTAAGTTTAAAGGTGAGGGTATCAGCACTTGTCAGGAGATAAGAGTTGGAAAAGTGTGGTATTTATAGGTATTGATCTGAACGGGACGTTGTTCTTACTGAAGCAATTAGGACAAAGAAAATGACTAGTCTGGACCAGTATCACGTCTTTCGTGTTTTCCAGCAGAACTTCATAGTGGATAAACGGTTCCAACTTATTAAAGGTCTGGGACAAGGGGCGTATGGTATTGTTTGCTCTGCCAAATACTCGGAGGCTGATGATGATAGTGGGCATGTGGCAATTAAGAAGGTCACCAACATCTTCAGCAAGAAGATTCTGTGCAAGAGGGCCTTGAGGGAAATCAAACTTTTACGACACTTCAGAGGTCACAAAAACATCACCTGTCTATATGATCTTGATATTGTGCCTGATGTCAATGGCAATTTCAATGAGATATACTTGTATGAGGAATTGATGGAATGTGATATGCATCAGATCATTCGTTCCAACCAGCCTCTTACGGACTCCCATTATCAATCGTTTGTTTATCAGATTTTATGTGGTCTCAAGTATATTCACTCTGCTGATGTGCTTCATAGGGACCTGAAACCAGGAAATCTGCTGGTGAATGCTGATTGCGAGCTGAAGATTTGCGATTTCGGTTTGGCCAGAGGATACTCCAACGACCCTGATAAAAATCAGGGATTCCTGACCGAATATGTGGCTACCAGATGGTACAGAGCCCCAGAGATCATTCTCAGCTTCCAAGGTTATACCAAGGCCATCGATATGTGGTCTGTTGGTTGTATTCTTGCAGAGTTGTTGGGAGGCTCAACGATATTTAAAGGTAAGGATTACGTGGACCAATTGAACGAGATACTTCGCGTCCTTGGAACTCCTAATGAGGAGACTCTCCAAAGTATAAAGTCTTCGAGAGCTCAAGCCTATGTTAGATCTCTGCCTTACATGCCTAAGATCCCTTTTCAATCTATATATCCCCAGGCAAATCCTTTGGCAATAGATATGCTTGACAAGATGCTCACGCTTGACCCAAAACACAGAATAACGGTCGAAGAAGCATTGCAACATCCATATCTAGAGATTTGGCATGATCCTAATGATGAGCCAAATTGTGCTGTCAAATTTGATTTCTCCTTTGAAGAAATTGACGATATCAATGAGATGAAAAATATGATTATCCAGGAAGTCCAGTCTTTCAGAGAGTATGTCAGAAAGCCATTAGAGGAACAAAACATTGTCAGCGACAATTATGGTGTGCAACGTCAAGGTGATATTCTGGGAGAACAGAACTTGGAACAGGCCCAACCAATGGAATTTGAGATGCAACATCAAATTCATCAGTTATCACAGCAACCACAACTGCGTACACCTTCTGAGGCCGAATTGCATGATTATGAGCTTCCCCCCAAACCTCAAGAGATGATGTATAGCCAGAATATAGATCTAGAGCAAGAGTTGGAGTACGGTCTTGATGGATATAATTACCAGAGCGCCAACGGTAACATCAACTGACTGTTCTCTTATGGCATTTGTCAAATCATGCGACTATGCGACATGAAGAGGGCATTTGCATTGTGTACCACTAGCTCTTCTGACCTAAGTCCATCCTGAAATAGACCGTTCAGCCCACTAGTGAGACTTACTCTTCTCTTACTAGTTAATGTTATATTTACATTTCATAAGAACGATAGTATTAACTGTCTAATTATTTATCATGTTCTGTAATCCACAGCAAACAATAATTGAAAAGTAACATCATGAAGTGTTCTCAATCAAAATTACATGGTGCTTATAATCATATAATACATAAAAGTGCGGAGACTTTTTAAATAGGTGGTAATATCAATGTCCGGATGAGTGTCTTTCAACTCTCAAAATAACCACCAAATGCTAACTTCAACCATTTCAATAATTTATCGTAAACAATTGTATTGGCGTTGTGATATCTGATAGAGTGATCACTATCAGGGAAAACATGCACATCATAGTTCTCCAACCCTTCCAAATCCAGGTTGTCAAGAAACTTAAGTGAGTTCTGGAAGTGAACATTATCGTCACCTGTTCCATGCATAAGCAAAAATCTATTGACATCTCCGAAGTTCTTTATCAAATGAACCGACGAATTCAAATAATTTGGATTTTCCTGTGGAGTATGCATATAGCGTTCAGTGTAGATTGAATCGTAGAATAACCAATTTGTAACGGGAGCAACTGCCATTCCATACTTGAAGGTCTTTCCTTGATCAGCTTCCAATGTTTTCAAAGTCATATATCCACCATATGACCATCCCCATATAGCTGTTCTTGAGGCATCAATATATGGTTTCGAAATCCATTGTTTAGCACTAGCTATTTGATCCAACACCTCGTAATGGCCAAGATTGTCTCTGACAATGTTTCTGAACTTCTTACCTTTGAAACCAGTTCCACGTCCATCAACAGTGACAACAACGGCGTTCAACTCTGATGCAACTGCAGATGAAAAAGAAACACTATGTGCTTTTTGCACTAATTGGGAGCCAGGACCTCCATAGACGAAAAATAGCAATGGATACTTTTTGCTTGGATCAAAATTGATCGGCAAAGTCTCCTTAAAGTTAATTTCTGTACCAATACCAATGTCAATGGTTCCATATCTATCTTCAGGAACATCATATTTCTCCAGGACCTCCTTTAAACCATGATTATCAACCAATATCTCTTCCTCTCCAGTATGAAGATCAATCAGTTTTTGAAAAGGAACCTTTGGACCCTCATAGCCCAATAACAGATATCTTGAACCCTTAGAAAAAGATGCGGTATACCATCCATCCTCCTCAATGTTTGTGATGTTATTTTTTCCAGTTCCATCTAGATTGATAGAATAAAGATGTCTTTCAACAGATGACTTTTCTGTCGAAAAGAAGTATAACTTGTTTGTGGTGAAATCAAAAGCAGAAGCACCATCAACAGTTTCCCATTCTCCATGAGTAAGAATGTGAGGAGTGGTAGAATTTGATACAAAATATGCCAAATGATCATATCCATCAACATCTATAACGTCAATGTAACCATCATAATCTCTTGATTCGGATTTAGGAATATACAAAGTATTATGGCTGATTTCAAACCATGATTTAGAATTCTTTCCATTCTCAAATCTGCTAAGATGACTAGACATAATGTCCTCGGAGTCAACAATAAACACCTTGAGCAAGTCAGATTCTCTATTGGTTATTTTGATGAGGAAACGAGTATCACCAACCCATTTCACCTCAGTGATCAACCTGTCCTCGTTTGAAATATTTTCATCGTTGTAAAATGGATCCTCAGATGGTAGGCTCTTAGTTCTTGAGTTTTTCAAGTCAAAGACAACCAAGTCAACAACAGGATTAGGGAAACCAGGCTTTGGGTACTTGATATTCCTTAGCTCCGGGTAAACGTCATTCTCTCTTTGAACAAAGTATGGAATAGGGAAAGTAGGAACAGAAGTGTCGTTGGATCTAATAATAGCAATATACTCAGAATTTGGAGACCACCACATTGCAGTATCGCTTTCAAAGACCTCTTCTTCGTAGACCCAGTCTGGTTTTCCATAAAAAATTTCATCACCTCCATCATAAGTGACCTGAGTGACTACAGGTTTATAAAAGTTGCTAATATCTTTGACATAGACATTATTGTTGAGGATAAATGAGACTTTATTTGAATCCGGAGACCATTTGGCCAAGGATATATGTTTGTTCAATTCCAAATCTTTTTCATATAAAGGCTGTAAATGATGTTCAGGAATGTGGTAAAGGAAGTAAGTTGCGAAGAAGGAATGTCTCCAGTTATGAATTTTATCACAAATGAGAAGAGCGTATTGTAAATTGTCACTAAAGACGATGTCTTCGATAGAATAGTTAGTTCCCTCGTGCTCTATTTCATTGCCGGAGAACAGCACTTTTTCGAAGGAACCATTACTCAGGGTTTTTTGGATGTAAACTGAGTCCTCGATAAGGATGTAATCACCTGAATCGTTTTTGAGGGATGTTTCGGTTTGTATCCATTGTATTTCTCTGCGTTCAACATCGAATGTTCCATTTCTGATAAGACCAATATTTAATGGAGTCTTTCCAGAGCTGCTGAAATGTTCATAAGGATCAATGGACCCTGCTAGCTGATGACTTTTTTGAATGTCTTTGAGTAAACTGTGATTGTAAAATGTCTTGTTAATAAGTTGCAATAGAAGCACAGCTCCGTATATGAGAACAAGAGTCACAATACTGAGGAATCTGAAATAGTGCCAACGAGGAGCTGCTTTAACACCATTATGATGTTCCTTTTTGGGAGAAAACATATGTTCTTCGAACATTCTGTTCTTTTGTATATGTTTGTCCCTTTAGCTTGTTATAGTTTCTATCCAATATAACAACAAGTAGATAAAGAAAAAACGTCAAAAAGGGGGGAAACATGGTGATAATTTTTATCCGTTTGCTCTACCTTGAGCCGCCCCTGCACTCTGCTTCTTTAATTAGGTTCAATTAATCCCAAAACGGAATCTCACCATTTTAGGAATTTTGTAAACAGACCGGGCAACTGCAATCAATGTGTGATATGATGAAATTGCTGTGGATAAACCACCAGGAGAACATCTTTTGATTGGAGGGGAGACACAGTTCTTGATCCTATATTGGATACCAAATGGTTCAATGATGGTTGTAATGATGTGTTTGTAAAAAAGAATTACCTAAAAAAGTGGTTCTGTTTCATCAGAATGAGAAATTAAATTACTCTATTATTTGAATCTATTGAAAAAGCCAAAGGAAAAATTAAAACCAATCAGTTACATGTATTTGTAGTATCTTCAAAGGTGCAAGAAACCCCTTCTTATCTCAATTATCCCTTAACTACTCAATTGTTGCCCTCACCCCTTTCTCCTGTAGTCGTTATCGTGGCTAAGCTCATTGACATTAACATATAAATAGATAACCACCTTTATTATCTTGACTATAATCCATGCAGGTCTCTCAAAACCCCTGAATTATGAACATTCTATTCCCTTATCAGACAGTATCAAGATTGTTGTTTGCCCGGACGTCAGGGATACATTTTCAGATTCAAATGTAGAAATATCCGTGGTGGGAAGAATAACTCCGGAGAATCTCCGGTCGGAAAATCTTGCCCCAGGCGCGAGTGACTGCACCCTTCATTTTTTAGGTGTATATATATATGTAGCAAAAGACATTTGGTCTGAATTGGATCTCCGAATCATTATACTATTAAATAACTTTGATTTGTTATTTCCAGACATTTTTCAGAATCAACAATATCAATTGATCACAGAACACTCCCCAAAATGACTCAACAAAAGGTGGCTATTATCGGAACAGGAATTTTTGCCACAAACGCTCATCTTCCAACTCTGGAGAAGTCTGAGTACTTCGTTCCATATTCGTGTTACAACAGAACAAAGGCTAAGGCAGAAGCGTTTGCCAAACAGAGCAGTTCAATCAAAAAAGTTTACGATCAATTAGAAGATGCTTTTGAAGATCCTGAGGTGGATATCGTGGATGCTTTACTTCCTGTTCAGTACAACCTCGATGTCGTTAAACTTGCTGTGAAACACAAGAAAAACATCTTCTTTGAAAAGCCAATTGCTGCCAATTTACAACAGGCCAAGGAAATTGTTGAGTTGTCCAGAAAGCATCCAGATGTTGTGATAGCAATAGCAGAGCATTGGTGCTATTTCAAAGCAATTCCCCAACTAAAGGCCGCAATCTCCAAAATCGGAAAGGTCTATTCCTTCACCTTCAACTATACTGGTCCTTTCAATTTCGATAGCAAGTATCTAGCCACCCCATGGAGAAAGGATCCAGAGCATATTGGTGGTTTTCTATCAGATGGAGGTGTTCACCCACTTGCCTTATTGACTAGTGTTGTTGGTAAGATTGAGACAATTTCAGCCCACACCAAGCAGATTAGAGAACAAAGTGGAACTGATGATATTGCTTATTCTCTTGCCACCACAGAATCAGGAGTGATTGGAACTTTCACATATGGTTCTGCTTTTGGAAATACTCCTAAGTCCTGTTACTTCCAGATTTTAGGTGACAATGGCTCTGTCTTCCTTGACTTTAGCCCAGACCGTGACGAAACTATCACTGTCAGAACCGGTGGCTTAACACCTGAAACTAAGCTATCGACTGAAGAAATAGTCATAAAGGATGAAAACAGGTCTACTGAGAAGGAGTTCGAAGCTTTAGGGGAGGCAATTACAACCGGAGACAAATCTAAGATTCTATCCACTCCTGAGTTCACTTTCCATCATTTAGCTATTGTGGATGCCATCCTCAAGAGTAGCTCAAATGGTGGGGAGCAAGTAAAGGTTACTGATGTTTAAATTGTTATCTAATAGTTAGATTATATCTCAATCAATGTATTATAACTATTTATGTACCTGTAATTATTAGTTTAGAGCCTTGTGATTGAGTATGTTCTTTAAAGTCCTTAGTCAGATTCATATTCCAGGCTTTCGGACTGCTCATCAAAGTCTCCTAGCCACTTCCTGATGATCACCAACACTGCAGCTGACAGAATACTGAAGCCCAGCATAAGAACTAACATCATATTGGAATATTCATATAGTCTAGCAACATCTGCTGGCCATCCACTATATAATGCGTAAGTTGCCGTAACAGAACCCAAATTTCCCAGTCCTGAGACAAGGGCAGCTGAAACTGCTGAGCCAACATCTCCATATCTTTTGGTCATAATTTCAGATGACATGGCCATAGTAATAGGAACAGTTGGACCAAGTCCAAAACCTGCAATCAATAAACCACCATATCTGCTCCAAGAGTTGGATGCATAGGTAGTGACAATCATTCCAACAATAATGATGACGGTGGAGAACGAAAAGAATACAGGTCTGTACTTCTTGAACTTGTCTGCAAATGGAGTCACAATCAAAATTCCAGCCAAATCAAATAGCCAAATAGGAGCATACAATAAGGAAACATCAATACCTGATAAATGACTGTTATTAGCCTTGATTAGGGTTGTCGCAAAAACAGCCAAACCAAACCCGGTTCCAACCACACCAAAATACATCATCACCAAAGGCCAGGTTCTAATATCTGTGATAATAGCAACTATATCTTTCCACCCCCAAGTGATTTTCTTATATCTGGATGCCATATCTGCTCTATGAATCTGTCTCTGAGTAGGAGAAAGAGGTTGAGGAGACTTGAAGAGTTTAGTAATCGATTCTGGGAGAATCCTGTCTATGGTAGACTCGTATTTCAGTCCAGAGAGATGCAACAAATATTCCGGTCTATCAGGAAGCCACCAGATTAGTGTAAATCCAACAAACACTGTTATGACACCGTAGACTATGTAAAGCCATTTCCAACCTTCTAATCCATGAGTACCATCCATTTTCTGGAACCCTGCTGCAACCAAACCAGCGGCAGATGCACTTAGTTGAGCAGCAGTGAAGTAGTAACCAATTCTCCTTGCTGTTCTGTGTTCTGGATACCACAACGAGATGTAGTAGGACATACCAGGCCATGTTCCAGCACCACACACACCACTGATGAATCGAATAGCTATGATACCTGAAGCATTAGTAAGGGCAGCATAACAAGCGTAGACTAGACCAACACTGATGACGATTCTGCTCAGCCAGACCTGAGGTGACAATCTAGTCATTACCAGGTTCATAGGTAGATCAAAAAGGATATATCCCACATAGTAGAGCGCCGATGCAGTGGAGGTATCATGTGCAGTTAGATCTAAAGTGGCCATCAGTGAGTGATTTTTCTCATAATTCATGGTGAGTGTGTTACCATAGGCAGACGATCCAAACGATGTCAAAAAGTAGAGACACCATAGAGCAGGAATGATACGAAAGTCCAAAGACCTATAGATGTGATCCAACTCTTTTTCTGTTCCCACCAGATGTTCTTCTGTGGCAGAAACAGATTCCAAGTCTTCATCCTTACGACTAACGGGGAACTCCTTGTGGCCCCTTTCTTCCATACTTCTAGTGCTCTCCATTACCAACAGATATAATGATTTGTAGCTAATATAATAGATAATCAAAAAGAATACAACTTGAAAGAAGGAAATAGGTTTTGAAATATATAGATTGTTGCTAAATGCAAAAGTAGGGATATTTATAAAGGGCAGCAAAATGGAAAATCTCGCTCTGAAGTTCTCAAGTGACCCAACTTTTAATTTTTTTGGCGTCCAACACTGATAAAATGAATCATCTTGAATCATTTTGTTGCGGCTGAAGCTTGTCTGAAATTTTTCAAAATCGGCACCTATCATCAATTAAACTCTGCATGCTCTTGTGATTGACTCAACTTTGCAGAAACAACAATCCTTTTGAGAGCTAATATGAACCAACATTTTTGTCTCGGATTGCTTGGGCCCGATTCTGGCTCTATATACGTACCAGAAAAGTAGTCTTGCTGCACCAACAAGTGACCCAACGAGATTGTTGATGATGCTGTTGCTCCAGAATAATCTTCCAGAAAAGGTAATATGACACATCTGATCCAACTCAGATCATATATTCAATAGTAATGGAATAGCCCAGTTTCATCTTTCTTTACAAATTGCGCCTCATGACTCTTCATGACTCCTTTCAATGGTGGATATATTGAACCAGAAGGAACAGTTGCAAACAATCTAAGCACAAAATGCTACTCACTAGAGATGGTGTGAAGTTATAGGCTAGATTAACAGTGAGAATATATTATGATTACACAAAAAAACTGAAAAAAAGATATTACTCTCGTCAAATAAAGTTACAGAAGAGAAACAATTACATTGAATATTATACAGCGCAACACTGGAACATTTAACAGATCGACCAACCACCAAATAAAAGCTGCATTAACGAGATTGTTTGAATAAAACCACTCCTACTCTTGACTCCATCTCTTTTGGAAAAGGCTCCGGTATTTCAGCAACAAATACCAAGTCCGGGGAGTTGGAACTGATATTCAACACATCGAGATATCTCAAGAGCAAGTCCCTTGTGTTCTCTTGAAATGGGTGACAGTCGAGATCCACCAGCTCTTTCCAAGGCTCATTATCATCTTTGGATGCCCGTTGCAACTTGTGGAGATCTATGCGCAAATATTTGTAAACAGGGTCATTGTATATCACGGCCTTGAACATGGTCCCCCTTTCCTCGTCTTCGGGAGAAATGAAATCAGTTTTTGTATTGTAGTATACCTTTCCGTCTTCAAATGTTATTGTATGAGATCCAAATGTTACCCCAAGACCGAGCATGTCGGAGTTTTCCAGCTCCATCAACATGCCACTGAGCCCATATGGAGATCCTGTCAAGTTCAGTCGACAATTATGTTGATACATGAACAGCTTTTCGGCCATTTTTCTTAATATTCGGCTGGAACTTGTATTATCATTGGAAAGTGTATCTGTGTTCGCTGCTGTACACACCTATATTGAGATTTGGTACAGGAGATAATCTATATCTCAACAACAAAAGTCCCCCACGCTTGATGATGAATATCAACTTTTAGAGCGAGAAGCAAAGACACGATTTTTCAAGCGAATGACGTAAGCAGATACCAATATTTGGTTATCACACATTCTTGTTCATTTTCGCTGAAAAATTTGAGTTACCCAAAAGCGAATGAATTACACTGAAAAGTCTCAAAGACTCTCAATGCTGGAAACGGAAGGGTTCTTGTAGAACAAAATATACAACATCCAGCAGAGAAAACAACCAACCTCTGTATAAAACATATAATAAAAAGATGTTCAGAAGGGAAATAAAGTCTGTTTTTGGAGGGTTTGTTAGATTCAACTCGACTCTCTCTCCTGTCGCTAGAGACCCAAAATTGACGACTGTTTTTCCATCATTGAATGATGTCAAATTGGATCAGCTGTATGGTAAGACATTTAAAGACGCATATTTTATTCCAAGAACCACCAAAGGAAACCTTCCAGTGTACAAGAGGATCAAAAGTCAGGCAACATACACAGAAATAAAGAGAATTCAGGGCAGTATAACGAAACTTAGAGATGACATTCAGCAGCTTTTTCCAGAAATCAACAAGAATGATTTTGTTTGCATTATGCAAAGCTCTACGATTAGAATTAAGGGTGATATAACCGGAAGATTGAAGAATCTTCTTTCGGAGAAGTTTTAAAGCAACAGGAATTTGACTGATTCTCTCGGGCGAGGCTGATCATCGAGATAAAATTTCCCTTATTTGACCGAGAGTTAGAGTCCACAGACATTTTTGTTCTGGATATTATGCTTTTTTGTGACAGTGGAATGGTCAGGAGGTAGATTCCCTTTCATGTATGTGTATATATATATCTGCTGTCCTCTGTATGTAGATGGAGAGGGTATACGACTTATAAATATCGATTTAATATTTAGTGATGTAGAGATGTTTCACATGCAAATATATGTAGCTTGTCATTTCAGAGGGTTCATATTAGTTGAAGGGGAAACAAAACAAAGCTTCGAAACAGGTTCAATTAGGTGTCAGAAAAGCACGCACAAGGTGGCGAAGTGAGATTGTTCACCTAATGGAGAAATAGGGTTGATACTATTGTGGAACTAGAATATGTCTTCGTTCATCTCCCTCGAAAGACTAATGTCTGATAGTTCCAACGAAACCACTGGAATGTCTAATTCTCAAGGGCCCAGGAAGATATCTACGGCCCCTGAGGAATATCAGAATGAAAACAGCATAGGTGAGCAGGTAGCCGAAGTGCCTAATTACAAGTCTTTGGCGGACGTGGGCCCTCTAGAGGATACGGGACTCAGAGAAACAAGAGCAAACGAAACTCAAACTAAAACGCAATCTCCGAACAAGACAGTGTTTCCCCCCCATCGAAGAAGTGGTAGACTATCAATATTCCCTTTCAATGGAGCACCTACGGATATTTCTGCTGGAGGAAGTTCTCCTACAAATGAAGAGAAACATCCTTTCCAAAAGAAATTACTACAAGGTTTAAGAAGGGCTACTACTAGAGAGCATCACAGCCATCGTTCCTCGATCGCCAATTTAGATCAGAAGGATCATTCTCACGAACTGGACTCTATGAGTCTCAAGAAAACAGAACAACTAATAAATTCGCTTATTGCTGGTTATCCAGTTGCCCTCAACTTGTCAACATATTTCATGCGTGATGAACACGGCGTCAGAAGAGTTCCAATGTTCCTCCAACTTTTGAGTTTATCATTGACCGATATAACCTCACATACACACACAAAAAAAAGGAGATATAAAATTGATTTAGATTATGCTCTAGGGAATAATCTTCTGAGGTGGTCTCTCGAAAAATCATCTAAAGACATAGCAAATCTTCATAATAAGCTCAGACTTCAATTGTTACAAGAAAATGTCCTATCAAAAGGTCACAAAGAATTTGAATTACCAAAATTCCCAAAATATAGAAACCAGCATCTGTATTCAAGGCGAAAAAATCCCTCGTCAAAACCAGATCCTACAAGTGCGTCAAATACCTCTGCAATTCAAGCCCAACATGATGAAGAACATGAAACTGGTGTCCGTAGCGTTTCGAATGCATCAGAAATAGTTGAAGGCAGAACAACTGATGAAAGCTCAGACAGTGATGAAGACTCTTTAAGTTCTGCTCCTTCAAGTGGAAGGCGTCATAGATTTTTTAGAAGAAATAAGACTTCGGAGTTAATTGCAAATGAGAACTACCGAGACGAACTTCAGGAATACCTTGAAGAATTGTTCAAAAGATTAACTCTAAGGGCACAAGCAAATAGAGTTTTTCAATTTTTTGAATTGTCTCCTATTGGTGTATTATTATCTCATGAAAGTGGAAGGAAACGGAAAGAAGGTTATTTGATAAATAAGACAACTGCCAAAGCCCAAGGATGGAAAGTGGGTCACATAAGAGCCAGAGATTTAAAGGCAATGGTTGAAAGACACACAGCCAAGTGGTTTATACTTGGTCACAGCTATATAATGTATGTGGCAGATATAAACTCTACGACACCATTAGATGTCTTCATAATTGATAAAGAATTCAAGATGACATTATCGGGATTTGGTGATACACCTATTACACTTCATAATGTCACTGAGTTTTTGAAGCAACAACAAAAAACGGAGGACGATGACGATGAAGATGATGAAGATGGAGCGTTAGAAGATATGGCCAGTAAAAGTAACAAATCTTATTTGTCCTTGACACTTGAGAATTCTGAAAGGAAATTGAGTGTTATGGGAAAATCTGCAAATCAGATGAAGAAGTGGTGTTTGGCAATAAGTGAGATGACGAATGAGTCTGTATGGTCTAAAAAACACAGATTTGATAGTTATTTCCCTATACGTAAGAATGTGTTTGCTCAATGGTTTGTGGACGCAAGGGATTATATGTGGGCTGTTTCGTCTGCAATTGAAATGGCTAAGGATGTCATATATTTACATGGTTGGTGGGTCAGCCCTGAACTTTATTTAAGAAGACCAGGAAATGGTAACCAAGAATGGAGACTTGATAGACTTCTCAAAAGGAAAGCAGAACAGGGTGTTAAAATATTTGTCATTGTGTACAGAAACGTTGGTAACACGGTTGTCACAGACTCTTTGTGGACAAAACACTCGCTGTTGGATCTTCATGAGAATGTTTATGTTCTTAGATCTCCTAACCAGCTAATGCAAAACGTCTATTTCTGGGCACATCACGAAAAATTAGTCCTCATTGACCATGAAATTTGCTTTTTAGGGGGGGTTGATCTTTGTTACGGACGTTATGATACACCTGATCATTTGTTGACTGATGATGCCTCTTATGCATTTGAATCTCAAGTTCCACCAGGAGTTGCTGCAGAAAACGGTGCTATGGACTACCAAATATTCCCTGGAAAAGATTATTCAAACCCCAGGGAAAGAGATTTTGTTGATTTGAATGCACCATATGATGATGTGAATGATAGACAGACTGTCCCTAGAATGCCATGGCATGATGTTCACATGGTTTCTTCTGGTCATTTAGCTCGTGATTTATCTAGACATTTTGCACAACGTTGGAATTATCTGTTGAGGCAGAAAAGGCCTTCCAGACCTACCCCATTGTTATTGCCACCAAGAGATTTTACTGATGAAGAAATAGAAGATTTAGGACTAGAGGGAACTTGCGAAATTCAAATTTTAAGATCTTCGTGTTCTTGGTCATTGGGAATTCAGGAACCTGACCAAAGTATCCAAAATGCATATTTGAAGCTGATAGAAAGTAGTGAGCATTTTATTTACATCGAGAATCAGTTTTTTGTCACCACACATGAACATGAAGGAGTAGCAGTTAAAAACCGAATTGGAGATGCTCTAGTTGAGAGAATTATCAGAGCGCACAGCAACCGAGAGGTTTGGAAAGCTGTGATTGTGATTCCATTGATGCCTGGATTCAAGGGTCAAGTTGATAGTAAAGAGGGATCATCTATAAGAGTGATTATGCAATGCCAGTATATGTCAATTTCGATGGGTGAGACTTCGATTTTTGCAAGGTTAAGAAGAGTTGGTATCCCTCCCGAAGACTACATTCAGTTTTACTCACTAAGAAAATGGGGATACATCGGCAAAAAGCGATTACTAGTCACTGAACAGCTTTATATTCATGCTAAGACTATGATTGTGGACGATCGTATTGCCATAATAGGATCTGCTAACATTAACGAAAGATCAATGAGGGGAACCAGAGATTCCGAAATATGTGCAATAATAAGAGATAAAGAGATGGTTGATACAGTTATGGATGGAAAACCTTATAAAGCGTGTAAATTTGCGCACAGTTTGAGAATGCGTCTTATGAGAGAGCATTTGGGAGTTGATGTTGACTTGCTAGATTTAGTGGAAAGACGGTTTTCCCAAATCGAGAAATTTGCATCTTCCAAAGATGGTTTGAAAGCATCCACTTTGACATCAACTTCAGGAGATAAAGCTTTATCTGCTATGGTTGAACTTGGAACAAGATATGTCCTAGGTTTGCATGAAGGAACTCCTCGTTATAAGTCCATACTAACCAACCACCTTCATTCGGGAGAAAAGTTGACAAACCAGATGTACGAATTTTTCAAATCGGATAAGGCTAATCTACAAGCTGATGATCTCGATCAAATACCTTTTGTATATTCTTTCAACCACAGAGCAGGCGATGCAAATGCTGGTATTCGAGAAAAGAAAACCTTCTCAACTGATTCCAGAGTTACAGATCAATCACACAGAAATGAGGTTAATGGGTTTGGTGGTGATAATTTCCACTCAGCTTATTTTGTCCACTCAAAATTGAAGATTACGGAGAAAATGAAGGAATGGTCAAAATTATCGAGGGATGATGATTCACCCTCACCTCAGTCTCTGCCTAATATTGAAGACGTTCTAGAGTTTTTAACTGAGAATGATAAACAAGTTCCAATTGATATGTTGAATAGAGAGAGATGGGATGTACTCAAACGACTCCATTATTTACATAAGTTGATGAACAAAAAGAAGGCCGAGTTCCATAACTTGAAAGCTAACACTAAGGATGAAATTACCAATGTTAATTCTGGTACTGAGGGTAGTGGATCTGACGGTAGTGGGTGTGAAGGTTTAGATAAAACCTTGCGTATGTCGGCACTAAGTCTGACAGATGCCGAAGTGGAGGACTTTGATAAGTACTCATTACCTCAAACCTCACAGAATTTCATTGATCCATATTCATTTGCAGATCCGCTTGATATTGACTTCTACGAGGGGCTGTGGATGCCCCAAGCTTTACGAAACACAATGATATATCAGCTAGTTTTCCATGTTCAGCCAGATAATGCGGTACAAACATGGTCGGATTACAAAAACTTCCAGGAATTGAAAGAGGCTTTTACTCTTTATCAGAAGTTATCAAGGGGAGCATCATCTCCGGGTGACCTGAAGTCGGAACGTCGTGGAGAGACGCCTCCGATGAAAGACGAAGGAGGATCTCAAGATACCCAATATTATGATATCAATAACGAATCATCTGCTACTGGCAATATCATGTCTCAACCTGATCTGACTCCTGGAATGGATGACAAATTTGAGGAGGTTAGAAATACCATGAGGAGATCTAAAATTGCTCAGTTGGATCGGTTTCAACGACAGGGTGCAGCTGGTCTAGGTTTCAATGGTCCATTGAATGACTCGAAAAATCCTCATATGGTTGGACTTCAAGGAATTTACGACTACGAGTCTTCAGAGAAACTGCTCAAGTTGATAGGTGGAAATCTTGTGATTTTCCCTACTCGTTGGCTGAAAAAAGAGGTGGAAAGCTCCAATTGGTTTTATACTGCTGATAAGCTTCCTCCTGTTCAAATTTATAATTGATCGTACAATAGTTATTCTTCTGCTTTCAATAAATCTTTGCTTATCTACTACTACAATAGAGTCTATTATGGCCAATGTATAGAGTCCTCGGGAAGTTCCACGGCTTTTTTATTTTTATGTATCACACTACCCTCCTTATCTGCTTCCCTAGAAGATTTTCTATTGTTAAGGAGTTGGGCTTATCAGTTGTTGACTGACGTGCTGTGGAGGTTTTGGTAGATGAGAATTGTTGACATTGGCGATGATTTTTGACATTCAACGAGTTAATATAGATGATACGGAGATCTGTTGTTTCTAGCAGAAACTTTATTAGATTGTTTTAATAAGTAATTGGTTAAACAAGGTTTGTCAGATGAGTGCTTTTAGAGAGTCGTGATTGACTGAATTGGGATACAAATTTGATGGAGATTTCGATGGATTCGAAACATCGGCCGATGATACTGAAACCTTCCAACTCGGAATCAAGCATGGAAGTGAGAAATTTTGGTACGCCAAAACCAGAAGGAAACACCCATGACAACAGATCTGGAGCTGCTTCACAGCATTTGTCTGAAAGACGAGGCAGACACTTCCAGATTCCAAAAAGATACGAGTATCACAAAAACATACCGAACTCGAAGGATACTTCTTTGGTAAGAATGAATGGACAGACAGGCAACAGTTCAGGACTGTTCAGTCCAGCACATGCGGTAGGAAAACTCAAGAGAAGAGACGAGTCTGTGCGATCGAATCCTTCTGTTACTTTGAGACGAACACAATCGCCGTTGGTTCGTGTCAGAAGTAACACTAGTGATCAACATTACGATTTGAAAAAGACCAGTTCTTCCACTTTTTTACCGAACATTACCTATGGAAATTCAGGAAACAACAAAAATCACATACTCAATGCATACAACGACTCAAAGGTTTTCGATACCGTGGTGCCATCAAAAAGAAACACCCCATATAACTATATATTTGATAACAAGCCATCCTCGGACCAATCATCGTTGAACCTAACGTCTGAAGATGCGATCAAAGATACAAGGAAGAACATATCGATAGCAAAGCCAATACCCAAAGATTCTGAGGTGCCTATGTTCAACTCATCTATATCTAAAATCAACTACTATCAAAGCCATGAGTCTCCTATATCGAGATTGATGGATCAACATCGCTCCTCTATGACTGATGATGCTCTTATATCAGAGAGCATTAAGAGGGAAGACTACATGTCTTCTACTGATAACATAACGAAGTCCAGGCTTCATAAACCAGACATGTTGAACAACTCTTCCGACACTTCGGATGATTCAGATGATGATACAACTACAGTTCTTACTGGATTAGATAATGAACTACTAAAAGAACAGACAGATCCCATGAATCCATATATGGAGTCTCTGTCCGATGGGGATAACCTTGGACAAGTTCCTCTTATTTCCCAGGTCGCCAGCATTCCAATGAGAACTCAGCATAGACAGCTTGCAATTAAGGATCTGATAGTGGAAAAACATCCTGCTGGAAGTGCTTGGTTTGAATATGGGTCAATGGATCAGTCGAGAGACCAAAGCTCAGAATTGGAGAACTCTGTTGAAGATGGCAAAGCTTTGAAAAAGGAAAGTATCTGGGCGAAAGTTAGCGTCGAACAGAGAAATAAATACGAGCAGATCTCCAATGATTTGCGGAAACTGGGTCTCTTCAACAAAAGACCAATGATAGACTCTATAAATCGATACGTTGAGACCGAGAACCGAAACCCTACCAGCGGAAAATTCAGAACAACTCTTCTATCGGAAAATAGCCATAGAACATATATAGATTCGACTGGTCATTTCCGTGCGGGAGCTGGAAGGAACACTGTGGAAAGTCTCTGGGACAGTGCAAATGAGAGGTTCAGAATATCTACTGAATAAATAGCAATGGGACCCTGCGTTGTTTTCCATGGCATAAAAGATCCTGAACACAAATAGATCACTATAATAAAAATACATATTTAATAATGTCAATCTGCGAGATTCAAGCAACATATTTTATTTAAATACCCAATAGTAACGTATAAAACTGGTTATTGGTGAGGAGAGTCCTCCAAAAGAGATCTTCCTTGCTCAGAAGAGCCACTGGAGTCAACACGACGACCGTCTACCAATAAAACGAAGAACAAAATCCATGTTAGTCTGGAACGGACGTTTGTCAAACTTTAAACCCCAATTGGTGACAAAAACACCTATTTTATGCCTTCTTACCTTTTTTCTGTGACTTTATTAGAACATTTCCAATGAATATACCAACTAGTGACACTCCCAAACATAATAAAAACACTGGAATCTTGATAGCATACTCTCTAGGTAAGAAGAACTTTTGCAAGAAGTTATCTGGCTCCAAGAAAGGTAGAATAAAAGTCCATATTGTATAGTAAACGAAGATTAAGTTGGCCAGCAACAGCATAGAGAGACCCACAGGTTTGTCAAGAGACTAGATCATTTAGGGAAAAAAGCCCTTGTTTGTTAGTAAACATAATCTTTTCAAGGGTACAATCCATATTCACTATCCACTTACCATTTTATACAATTATATGACTCAATTATGGTTTCAATCACACCAATTAACCCTGTTTATAAGCACAGATCTGTTTCTCTCCCTAAATATATTTTGATTCATCCTAGTTGAGTATTTGCGTGTTCGTTTTCTCGAGCACACATCAACTCCCCAAAATCCTTCTGGTGCACGGATGCGATTTCCCCAGATTATCTTTAATACCCCTTAGTTCCTTCGTATTCGGATACAATACTCTATCATTCAAATTCGTAACAGAACTCTTGATTCCTCATTCAAATAATCATTTACTCATCATTATACAGACTACAACAACTATGCAGTTATATAAAAAAAGCGACAATATTCACAATCCTCAAAACAGATCAACCGACAAACTCTATGATGTCGTCTAGCGAACGATGTTGGTCATAAATAAATGAAATCTGGTCATCATACGGTATCATATGAATATGATTCCAATGGAACTTAGAAATATTCAGTACCTCTATTTTTTCATCATTTATCCTTTCAGAGTGATATATAAGCCCTGGAGTCAAAATAAAATCATTCTTATCTCCAACAGTCAACTTCTGTGTTTCAAGATTTTCATGCAAATTCTGGATAATTGCAAATCGCATAACCATATGACCAACTAATCGAAACTCTAGAAATTCTAAACATCGAACATATTTGGTTTTTGAGCAAGCTTGAAACTTGCTTCGTAATCTGGCATAGCAATGGGCTCGTGAGTTCTTATACGTCCTGATTTCCTGTCCATTCATAATGAAATATTGATAACCTGTTGGTTGAAATGCATTTTCCAGATCAATCATTCCATCAGCACTCATAAAGTCGTTATATGTATCTCGTAATTTCTTTATAGAGCTGACTTTCCTTTGTAACTTAGCTCGAAGAATGCGATGACCCTCGTTTGTGATGTCAAACTTCCATTTTCCTGCTTGTTTCCAGAAATCACGCTCGTATTGCTGGCCAACCTCATAATCAGCAAACCACAAACAATCAGATATACTCTTCATTGTCAATCGATTACCAATGGTAGAAATACCCTTGGCTTTGACATCTCTGACCCATGGAAAACCAAGATCTCTAGAAAAACAGCATGTTTCTTTGACACATCCAAGTTTCTCGATAATACTGCAAGCATTCAGTAACATATGGAAAGGAATTGAGGATATCTTTTTCAAAAGGCGATATTTTTTGAATAATGCACGGAAGTGATTCAAGAACTCTTGTATCAATCGACGGATTTGGGGAATCATATCTCTAGGAAGGTTATCAAGGGATACAATTTGAACATAACAATTCAGTTGAAGCATTAGAGCTGCGATCTCGCTCAGTTCAGCTGAGCGTGCTGAATCAGAGCCGTAAGTAACATAGTAAATAGCAAAAAATAATTCATGGATCGTTTTCCATGACGATGTTCGTAAAGAAGGTAATGTTTTCAAATTGAATAAGGATCGAACTGTTGTGGAGTACATTATTGTAGGAAATTTAGCCAAGGCCTGCTTGAATAAATCCAATCTTTCTTTATAGATATGAGCTTCTTTCATCAATAATGACGAATAGATACCCTTTGCAAATATGTTATCAAAGAGATGAGTTGTGAAGTCAGCAGGAAAGGAATCTGGGACCTGGATGGTTGGTATTTCAGCAAACGTCGTGACTCCATTACTTATGTCCCATTTCGATGTATCGCTGCCCTTCATTGCAGAGACCATCGATGCTGTTCCAGCAAGATCACCTCCAACGATAGTTACCGTATGTGCACGGGAAATCACTGTAGTATTATCCTTTAAAAGAACAGAAATCCCATTTAAAGATAGATCCTTTAGATCCTCTATTAGGGGATATAAAAAATACTCTATTTTGTCCTTAGCAGTCAAAGAAGGCATCACCATACACACATGTACAGACTCCTCTCTCATTCTGAGATCTTCAGAGAGATTATTGATGACAATGGAGACAAGAACAATATCATTATCTCCCAAAACCACGTACGGTTCAATCATCACGGTCAAACAGAGATCATAGAACCCCACACAACTGGGATACAAACCTTGGATTATGGATCCATCACATATTCCATCGTATCTGTCACTTTGTTCAAGAATTGGTCTGATTTGAGCACGAGATTGCGGATTTGCCAAAATAGTGGCCAACAGAGGACGAATCGAGTTAAAAACTAGATGAAAAGATGGATCCCGTTTGCAATTGCAAACAGGACAGAATTGAAGCTCCGAATATTCCTTGGTATAGGCGACACATTTATTTCGACAAAACTGAATTATGCTGGTCGATTGAAACCCCATATTCCACCTCTTGAGAGTAGAGGAACAGATGGCCCTGACTTCAATGCTGCGAGACTGGCCTCGTCCCTTGATCTTTCTATAGATCTTGTCAAAGTTGTCGTAGGATAATCCTCCATTTTGTGTGAGGAAAAACAACTCCCTTCGAACCGGATTCTCAAGATCATTTCTCTGGATCACCTCATTCAACAGATCCGAGATACCGGTATAGTCACTGCTGAAAACCCTCTCTTGGTGTCCATTTTGGTTTCCATCTTGGTGTGCATCTGAAGAAGTTTCCAACACCTTAAGATCAAAATCCAGATCCATCTCCATCTTGCTACTGTTGTCACGACCATTTATTTCGTCCAGATCATCTAGAAAAATCGTGGTGTCTCGAGTCCTGTCCGCAAACATCGGACTACTCACCACCATTGTGCTTGCATACGATTGATCCTGATCTGCAATCCCCATTATGAACTCAATTCTGACTCAATTGACCTATAATGTAGTATTGCAATCGCATTTGACTGCTTTTTGCACCACAATTGTCTGTATGTTTTCCATCTTGTATTCTGGTTTTCCTCTTGTTCCCCCTTCAAACGCCCTCTAGTTCCCTCTGATCTCCTCCACATCATCATACATATACTTAATCAGATCAAATCCTGCTTATCACAACAAAAACAAGATCGCGATTTGAGGTTACCCGGCCGCATTTAGGATCTCTCTCACACAGAAAACTACAAAAACCAACTTTTTTTCTTTCTCTTTCTCCTCTCCTCCTCGGTTCCGCAGCCCCAAATTTCCGTTTTGCTGTCTCGCATGGTTTCATGTGGCGAGCGCCGTCCGCCGTCCGCCGTCAGGGGCTGTGGCGGCTGGAACGGGACCCGGAGTCTGGAAATGGCAGAGATTAGTAAAACGGTCCAATCAATTTTGCTTCTGGCAATAACCAATATATAAAGAGGAGGGCTTCCAGCAATTGACAGGCAAATTCGAAGTTGTACATATAATTGAGTCAAATAGACACTTGTCAGGTACCAATAATACATTGTAGTACATTTATCTGAACTTTCAGAAACCAATTTGCAGAATATCCTTTGAAAAATGTCCTTATTGAGAACCGCTGCTAGATCATCGTTGAACAGAATCTCCTCTGTTGGAACCAATGGATTTGCTCTCGGAGCCGTCAGAACCAAGGTTTCTCTTCCAGACTTGAAGTGGGACTTTGGTGATCTCGAGCCATACATCTCCGGTCAGATCAATGAGTTGCACTACACCAAGCACCATCAAACCTACGTTAACGGCTACAACACTGCTATTGAACAGCACGCAGAAGCAAAGGCCGCAGGTGACGTCAAGAAGACCATCGAATTGCAGCAACACATCAAGTTCCATGGTGGAGGATTTGTTAACCACTGTTTGTTCTGGGATAACTTGGCCCCAGCAAAACAGGGTGGTGGAGAGTTGCCAGCCGCAGACTCTGCCTTTTCCAAGAAGGTTATCGAGCAATATGGTTCCTTTGACAACTTGAAGGCCCTTACCAACACCAAGCTTGCCGGCATCCAGGGTTCTGGATGGGCTTTCATTGTCAAGAACACTGAAAATGGTGCTATCGAAGTCATCCAGACCTACAACCAGGATACTGCCACTGGTCCATTGAAGCCATTGGTTGCTATCGATGCCTGGGAACACGCCTACTACCTTCAGTACAAGAATGTCAAGGCTGACTACTTCAAGGCCATCTGGAACGTCATCAACTGGGCAGAGGCTTCCAAGAGATTTGACGCATAAGTCATTGGACTCTGTCTGTTTGAGATGAGCTCTCACTATTCTATACATTGGTAACCTGAATTTGACTTTCATAACTTTTCCATTATATACGTACTTTTTCAAGCTGGATTATATATTATGGATGCAGACAACTATATTCCATCACACTATACATAAAGGCTGTCAAGCATGATATATGATTAAATTCTGATTATTGTAGGAGGTACTGTCAATTGTTATCTACAGGACAGCACCAAACCCAAAAGCAACCTTAATGGAGGTGATGTAGTATTCTTCAAAGTTATCACGCACAATTTCTTCTTCTCCAATAGGAACTCCGTCAAAAGTGACCTCTAGTTTTGTCTCTCCCTCGCCCTCCTTGAACAATAATTGCAATGTGGTATAATGACCTTCTTTCCAGTCTCTCAGTCTCCAAAGCATCTTAATCTTGGAATATTGCACCAATTCTAAAATCTCTCCCTGGATGTTTCCTCCAAACAGTTCAAACTTTCCTCCAACCTCAGGCTTGATGTTAGGAGCCGATCTGCTCCAAACAGCAACTCTTTCAGGAAGAATAAAAGTCATAAACAGCTGTTCTGCTGAGGTCTGGAATGTGGATGATAATGTGACAGTAGTTGTGTTGTATTTAGGAACTCCAGATGATTTTTTATCAGTACTATTGGTAGTCAATGATGCTGATTGAGTCTTTGGGGGCGATTTGTTGAAAACAGTCTTTTCTTTAACAACTGGATTCACTAGACTCTGGGTCTGGTTCTGTGCTGTGTATGTAGAGCTCACCTGCGACTTATCAACCTGGATATCTGATCCGTGTTCAGTGATCAAATCCTTGCCGAACTCAGACAATGTCTTTCTCAATTTTGGAATTAACTCTGCTCTTAAACACTCCCTCACACTTTCTATAGCCTTTGGATCATCATGGGCCTCAAACGAAATGTCAAATTGAAACTCATCTGGCGTGGTATCATATGCAATTTCAGGAACAGTGATAGTTCCTTTTGTTCCTTTAGAATCCTCTGCCTTGAAACCCAACTGCAGACTCAAATCAAACAACGAAATGACTTTTCCCTTTCTTTGACAAACCTCTACATCTCCATCCAACTTCTTGAGATTTGTGGTTGAAACAACGTCTTTGTTGGAAGTTGTAGCACTAACTCCAACAAGTTTTGAGCTGAAATACTCACGCGCCCATTCAATACAGTTCTTGTCAACCCAATGCCAGTTATTAGGATTGTGTACCACCATCTTGTCTTTTCTATGTCTTTAATTCAGCAACCTCTCAATCTAAAGTACTATCTTCTTCATTTAACTAGATCCAAACCTATATATCGTTGAATATCAAACCTCTCTTTTCATCCTCTTTGGAATCATCCAGAATAAAGAAGTGGGTTCCCATTTTTACAGGGTTCTGATTCTTTTTGAATATTGGTGTAAGGATTTAAAAATCCATCATTTACGTAATCTTCTCCACCCCGGTCCTCCTCCCCCAGATTAATTTCCTCAATCTAGAGTGAAGATAAGAAGCGTTTTACTAGAAAGGGGAGCAAGAGATAATAATAATAAGCTAATCTGACTGAATTAATTTCCACTTACAAAAAAGAAGCTGGATATAAACATATTTCCAATTAGTAATCCAAACCTAAATTGACATGGACAGCCTTGTGTTGAGTGTAAATATCCAAGGCATAGGTTCCAAGCTCTCTTCCAATACCACTCATCTTAATTCCTCCAAAAGGAACATGGATATCAGAATCTCCATTGGAATTGATCCAAACCATACCAGCCTGAAGTCTTTTGGCAACATTGTGGGCCTTGGTGATATTTTGCGAGAACAATGCAGCTGCAAGACCGTAGGTGGTATTGTTTGCTCTTTTAACGACTTCGTCTGTGGTGGAGAACTTGCAAACTGCGACAACAGGACCAAATATCTCCTCCTTACAGATGGTCATGTGGTCCTCACAATCAGCAAAGATGAAAGGAGAACAATAGTAGCCTGGACCATCAAAGAACTTACCAGTAAGTAATTTTGCTCCCTCTTTCTTTCCGATTTCGACATATTTCTTCACCTTTTCGTATTGGAGAGATGAGACCAAAGGACCGATCGTACAGTCTTCCTCAAAAGGAGCTTTAACCTTGGAGTTTTCTTCAGTATATTTGACAAATTTCTCCAGGAATTTTTCGTAGATTCCGTCCTGTATGTAGAATCTGGAGGTGGAGGTACAGACTTCTCCTTTGTTGTAGAATATTCCAATATATGCCCATTCGACGGCAGCATCGAGGTCTGAATCATCGAAAACGATGTATGGACTTTTACCACCACACTCTAGAGTGACATTTTTGAGGTTTGATCCTGCTGCAGCTTCCATGATCTTCTGACCAGTAAAGGTGGAACCCGTGAAAGCAACCTTATTAATTCCTGGATGGCTTGCAATGGCACTTCCGGCATCTTTTCCGTAACCGGAGATGATATTGACAACTCCCTTTGGAAGACCTGCCTCCAGCACAATTTTTCCAAAATAAAGGGCCGATAGCGGAGTGATTTCTGAAGACTTTAGAATAACAGTATTTCCAGTTGCCAAGGCAGGAGCCAATTTCCAAGCCATCATCATGAAAGGGAAGTTCCATGGGATGATAGAACCAACAACACCCAATGGAATTGGATCGGTATAGCAAAACTTGTTCTTTCCCAGCACTTCGGATCCAGTGTATTGTCCGTGGATCTTATCTGCGAATCCTGCATAGTACTTGAACACTTCATAGCTCTCAACGAGATCTCCAACCAGACATTCAGCAGCGTATGGTTTACCGTTGTCATATGACTCAATGGAGGCAATTAATTCAGCATCTCTCTTAATGATCTCATAGATCTTGTATAGATAATCACCCCTCTCACTTCCAGTGATTGCTGACCAGGAATCGTGCTCAAAAGCAGCAGAAGCAGCTTGCACCGCCAGATCGACCTCTTTTTCGGAGGCAGCATAAACTGAGGCAATGACTTTACCAGTAGCTGGATCGACAGTGTCTATAGTTGATTGTGTTTTGACCCATTGATTGTTGATAAAGAGCCCCAAAGGTTGTTCATATTCGAGCCCATTTGGGGTGGTGATTTTTGAGAACAGTTGTGATTCTGACATTTTTTCAGCTATTTGAAGGACACCAGAAGCAAGAAGCAATGAGCAATCAACAATTTCTATCAATCGAATTGGTAAGGAATTGACCACTATTTATATAGGATTGCTGGTTGTATTGTTTTTTTGCTATTTTTCCATGGATCTGAGATCCGTATGGCTGCAGCTACCGTATTGGTTCTAAATAAGCACAGATTAGCATCTGAATGATAGGGAGTTAAGATGGCCGTACAACCTTCCATTTTAGGCAAGAAATAGAATTCCCTTGGAATCCGGGGACCATCGACTTTTATCGACCGAATTTGCGTCGATCGATGCGCATCGCATCTGATCTGGGATATGCACATATAACAAATTATTTTTCAGGCTGGGAAAACGAGGAAGAAGGGAGACAGATCTTGTATTTTGCTATCTGGAAACTGGTGGATTTAAGGTGTGAACTTCAGATCTGAAAATAACATACAAACACTAAGATCAAAATCATCTTCCAGCACAATTCCACTAGAGTAATTCATTGATATTCGATCGACTACTTATGTCTTTTTATCTAATCTTAATAATAACTCTCGGTGTTCCAACAGGAATTTTTTCCGGTTGATCATTTTTCATCACACCCTCTGCTATGATTCTCGGACAATAAATATATTGACGTAAGCTTGGCGATAATTGGGAATTCCAAATGATTACGACATTCATCTTCGTTTTGAAGGCTTAGTGAAACAGAGTAAAATAATCTAAGCTTGATGAAAACGATTTGTTAGAATTTCCTTTGACTTTTCTCTGCCCAATGTTCCGAGTTGATCTGTAAGTTTGCCCGATGTAGATAACCGGAACAGGATCCACAGCTCCCGATTGTCTAAATAATCCTAAAAATATGACCTGTCACAAGAAATAATCGGACTGGACAGTGAATCCAGCCTCGTCAATAGATCACTCCCCAGCCTGGCCAGCCAAGTTTGTCTGCTCCCCGAAGAAGATAAAACGAGGCTTAAAGGACGAGCCCCCTCGTGCACCCGATTTGAAATTTCGGCATCTATAAATAGGGAATCTTAGGTTGCCGGAACCAAAAAAATAAAAATAACAGTGCGTGCTCTAAATAAAAACACCCTTTTTAGCAAGACTTCGATCTCAGCTGTGTTATATAAACGAACCAACCTTTTCAAATAGTTCCGCAGGGTCCTACCCAAACACACCTAAGCATAGATATACCCTTAGGAATCATTTCCGTTTCAAAATTTCATATCTTCACCAAGCTAGATATTCCTCTGCCGGTGATCTCTAAACACTAATCACCATGGCATTCAAATCATTGGTTCTCGCTGCATCGTTGATCCAGATCGCCCATTCATGGTCACCAACAGATTCATACGCTCCTGGAACTGTCGACTGTCCCAGCTATCTATATAGCTCAGACTATAACTCTTCCGACAAAAAGGGATTGCTCAGAGCTGCTACCACCATTTCTGATCAAGAGGATGAGTGGATCACAGAACGTGATCAAATCACCAGAGAAAACTTAAAATGGTTCCTCAATCTGGCTAATCTTACTGATTTCAACACCGATGACTATCTCGATGAGCTTGAAACTCTAAGTTCGAAAAATTCATCAGTCTTGCCGGTCCCAAGAATCGGTCTCGCATTCAGTGGAGGTGGATATAGGGCTATGCTAACTGCTGCCGGAGAGATCTCCGGTCTCGACAATAGAACAGATGGTTGTGCAGATCACGGTCTGCCTATTCTTCAAGCAACATCGTATGTTTCTGGTCTTTCAGGAGGATCTTGGTTCTTATCCTCCTTGGCTTTCAACAACTGGACTTCAGTGCAGGAAATCGTCGACCAAAACGGCCAGGATAAGGCAATTTGGGATCTTGAGAACTCCATCTTCTCATCAGGTGGAATCTTCAAAACCTTGGGCTATTGGTCCAGTATATCCGACGATCTACAAGATAAAGAGGATGCCGGCTTTGATCTCAGTTTAACAGACCCTTGGGGAAGAGCATTGTCTCACCAATTTTTCCCTAACTTGTCTGACTATGGTGCTTCCATGACTTTCTCTTCTCTAAGAGATTTCCCAGTGTTTAAGAACCACGAAATGCCATTCCCAATTATTGTTGCGGATGGTAGACAACCAGGTACCCTTGTGATCAGTTCCAACTCCACTGTCTTTGAAATTAATCCGTTCGAAATGGGTTCCTGGGATCCTTCATTATACTCTTTTGCAGACATCAAATATATCGGTAGCAACTTGACTAACGGTTTCCCAACAGATAATGGATCTTGCATTGCCGGTTTCGATAACACTGGTTACATGTTTGGTACCTCGTCTACTCTGTTTAACCAATTCCTCCTCCAGCTCAACACCACCGGAGTTTCAGGAGTGCTCTATGATCTGTTGGATCACTTCCTGACAGAATTAGACAATGATGACAATGATATCGCTGATTACCAACCAAATCCATTTTATAAGTCCGAATGGGCTGACGTCAAATCCATTGTTGAATCCGATTCTCTGTATCTAGTGGACGGTGGTGAAGACTCGCAAAACATCCCATTATACCCATTACTCCAACCTGAAAGACAGCTGGATGTAGTTTTCGCTTTTGATAACTCCTACGACACTGACCAAACATGGCCTAATGGTACCTCTTTGGTCTACACCTACGAGAGACAATTCTCTTCTCAAGGAAACCACACTGCATTCCCATACGTTCCTGATCAGGCAACGTTCCTCAATTTGAATCTAACCGCAAGACCAGCATTCTTTGGTTGCTATTCATCCAATCTAACCTCACTCTTAGATGAGGTCGGAACCGACTACACTCCTCCTTTAGTCATTTACACAGCAAACAGACCGTTCTCCTACTACTCTAACACCTCGACATACAAGATGTCATACTCGGACGAAGAAAAGCTTGGAATCATTCAGAACGGATTCGAGGTTTCTACCAGAAAGAACCTAACCCTCGACGATGAGTTTAGAGCCTGTATTGGTTGTGCCATTCTCCAGAGATCCAGAGAAAGACTTGGTCTTTCTGTTGGTGAACAATGTGAAAGATGTTTTGATAGATATTGTTGGGACGGTACTCTGGATACCAATCTCGACACAATTGGTGTGAACTTCACCGAGAATGGTACCACCAACTCCGACGAAACCGTCAATGCTACCTCCAGCGGATCTTCTATTTTTTCTCCTGGACAGGGAAATTCTCTTAGATTATTGCTTTCACTTCTCGTTGTCTCCTTAGTTGTATTCTAGTTTTGTCATATCTTGCTACTTTTTATATAAAACATCCTTTGTCGATCTATCACCCGTTTTATGTATATTTATACAATCAATGAGTGTCTATTTTTCTGTTTCACAGTAGAAAGAGCTTAATGGTTTGTTTCCATTTGATTTTGTTTAGAAATATTCCTCAAAAGATCCAGTTCCATCACCATTCTGCTGTATATGTCGTCTTGCTACCAACGGGATAAGCCACTTTTTCGACCTATATCGACGAATACGGAGAAAAATCGTCTCGCGTCGCTTATTTCTCTCTATTTTTCACTCCATTATCTATATATTTAAATTTGACATTTTTCCTCAGTTACTCCTTCTCTGCCTCCTCATAACCCTCCCAAATCCATTAACTATACCATTCGTGTCATTGTTTACAATCTCTAATGTCCAATATAGCGGATATATTCAATCCTCCACCCTCAAGACCACTCTCAGAGGATGAGGCAAGAGATTGTCTTCCTTGTCAGATCATGGCATCCCTAGCTTCTCTCTCCGCAGGCTACTACTTCGCTTCAGGAATGGTTTACAAGGGTGATTCCAATTATCTGAAGAATCCAAAATGGTGGAGAAACACTGTCAAGTATGGAGGAGTGGGATTGATCGGATTCGGCATCTACAGAGGTGGCCAGGGATGGCTCTGGGAAACCGATAGAAAGTACAAACCAGTATCGTTTCTATGATCTCGAATTATTTCTTTCACTCTGTTAATTATTTATGTTACATCGTTACATCGTCCGTTGTATATAGTGTCCAAATATAGGTCTAATAAAACAAAAATGCTTTTCCACTTGCATTGCCTCCAATAATCCAGTTTTCCGTAGGATGGAAAGCACAAACAGCAGGCACAGAGGTCATGTTGGAGTCCGTCAGATGAGCTAATTGGGTGCCGTTCCTGTCAAAAATATCAACACTTCTTTTCATATTAGCAATTACAAACTTCTCCACCTTATCAGCAGGAGCGGCCTGCCATTTGGCTTTCAAAATAGACACCCACCTTCCGGTCTGACAGTTGTGTCTCAGAGTGTTATTGGGCTTGAGATTAATTGGAATCCCTGGAACCCCCTCGGACTCATCCTCTAATAGCGGACTGAAAACATGATTCGACTTCACTTTGGATAGATCTCCAAGTTGGAAAATATTAATTGTATCATCATACCCATTACAAACGATATCGTTGCTTGAATTCCAATCTGCTGTACTCACACTGAGACGGCTTCGATAGGCTCCCATGCAATGAGGAGAAACAGAGTCCTCATAATCAGACCACTGCGAAGGTCCTGTCTTTCTCAGATCCCAGACTCTCATCGTCCGATCCAAAGAAGCCGTTACTATTTGTTTGGAAAAGTTAGGATTCACGGCAAATGATCCAATCTTTTTATCATGCAACCGTAAAACATCCATTTCAGCCCGTTTCTTTGACGGTTCTCTGATGTCAAACGTGGAGAACTCACCCCCAAGAGTGGTGAAATAACAAATGTTGGGATCAATGAAACGGATATCTGACACTCCTGCAGCATCACCATAAGCGTCATCAAATTCCAAGATCGAAGTGGAAACATGCTTCTCGAGATCCAGAACACGCACAGATCCATCATACGATGAACTCACTATCTCCTGCGGTCTTTCAACACGAATTTCAAATTTAGGGATGTTCTTTCCATGATATCTGAAGTGTGAGATCTCCGGTTCTGCATCTGTGTCGTCGTCAATAGACCAGATCCCAATTTCTCCATTAGTATCTCCACCAACTGCTATCTTCCTCGTGACAGATGGATGGAAAAGAACAGCTGTAATTCTTGTAGATGTCAACCTGATATCGTTTGGATGATACTTCTCGTAAAGCTCTAACTGCTCGAGATCGTCTCTTATGCTCCTGATCTCCTTCGATGTTTCCTGTTTCTTGATATTATCATAGAAATCTCCTAATGAAATGGCTTTCCCCAGATTAGCTAGTTTTTCCATAACTCCCGAAGAATTCTCATCACCACCTTGTTCTGCCAAAACATCAGACAGCTTCAAATCCCCAGAAAGTCGGATTCTTTTCAAACGTTCCATCTCCTCCTTCTCTCTGCGTTGCTGTTCCAGCTCTTCGTTTATTTTCTGACCTTCTTCCGAGTCCGCTTTCACTCCTGCAAGTCGACTCGAGCGTCTTGTGGGAAGAATGACTTCTTTCTTCACCTTTTTTGCACTCTTGGTGCCCACAGTCCTAGTTCTCTTCTTATCATTTTGATCTCCGGGAAGTTCCCTTTTGAAGTCTCTTGAGATAGAGTCAAGATTCAACTTCTTGAACAGCTCTTTATTCCGAGCAATGTTCTGTTGTTTCTGTTTCTCAAACTCAGACAATTGTGCCATATTCTCCCCTATTGAAGTGTTTCTAAACTTGTTTTGCACAGATGAAAACCATTTAAAAACCCCATAGACTCTTTTTACCCCTACAATGATCTCTGTGTAAGTGAACAATTTACAGTTTTTCCTCTAAAAAAAATAAAATCACGACGCGTCTCCCCTGACTGTTGGTGCACGGTGGTATTACCTGCACCCGTAAAATATTCACCCCTCAAACTACTACTTGATATCAGTATTTCGCGATCAATACTTCAATTCCTTTGTTGTTTTTTAACTATAAAAACCGAAGTGTCTTATCGATTAACCATATAAATACAGACTGCTATCTCCCTTTCTTCTTCTTTCTTCTCAATTCATCATTCCTACTTTAGTTTTATCCAATTTCCCTAATAATGCCCAGAATACCAGCTGATTCAAAGAAAAAAACACCGGTCAGACCGTCTGCATTCTCCAAAATCAAGAGATTAAAGACCCGTCCGAAAGTCGATGTCCCTTTGTTCTCCGGAAAGAAACCAAAAACAACCAAAAAACCAAAGAAACAAGATCCACATTCAAGTGCATTGTTTCAGACTTCTCAGGATAACGATAAGACTTTGATAAAAGACTCTCAGACAATTTTCAGTGAAGACGAAGCTTCCCCAGATCCAACCCAGAAGAGAAAGGTGGGACGACCAAGAAAGAGAATTACTTCAGAAACACCAGAAACTCCTCGCAAAAAACTTAAGAAACTATCTAATAACAGCCACAATACTATAACTACTCCAAAGAGCAGCAGCCAGACTGCAGCTCATGGTTCCATCTCCGATTCAGACGATGATTTTCTACAGTCACAGAAACATAACGACCATGTCATCCATACCTATAGAACGGTGATCTCAAAGCGAATTACTCGTTCCAAGTGGACGACCCTACCAACAATAATCCTTGGATACATAGAGTCTATTCTTGAGCTACACATTGAGGACTCATTGTGGCAAGTTTCGTTCAGAAGCAACAGAGATAGGTTGGCTTTTCGAAGTTTAGTGAAAGACGAGTTAATTACCCCCCTGATGAAGAGATTCAGAACCGTCCGGTTACCCACTGGAATTAGGGAGCGATTACTTGACCAGGAGGAGCTGGATAGTGAGAGTGCCAGACTAGATTCAAACTACAACGCCAATTTGCGACAGCTGGAGACCCTCAAAAGCGAGGAACAACGAGAACTTGCATTTCTAAGAAACGAAAGAAAGTACTTGGAGAATTACGAAAAAGCAGCACTGAAACACGAAAAGCAAATGAATGATGATCTGAAAGCGCTTTATGGGACACTTGGAACAGACAGAGAGATTCCAGAGATCAAAGACGCAAACGCAGAGCAGCTGAATTTGCTTGAACCCTCTGCTCTGCAATCAAATATCTTTGACAGCAAGTATGATCCAGCAACAGACTCAGACCTTCTTCAGTCAATTGAGACTTTGAACAAACATTTAGCTTCGATTTCCAAAAATGTGGAATCCCTGGATTCGGTTGTTGATGTTCTCGACAGAGTTAACAATATTGTGCAATTAATTCAATAGACTCCGTCATTATTCATTAATTAAACGTCCTTTCTATAGATAAACTATACATGCCTGCGAAAGTATAGTCTTTTATGGTTAATAGTTTACAAACAATGGAAGATTTTCCAGTACTGTTGGTTGGAATTCCAAGATTCCAACTTCAGTCATATCGCCAAAATCATATATCTTACTTAAAAGATTATTAGACTTGACAGCATTGACCTTCTCTGACACCGTTCCTATCGTAATATGAGGAAATGAATTTGAACATTTGATTTGGTCTTTCAGATTATCTGTGTTACCATTTGAGTAGATTCCAAGTATTTCAACAAAAATGCACATCAATTCTTTATCCCAACATAGGGTCAATAATCTAACGTTCGCTGTATATCCAGATGGTAACAGGTATCTTTCGTTTTTGTGAACATCATGATTTGCTTTGATGGTGGTGAGATCGTTTTTGAAATACGTATCTAAGTAGTTGTTCCAAAGCATTTTTGTCCCCGGTTGACCTTTAATAGAGCCAATGTGTATCAGAGTGATATGAAATTCTTCTTGGACCCGTCCTGTCAACTTCAAAGTTTCATGTAACGTGGAATTATCACCCACTAGCGTCTCAAGAATAGGAATTATTATTTTTGGTTCTATTTCTATTCCAAAATATTGAGGCTTCAAAGGTTTCGAAGCCTTTTCTTTGATGATCTTATGAACCTTAGGACGGAAACTTAGGGCCTGTTTGAAAGCTGAATCATATTGTTCCTCAGTAGGTGGTTGGAGCTGTAAATCTGGAGCAAATTTCAATAATTCAGATACAACATGCTTCGCATTATGAAGGGAAGAATCTGAAGAAACAGACTCCAAACGAATGGTCAGATCAAAGTTTGAATCCGGCTCTTTCCTGGTATCCACGGGCTGGAATCTCTGTATGAAACCCTTCATAATTTTCTCCGCTTTCTCAGATCCCTCAGACTCCACCTTAATAGTCTCGTGATTATCACCTCTATTAATAACCCTTGCTTTCGTGGTCTCCCAGAGCCTCTGATCAGTCTTTCTTACACTTCCTAGAAAGTCTAAACAAATGAACTTAAGTTTGGATTCCGGGAAGAGTTTGTTCAAGTCATGGAAATACTGAAACATCTGAGTCCTTTCTATGTATTTGTGGTTGTTTCTGTCTAATATAACTACTTTTTTATCAATGAGGGCTTCGAGAGCAAGTGCCACTTGTTTGTCTTTGATCGGAGCTGGAATTTCATCGCTCTTTATAACAGTGATCAAATCTGGGAATAAATTTGCCAATGTCAGAGATGTAGTTGTCTTACCACATCCAAGAGTCGCAACTGTAACGATGACATATCTGTTTCCATTGTCTTTTCCGAATTTCATGAGTCTAATCTCTTCTTCAAGATGTTCAACAGACTCCTCTTCCTGGATCATTTGAAGACCTGTTTTAGCCTTGAATTCTATGTACTTTTTGCGCAACTCAATGACTCCCTTGTTCTGCAAATAATTCTCTTTGAGCTGAGGGTTGGATTCTAAAAGGGGAATAATGAACTTCAGATAGTCCAAACAAATCAACTTGTGTTTGGAAAACTGAATATTGCCATATCCGACCTTCAAGTACTGTTTTGTCACTTCTCTCATTTGTCGGTATAAAAGATATGGCTCGTCCAACTTGAATTTGAAAAACAAGTCGGAATTGTCTGAAGTATTAAAGCACCTAACAACAAAACCTTCAATTTCCTCATCTTTATAGGTTCCTGTTTTTGACACATCTTCTAGAAACTTCATTGTTTCTTGGAATGTTTGGATTTGTAGCCAATCGATCTTCTTGAACCCGAATCGCTCTCCAAATTGCTCAACCAAATCCATAGGATACGTCTTGAAGGACGCAGTGTTGTAATTCAATCCATGAAGATACAATCCAGCCTTATTGCCTTTGTACTCTAAAACATGTTCCTCAAATGAGTCATCACAGTACTCTGCCACTGCAGTCAGACCCAATCCGTTCAGAGTCAGTGCCAAATCACTTGCTTCAATACCCAACCCCCTTAGCTGTTCCTCCAGAATCTGCTGGGAAGCCAATGCATGGTTTTTGGTCAATTGGTTGAGATCATCACGAAATCCAGTTGAGTGTTTAGAACAAACAATCAATGTGCCATCTTCTAGTCCAGAAATGAATACAATACAGCCGTTGGCCTTCACAGACAAAGTGTATGGGCCCTTGGTGCTCTCTGAAAGTCTCTTTTTGGACACTCTGGGAAGCTCATCCACATTGAAGAATTTATCATATCCCCTACAAACAATTTTGTTTCCTCTTGTAAATAGTCCCCTAGCATTTGTGGGAAGCGAGACATTGTTTCGGGAATAATCCCATTCATTGAACCTCCAACTGATCACCTCCTTGTCTGAATTAACAATCTTGCAAATCTGTTTTCTAACAGCCCCCTTTTTCTGATCGGATAATGATAACCTTTCAAGCTCTGCTATAAGATTCGTTGCTTGTTCTTCTTCCATCTGTAGTATTTCCAATGGACTTTGTTGTTTCCTGGTCTATTGCGTCTTCGATTCTGATAACTCTTGAACAAGGAAGACAAAAAATCGAAGTGACATATTTTTTTCTATCAAAAAACAAAAAGTCGCTATCTCCAAGAATCGGACACGACCAGATCAATTGATCTTACTACCTTTGAATACTTTTTCAAAATCTCGGAAAAACTACCCCATGCAGACAATACCAGATATTCGAAATACTAATCTCCTGAATCACATTTCAGCGTGATGACTCCACTATTCTGTTACTTCCCTACTCTGCTCATGACTTGATTCATTCATTACTTTCGATAAGTTTTTATTTACAAGATCCTATTAAATTCAATTGTCAAATCCCCATTCTTAACTGTTTCGTCAGAGACATCGATTATTCAGCAGAAAATGGCTTTATGTTCGTGATTGTACCCACAGTCCGCTGGATAAGCTCGTAAGAAACTAATGTAATGGAAGAGCTACAACTCACCTTCACCAAACGTGGTAGCCATCCACTCCAGAACTTGCGGAATCCTTCCTCCATGAACATCTTCACACTACATGTCATAATATCCCTGTAAACAGCTCTGTAATTAGAAGTTTGCATTCTCGTCTTGAGAACATCGATTGGCTGGGTAATAGCAACTACCGCACAGGAAGAAGCAAATCCCATTCCCATCAGCTCCAAATCGGTGATGGAGTCTCTTGTTGGATCAATGTATTGTTGTAAAAAATTGTAGGTCGAAAACCACACCATACTGTTCATTGTCTGTCGAAACACAGTCATTATCGAACCCTGTTTAAAACCAGAAAGACCTTTGGTCTGGTAAATCTCCTTCACAACCTTGGGGAAAGTATTTGATGGATGATTTTTGTAATAATCTATGTACTTCTGTCTCGGATCAACTCTTGATGTTGGTCGTTTTGTTGTTTTAGCTCTGTGTTCCTCTGCAGAGGCATATTTAGGCATTTCGATTTCGTAACCATTTAGTTTCATGGAATTTTCAATCATCCTGGTCTTGATGTTCTCGAATGGAATCACCCACAATGTTTCAACAAATCCTGTCATCATTCCAGCCACCACCACCCTTGGGGCATTTGTCTTTCCATTATCTGCAGCCATGAACTCGGAGAACCTGTTGAAGATCAAGAACCGAGATGAGGCTTTCAATGCATTTCCCATAGCAAGAGTACCGCAACCAACAAAATACCGTCTGATATCTGTGGTTGGAGGGATCTGACTGGACTTGAGTAGTGCACTGTTTTCTATTTGAGAAGTTGTTTTGAGGTATTCGAATGGATATGTTACTACTGTCTGGATGACTCCTGCTCCCGCTCCGGCAATCATGGCCGTGAGCAAGTTGGTTTCGTCGTTTGAGTTTGGGGGGATTGGGTCCATCTTGATGGCTTGTGACGGTAAACTGATGCAAAACGGTGAATCGATTCACCTTTGTAGGGAAGAATTTGCTTATATATGGATCAATGAGGAAAGAGATAACAGAGCAACGAGGCCTGTTAAGGGGGGTTTTATTTTGGTGATATCCATGTGGGAAGAAATATTCTGAAAAAAAAATATCGGAAACGGATAGGTTTCAAAAGATAGCGCCGATCGACGCATTTTTCATCGACTATCCTTTTTCGAGCATGTTTCTAGCAGTTTGATGAGTATTTAAATTGGCTGTAATTTAGATTTCACATGGGGAATATCTGTACAAACGTGATCTTGTTTCTCCGGGATGAACAGTAGGATCCGTCAACTTGGAAAAATGACACACAGTATTACTGCGATATCCACAAGCAAGGGACTTCCTAAAGATCTGGCTGGTCGTGTCTCGGAGCTGGTTAAGAGTTCACCAGTAGAGATTATCGAGACGGTGGAACTTAGTCCTGGAAAGGCGGTCGATTTTAAGGTGAAGGTGAAAACAGAGACTGGATTAGATTCCACAGACCATAAAGATCTTGAGAAGAAGGTTAGAGATCTTTTAAGAAAAAACAAAATAGAGGGTGTTGATTTGATCTTCCAGAAAGACGACTCCTCACGGAGAGAGAAGAAGCTGGTTGTGTTTGACATGGATTCCACTTTGATCTATCAGGAAGTGATCGAGTTGATTGCAGCTCAGGCAAATGTTGAGGAAGAAGTCAATCGAATCACCACTGCTGCCATGAACGGAGAGCTCGACTTTCTGGAATCACTCAGCAAACGCACCGCACTTTTAAAAGGAATCCATTCGGCCAATCTCTGGGACGGACTCAAGAAACAGTTGGTTATCACTAAGGGAGCCAAGGAACTCTGTCGTTTTCTTACCAGTATTGGATGCAAAACTGCGGTCTGTTCAGGTGGATTCCAACCTCTTGCAGATTATGTGAAGGAGCAATTAGGTTTGAACTACTCATTTGCAAACCAACTCGAGACAGAGGTGGATTCCAATGGTATAGAAATCCTCAGCGGAAGAACTTACGGAAAAATCGTTGATGGAAACAGAAAGAGAGAGCTTCTAGAGTTTCTAGCCAAGGAAAACCATGTCGATTTAGAGTCTTCTGTCGCCATTGGAGACGGTGCTAACGACCTTCCGATGATGATGAGAGCAGGGTTTGGTGTCGCATGGAACGCAAAGCCTAAAGTCCAACTAGAAGCACCATCGTGTCTTAACTCAGACTCTTTGAAGGACACTTTGTATATATTTGGATATAAAGACTCGGAGATCAGTTCTGTTCTCGGAGCCTGATCTCTTATAGAATAAAAAACAATTAATTAAATTAAATCACTAAAGTTGCTTTGACAACACCCATAATTGCATTAAATAACAGCACTTCTTCGCCTGCTCTAAGAGTGTTTTTGGGGATAGTCCCCTCGAATATAACTCCCTTGTCCAAAAGATACTGTCTAGTGACTCCAGCCAGACACCCGTTCGACAGCGTTGGTGTAGTCCATCTCCGTATTATCTCTCCTGTAATCGGATGTTTGTCGTCTTTCATAACAGCAATATTGCAGATCGAACTCTCCGTCACATGACCTGCATGATTGAACAGAAGAACATCGGCATGACTCGAATTCGGTGGGATTGCCCTATTTCTGGCCGCAGTGTAATGTGGTCTATTCGTAGTCTTGAAAGACGTGAAAGGAGAAATCATCGTCGCCTCACTGTCTAGATAAATCTTCCATGAAACAGCGCAATTGACATCCAGGTTCAATGGAACTTCTGTGGGAACCAGCTGAAAGTCCACACTTCCCGTTCTCGAACCCAAAAGTCTCGTTTTGTAAACTCTTGACTTATCCACATTTCTGAATGCTTCTGTTAACTTTTTTAACAACTCTTGCTTGGTCACTTTTCCAATCTCAAACTCAAAAAACTCAATTGACTTGTTCAATCTCCGAATGTGATAATCCAGAAGAAAGAAGAACGACTCATCCAATGAGTTCTGGATCCACGCCTCTTCTAGAGTCTTATCCCCCTGATACAATCCTGGATCATATCTAATTGTACTCAAAATCTCAAATTCTGTGTTTTCAACATCAAATGGGCCTGCCAGATCGTTCTCCACTATCGACGCTGCGATCTGCTCCAATTGGTCCTGCGGTTTATTTGAACTCATAATACCTGTATTTTTATAGTAAAGGTGGGGCAAAATGTCCAAGTATAACTATCTAACTTCTCTGTACAACTCAGTTGTTATACATAAAGCGTGATTGTGTCTTCTTTTACCAATATGTTACTCTTAATGATCTGAAACCATTCCGAATCCACATTTACTCATTGGAACCCAAGAAACACACACAAAGACTCACCTTATTTGAGGCAGTGCATACATCACACCTTAAACCTCTATTATGTTAATGTTTTTTTTTTTTAGATTATGTAATTAGCTTGAATTGACTTTTGAATTTGGATTTTTATTTCTCACCGAAAGTAAAGAACAAAAAAAAAACCCCTGAAAACCCTAAAAAAAAAACAGATGCAAATGACAAACATACATCTCTGCACGGAAGACCCTGTCTCTGAAGGAGATCTTCTCGTTTCTCAAGATGGAAAGGAACGAAAGAGACAAAGGATCTTCCACCGTGTTAGGAAAAGATATTTATTTGGTTGTAAGTTGAGAAAAAAAGAACAGGATAAAGAGACTTCATACTGAAAGCATTCGTCTTCAGAAAGCTACATCTCATTAGAGACAATGTCTTCGAAACAACCTCCTCCAGTGAAGCCTAAAAAGATCCCACCTGCTGTTCTTGCGAAGAAGCCGGAACTTGCAGGTGTGAGTTCGGTGTTGAACAATCAAGATAAGGGTAAGACCACACCTCAAGAATCTAGAGTTGGATCCAAGGATGAGCAGAAAGATGAGGGTGCAGAGTTCATATCGTCTTTAAAAAATAACCTTCGAAAGACTAATAGAGCCCTTGATAGTCTGGAAAGTCGTAACGGATCATTTGTGGGCTCCGAGAGCAATAATGAGAAAGTGACATCGTTGGATGAGATTCCTATTATTAAGCCGAAGCCTCCGATCACTCCAAGAGCACGAACTCCAGCGGAGTTGCCAGCAGTTCGTTCAGCTGTCAGACTTCCAGGTTTGGCGAGCAGCGATGCAGAAGGTTCACGTTCAAGCTCCAGCACACGAGAGCCTGTTGATTCTACCTCTACTTCAAATCTAGTGAAACCGACAATTAAAGATCCCAAGGGATTCCCCCCACCACCTCGTCATGTGGCACTGAGTAGAAGCAGGGCATCGTCTCAGGCTTCCTTAATATCCGATTCTGCTTCGGTGAAATCTGAATCCGCTGGTCCCAATGGTTCCCCTGAGAGAAAGGTGCCTCCTCTTCCTAGAAACTCAAGCACATCAAGCATAGCATCATCAATAATCTCTGAAACTGGAAGCGAGGCAGCTCCACCATTACCTTCAAGAAGACATGTTACACCAAGAACCCCTTCAAGAACTCCTTCAAGAACCCCTTCTTCAGCATCGCTAGCCACACATGAAAGACTACCACCTGCTCTACCATTATTCAAACGAAACCTTAGTACCTCAGAAGCCAGAAAGGTTGAATATGACGATCCAAACAATGTAGAGGATGAGGATGAGGATGAGGATGAGGATGAGGATGAGGATGAAGATGAAGATGAAGACAGGCCTCCTTTACCGAAAAGACCAGGCTCTCGTCCACCTCCTTCGGTTGTCAATCCTGTTATCAGTTCTCTTCCCAAGAAAAAGGCTCCTGTTGTTCCATCCAAACCAAAACCAGCAATTCCACCAAAGAAGATATATCAGCAAGAAACAGGATCTGTCGGTGAGCTAGTTTCTGGTGTGGAAAAGGTTACTCTTGAGACAAAAACTCCGCTAGCCAGATCATCGTTGGCTCCTCCTCCACCTCCACCTAAGTCCAGAAACTCTGCAACACCTTCTGCCCATTCTTCTCCTCCCCCTCCACCAAAGCCTAGAAATAGAGCAGGTGCATCTCATCCTACTAATACCACCTGGAAAGAACCTAACTTGAATCTTGAGCTTGAAACCGGATGGTTTGCCTCCTCCAACTTGGAGGAGAATTTCCCTACCTGTTTCCAAGGTCTGACATATGCTCAATCGCTCGGTTCGAACTCTAAATTTAACTTTATGGTTCTGGCTTTCCGTAAAAATGACTTATCCACTGTGAAATTGAAACTGGAATGGGCAAAAATTGGTAACCCAGCTGACTCTGTGTCCCATGAACTTAAATTCATTCCACCACCTGTTGCAACAGCTTCTCAACTGAAAGAGGGGGCTTCTATATATGGTGAGCATGTTGCTAGTTGGTGTGAGACTCATGAAGGTAAAAAAGTTGGAGATGGACGAAGTTGGACTCTTGCGCATGATGCTTTAGAAAAGGGATGTGGGAAACATGCATATGTGCCAACTAGCGAAATTCATGGGGCACTGCTATTGACCTTAGAGGGAATAAGTTTTGGGGTAGATCCGAAAATAACTAGCGAGCCAGTGAGTGATATCATCAGACGGGGAGATATCCTGCAATCGACAAATAGTTGCTTCAGATATCCTAACAAGATCCAACTGTTGGGCTCTCCTGATCACACCTGTGTTGTTTTGAACACTATCTTTTCTAAAAATACCAATGGATTGCAAAAATTAGAGGTTGCTTATCAGGGAACCAATGAAAGCAATATCGTTACCAGGGATGAGATTGATCTCAGCAAATTGATGGATGGTACCGTTAAAGTTTACAGACCTATCACTGCCGATTGGCTCGAAGAGCTTACTCCGATGTGGTGATTTTTTCTGGACTATATTTTAATTTTATATTTAATAGAAATAGACGTTTATTGAGTTTATGAACTATCGTGTTTACTAATTCTATTGTTCAATATGAGTAAATGTTTTTTAGGCACAGAAGGGGAGGAAGAAAGGCGGAGGAATCGGCATTTGAAAGGGATTGAGATCCCGTGCGGCTTGACTGGGACACATGAAGTGAGATGAAAACCTCCTAAAATCAGTCACGTGATCGTTATTAGATATACAACATCCGTGCACCACATGTAGTCCAAAAGTAAACACAGTTTTTTGTTTACCTTTGGAGAAGAGAGAGAGTGAGAGAGAGAGTTAGTTAAATAAAATTAAAATAGATTGGAACAAGGTGGAGAGATCTGAACTAAAGTTGAAAAAGTGGTTCAAATTGGAGAATGAGAATTAACTGAGCTGAAAAGTAAGAAATTGAAAAGTTAAAAAGCAGGATTAATATAAAAGAAGGTTGATTTTCTTGTTTGTTGCAGGTTATGTCTTACAAGTTATCGCAACTAGCACCATTGCCCAAGCTTAATCATGTGGAGATAGGCAAGACAATTGGCCATGGGGGATTCGGAGTGGTGAAATCGGCAATTGTAAAGAAGAACAACACAATGAGAGTGATAGCAGTGAAGTTTGTTCATATAGAAATGGCCAAGCAACAGAGAGTGACTACGGAGATGCTTGCAAGAGAGGCCTTTATACAAAAGGAATGTAGGCACCAGAACATTATCCAACTGATTGATTTTGGAGCAGACTCAAACTGGGTATGGATGGCTATGGAGCTGGGAAGTAATGGAGAGTTGTTTGACAAGATTGAACCTGATTTAGGGGTGGATGAACAGGTTGCACAGTTCTATTTTGTTCAGCTAATTAATGCTATTTCCTTCATTCACTCCAAGGGTGTTGCACACAGGGATATCAAGCCAGAGAATCTTGTTATTGACAAAAATGGAAATCTGAAGCTTACTGATTTTGGACTTGCCAGTGTGTTCAAGAAGAAAAATGGAAGCAAACGGTTCTGTACCACTGCATGCGGCTCCCCACCATATTTGGCTCCCGAGGTCGTTAGTCAGATGTATGATCCCGAGCCGTCTGATATCTGGTCTTGCTGTGTGGTTTTATTTGTTCTTCTCACAGGACAGATAGCATGGGAGATGCCACATGTTGAGGATCCTGATTATCGCTATTTCATTGAACAGAAGGGAGAGATTCTGGTCTCGCCATGGAACAAGATTCCATTGGGAGCATTATCTCTGTTAAGGAAGGTTTTAACGCCGAAGCCTGAGGATAGATTATCATTGAAGGAGATTCAGAGCCACCCCTGGGTATCCAGAAAGAACAAATTCACCGACGACAGGGGAATGTGCAAGGATCCGCTACAATTGACTACGACCCTTCTGGTGAATCTTTATGTGAATCTTTCGGATGCCGAATTCAATAAAGTTAATCAAATGTCCACACAGGTGACACATCAAGCTGCTGGAACACAACCACTCAGATATTTGATGGACGATATCCATGACGCAGAGATATATAAAGAGAATTATCTTCCAATCAAAGGATTTTCCTCGTCACAAGAAGTATATACTGAACATTCAAAGAGACGTAAGCTCAAACGTGAGTCTGCGGAAGATGATTTGATCTTTTCTACAATCTCAAAGGATCCTGCTGCTATGCAGTTCATTAAAGCAGGCAAGCTAGGATCTCGTGAGCAGATCATCAATGAAAAGATAGGACAATTGCAGCAACAACAACAGCGACACCCTGGTCTGTTTGCTGAGAATTTCACCAGGTTTTTCTCTGTTGCCCCTCTTGACCAACTCCTAATTACTATTCTTGAAGCTCTGTACAAGCTTGGGTTCCGTAGAGCATCAGATGTGGAGAATAACGAGGAATTGGTGAAGACCATGACTGAGACCGATGTTTTGGACGGTGTAGTTACTATTCCACTTTCAGGTCGGGATTCAAGCAATGGCAGTGTGATTGGAAACATACGGGTGACTCGAATGGCGGACAATCTGGAGGCACGAAAGGTGGAGTTTTTAAAGATCAGATCTGACCCGTTAGAATGGCGACGTGTATTCCGACGTGTCACCATTTTATGTCGTGATGTTGTTTATGTTGATGGAAAATGAACGGATTTGATTTGGCTGTTCATTACTGTTATTTTGACTCAGTTGTACAAGGATAAATAGATAATATATAATGGAAGCCCCTTTTTCCCCAGATGAAAGCTATAAAGGGGCTGCGGATAATTTTTTTAGTTTTTCCGGCTCGCGCGTCGCTTGTTGCCGTTGGGAAAGAACAAAGTAGAAATCATATCTGTAGTAAGGGAATCATGTCCTTATTTTTCTCTGTTTCACAAGTATCCGGGAATAATCAGTGATTCGATGCCCTAGACAGTGAAAAATAACAAATATAGATTAGGAATGCCTCAGGTGCCTTCAATTGAGCCTGGACCAGACACATTTCGTCTGCTGTTAACTACCGACAATCATGTGGGCTATCTTGAGACAGATCCCATCAGAGGCAACGATAGCTGGAAAACGTTCTCAGAAATTATGCACATAGCAAGAGAACAAGACATTGACATGGTGATCCAGGGAGGAGATCTTTTTCACATAAATAAACCAACGAAGAAATCGTATTACCATGTGATACGAACTCTGAGAGAATGTTGTTGGATAGACAAGCCCAGGGAGTTCCAATTGGTATCAGATCCTTCAATGGCAATGTCCACACGACATTTCAACTATCCCTGTGAATATGATCCGAATCTGAATGTGGGAATGCCTGTTTATGCTATCTCTGGAAACCATGACGATGCTACAGGAGATGATCTGTTGTCCCCTTTGGATCTTCTGTCTGTAGGGGGACTCCTGAATCATTTTGGCAGAGTCACCAACAACGACGAAATCAAGATTCATCCATTATTATTTCGCAAGGGTACCACTAATTTTGCGTTGTATGGACTTCAGAACATCAGGGAAGAAAGACTCAAGCGGACACTTGCCTCCGGTAACTTAGAGTTTCTGCAGCCCGACGACGACGACGAATGGTTCAATCTAATGTGCATCCATCAGAACCACACGCCCAGACCTGGAATCAGAATTGTCGAAGAGGTACATCTTCCTTCTTTTTTAGACTTTGTTCTTTGGGGCCATGAACATGAATGTATCCCTAGAGCTGTTGAAAACATTGCTACAGGGTTCGATGTTCTACAGGCTGGGTCGTCAGTTGCAACCTCATTGAGCGAAGGTGAGGTGCCTGATAAGCATGTCTTCATAATGAGTGTTAAGGGTAAGGACTACAGTCTGGAACCTGTGAGATTAAAGTCGGTGCGACCGTTTGCAATGAAGGACATTGTTTTAAGCGAGACTGGTATTTCTGCAGCCTCCGGAAACAGAGACGAAGTGATCAGTCTTTTGATCGACGAGGTCGAAGGGCTCATAGATAAGGCTATCGCAAAATGGAAAGAGGCTAACTCAGATGATGCAGATGAACTTCTTGAAATTGATATTCCTCTTCCTTTGATCAGACTCAGGGTGGAATATAGTGGAGGCTATGAAGTTGAAAATCCAAGACGGTTTTCCAATAGATTTGTGGGAAGAGTTGCCAATATTAACGATGTGACTATTTTCTACAGAAAAAAAGTTGTTGGAAATAACTTAGCTAAAGACATGGATCTGAGTCGAAAGGTAAATGGTCCAGAGTTCGAAGCAGAGCGAGAACTTAGAGTCCGAGAAGGCAGAATGAACATAGGCGATTTTGTTGACAAATACTTGGAGGACAATGATCTTTTGTTGTTGAAAAAACGGGAAATGTCAAAGGTTATCGAGGATTCCATGGCAAAGGATGACAAGAACCTGATTAGGCAATTTGTTGAGGAGGAATTGGACACTGATTTAAACCTGCTGATGAAGCTGGATATCAGCAAGGAGAGTAGTGATAATGAAGACGACTTTGTCGTTGACAAAAATGGAAAGACAGTGAACGAACTTAAAAGAGGTTTTAGGAAAATTGCTAAGGAACTGCGACTCAAGGCTAAGTACAATGTTGGTGAGGAATACAACAAGCTGGAAGAGAAGAAAAAGGTGAAGAATTCTACCAAGAGTAATGAGATCATAGTTGACTCAGACGAAGGCATTGATGATGAAAATTACGATGCTACTATTCGAGACGATGCATTTGCGGGATCTACTCGGATCACCAGAGGGGCTGCTTCCGGATCAAGGTCATCAAGGAATCGGAACACAGGGGGTGCCATTGTTATTTCTGATGTTGAAGTTGATGAAGAGCATGATTTTGATCCATCTGACAGTTTCAATCCGGATGCTGAAGAGGAGATTGATTCTGATTTTAGTGACGGAGAGGACGATGATGATGAAGACGGATTAATTGAGATTGAAAAGCCGCGTATTTTGAAGAAGAGTGGCAAAGGGTCTGTTTCTAAAAGTCAAACAGGACAAAGAAGATCTGTCAAGTCAAAGGTTTCGAAGCAGACAACTACGAGAGGCAAGAGCAAAGGTGGAGTTTCAACGAGGAAGAAGGCTGGTAGAGGAGACGAAGATCCTTCTGGAATGGGGACACAACTTCCGTTGAGTATGTTCAGTTCTATAAGTCGTCGACGCCGGTGATAGGGGGGTTTGAACTAGCTTAAGTGAGACGAGATGAGACGAGACAAGGTGAAATAGAGTGAGTGAATGAAATGAGAAAAAAAGGTAACCCGGATAAGCTATCAATGAAATAGGAGGATGAGAAAGTGATTGATAGTTTTTGATGATTTATTACTGGCACTTTATTGGTACTGGAAAGGCAGTTAGTAATACTAGAAGCATGTTTTTGAGTGTTAATTGCTGCAAGATAGAGGAGAAAAGTAATCAATTAGTAATTATTGTATTAGCATAATATAAATTCCAATGCAGGTATATAATAAAATCGTTCTCGTCTCGATCCACGGTTCACGCGACTATTAGAGGGACGATCTTTTTTTTTTGCCGGTAATGAGCAAGAGTCGAGAGGATAAATAAAAACAACAACGTTACTTGTGGGTGTTTTTCCCGTGTTTAGCTGATAATCAGAGACAAGAAGCGATATAGCTGAGTTATAAAGCACATATCTGGCTTCTAGAGACAGCAGGATGGGCTTATTAAAAGAAGTTCAGGGGTTTTTCCACTCCCTGACTACGAATGACCATTACGCATCATATGATTCGGAGGAGCCAACAGAGGCTGCGAAACAAGGCTCGGGGTTGAACACAAACCTAGCGAACAGGTCATCTCAATCGATAGCGATGTTGGACAATACATCATCCACGTCTCTAGCACAGTACAACAGTAGATCTGGAAGACCATCATCTTCTAATAACAGACCTATTCAGTACAAGCCTGGGTTGCGGTCGCAACTGAATGGCAACGATATTCAAATGCAGGACTATTTGGATGGTCAACCTCCTCTTCCTTCATTGTCATCGATCTGGAAGAGATTGGATGACTGGCTTGACACGGAGTTTCCGGAGCTGGGAGATGACATGGAGAACGGAGCTACGGTGAACGATCTTAATGCAATTGAAAAGGATCTCAATATCTCTTTGCCATTCGATGTGAGAGAGTCGTATCAGATCCATGATGGACAGCTATCACTTGGAAAGAAGAGAGGTTTTGTCTATGGATATCCATTGCTAGATCTAGAGAGCATTGCTGCAGAGGTGAACATCTGGAGAAAGGTTTACGAAAAGTTGCAACAGACCACTGAGCATCTTCTCAATACACCACCAGAGCCTATTTCAGAGGATGCGGCTAAGGGAACAAGTTCTGCAGCTCATCACCAAAGAATAAAGCATATAAATTTCTTGGAGCAACAGAAGTCAGTTCCTAAAGGCGTGATCCAGGAGGTGTATTACCACCCACAATGGGTTCCTGTTGTCAAGGATAACGAGGGAAACAACATTGCTATTGATTTGGCACCAGGACCAAAAGGAAGATGGGGACAGATAATTTTGTTCGGAAGAGATTTTGACACTAAGTATGTTGTTGCTTCGTGTTTTACTGAATTTTTGCTGAATCTAGCAGATGACTTCGAGGAAGGCAAGTTTTATATCGACGAGATTGATGAGGATTTAGTGTATACCGAGAACGGAAAATCATATCCATATTTCGATGTCTTAAAAGCAAGGGCAATTGCTTTGGCCAAGAGTGTTGATGACTCTGATAATCTGAGAGTGCCAGTCGGAAAGGGGGGATCTAGGGCGTCACTACCGAAGGAAACCCTTATTTCGCCTGCAGGTTCTTCCACCAATGTTTCGCAGCCATCTAACTTGAAAAACCAATACATTCCAAACACCGTTGCCAATGATGATGCCTTTATAGTGGAAGAGGAAACCAAGCCTGTCTCATTGTTAGTTCCAGAAGAGGCTGTGATCAGTCCTTCTTCTGGAGCTAAGAAGGAGGAGATTAAAGAGGATGTCAAGGATGATACCAAGGAAATTGTGAAAGAATCTACGGAAGAAAACACAAATGACATTGCTAAAGAGGTTGACAAGAGTGAAGAGATTAGTAAGACTGAAGAAATTAGTAATACTGAAGAAACTGAAAAGTCTGAAGAGACTGATAAGACTGATAAGATTGATGCTGTTGCAGAGAAAGTCGATCAAACAGAGGTTTCAAAGAAAAAGAATTCCAAAAAGGGAAAGAAGGCGGCAAAGAAGTCGAAGAATAACGAGAAAGCAGAAGAGTCAACGGAAAGTCAGTCTGCTGAGGTGGTGGAATCTTCAAAGAGTGAGGATTCGCCAGACAAAGTCGAGAAGGATGCTGATACAGAAGATTCCAAGCAGACCACTACCTAGATAGATGCTGAAGAAAGAAGAAAGTGATGTTGGATGGAGGTGGAGACGGCCTCTAACAGAAAAGCCCGTCTGAAATTTTGTTTTAGTGTTTGAATTTTTGTTCCGGACGTGTTAATGATTTAAGAAACACTGTGATTGTGTTGAGATTTGCTGTTGATACAATTTCTCAACATTAGGACTCCGTGTATCTTGCCAGTTTTAACTCCAATATTAATAAACTATATGAAGTGTTATTTATACATAGCAAACTTATGACATATAATTTGTTGTAATTGTAATATCGTCGCGTCGTTTTTTTATATGTTGTAATCAATCCTCTTGTCTCCTGTTGGTTGGCCTACGACGATGTTATCTCCGGCCGTGGGGAGCACGACAGCTGCGGTACGTCAGGAAAAGAAGGACAGACGATTTTCAAATCGCGATAAATGTTTGGTGAGCGCACAGGGAGGAGATTTTAGAGATTATAAAGTTTGTGTAGAATTATTATTTACTGCAAAGAGGTCATGAGGTGTGCCGAACAGAGATACTGGACCATTTGATAAGGATTTATGACCATCGTTTGATACATCCCTTCGTTTATTCACACCCTAGAACGCGAAATGTCTCTTCCGGGTTCCAACTACAAGGAATTGCCACGACTGCCGTCTGTGCAATTGGGCCCCAGTACTGTGTCTGTTTCAGATGGATTGCGCAAGAACATAGACGTTATGAGTTCCAGACCTGCGGCAAGAACTGCTGTATCGGACTCTAATATCAACTCTGGAAGACCTCGACAAGACACAGCATACACAGACACCCAACGCTGTTCTTCCAGGCATATTACTCGAAAACCGCCTCCTCTTTTAAATCTCAACTCCTCTCGTTCCGTCTCACAGTCATCTACAGAATCCCAAATCCAGTCGACCAGCAACCCTTCATTACCAGTTCCACTTAATATTTCAGAACCTCCTGCGAGCTCCGATTCCTATAGTCCAAACATAATTATTCATCAACAGGAGTCATATCCCGTTATTTCCTCCTTGAACATCACCAACCAGCCTCCAACCCCCTTCCTAGAATCCAAAACCCTAAAGAGAAAGAATATAAAGAAGCTGACTCTTCAGACCACTCCACCTCCTTCAGACCACAGGAATACATCCTCTGTATCCAATTCCAACTCTTCTCCTTCGTTCGCCAGTAATGACAACTCTTTGGCCTTCAAAGACCCAGATAAAAAGGCCTCTACAGATGAATTGATAGCTAACATTCAAAACTTAGAACTGGGATTAGAGTATCAACTCCCAATTCGTGCAGAAGAACTTGTTCTGCTGAAAAAACTAGGATCCGGTAATTCTGGAACAGTGTCCAAGGTTCTCCATCTTCCTACCCAAAAGACTATGGCCAGAAAGACCATTCACATAGAGGCAAAGGAAGTTATACAATCCCAAATTGTTAGAGAGTTGCGAATCATGCATGAGTGTGACTCTCCCTTCATTGTTGGCTTTTATGGTGCTTTTCTTCATGAAGGTGATGTTGTGATTTGTATGGAATATGTCGATTGTGGCTCTTTAGATAAAGTGTTCAAGGTAACAGGTCCATTCCCTGAATTCATTCTCAAGCATGTGGCGTACTCTGTGCTATCTGGTCTCACATATCTTTATGACAGTCATCGGATTATTCACAGAGACGTCAAGCCCTCAAATGTCCTTCTAGATTCAAAGGGTAACATCAAAATGGGAGATTTTGGTGTTAGTAGAGAGCTTATAAACTCTATGGCGGACACCTTCGTCGGAACATCTACTTACATGTCACCTGAGAGAATCCAGGGGGGAGTTTATTCCGTCAAGGGTGATGTTTGGTCCTTGGGATTGATGCTTTATGAACTGGCATCTGGAAAATATGCATTTGGGGGGGCTCCAGGGGATTCAAATCCTGGACACCTCAAGAGTGATCCGCAGCGGAAGGCTCCAGATTCTATTCTGGATCTACTACAAAGAATAGTTAATGAAACGCCGCCTTCTCTTAAAAGGTCGGATGGTTTCAGTAATGAGATCTGTGATTTTGTTGATCTCTGTTTAAAGAAAGAAAAAGAAAGACCTGACCCACATGAACTATTAAAACATCCATTGTTGAGTGACTTCCTCAGAGAGGATGGATCTACTGTTTCCTCCAAATATCGTGATGACATCAAAAGGTGGGCCAAGAACGTGAGAAGGGTTCAGAAAGGTAAACCAATCAAACAGTAATTGAAATTTCGAAAATAAAAGGTGAACATTTGTTTCGTATCCATTGATGTTGTGAACATTATTTAACTTCTATAATATTACACTTTATTACTCTTATTCCCTAGATATAAAATGCGAACAGTCATGAGACATTAGAGTGTATATACAGTTTAATTAGTTGGAATGATGATTATGAATTCGTAAAACGTCTGCAACCAGGTAGAGACTGCCACATACCACAACATTCTCTCCCAGTTCATCATGTAGGAGTCTAGCTTCTTCTAGCGCAGAATAAAGGTCAGGTTGAACGATGATATTAGATGTGAATTTCAGACATTGTTCAGCTAGTTCTTTCGGAGGATAGGGATAGATCCATGGCATTCCATCAATACCTTCTCTAAATTGAGTCAAAATTATGGTATCTTCGGGGCGGATTAGCTCATTGAAAAGCAGGTCAATAGACTTTCCTTTAGTGATTCCAATGACATATATGGTTCCTTTAGAATTTTCTCTGTAATTTTCTGAGATATGGCGTCCGAGTTGCTCTGCAGCTTGAGTATTGTGGGCTCCGTCTAAAAGAACTGGAAATGAGCCATTTTCTAGCATAAGTTCCAGTTGTTGTAACCTTCCGGGCCATTGAGTAGAAGAAATTCCTTTCTGAACCAGTTCCTTAGAGAGGCTAAAACTGGAGGACACAACACCCAATATTTGAAGGGCAACCGAGAGGTTCATTTGCTGGTATTCACCATGCAGGCTGGTTTGAAAATCTGCCAGTTGACAGTCCAAATAATTGAAGCTCTTTGACGGATTATCTGAAGCAATAAACAAAGGAGCAGAATTTAGTTTAGCCTCGTTGGTGACAACGTCTACTACCGAGGGATCATTAGAGCCATCCAAAACACAAGGCACATTTCGTTTAATGATCCCGGCTTTTTGATAAGCAATCTCAGAAAGAGTGGACCCCAACAAGTTCTCGTGATCCAAGCCTATCTTGGTGATACCAGTGCATATTAGGTTATCTTTAGAAAGAACATTTGTAGCATCCGATCTTCCACCCAATCCGGCTTCTATCACAGCTACCTTTACCCCCTCCTGTCGAAACAGCTCAAACGCAACACAGGTCAAAATTTCAAATTCAGTACAACCTATGGAGTGTTGTTTGTCCATGGATCGAATCACGTTCTCAGTCTGGGAGAAAAGGGCAGGATCCACGGGGACATCGTTGATCTGAACCGAATCATGTCGAAACAGAAGATGCGGTGAGTTGAATCGTCCATTTGAAATTCTATTGGCAGTCAAGACATGTGAAATGTACGCACAAACAGATCCCTTTCCATTTGTTCCAGCTACATGGATTGCTTTGATGTTCGGCGACCTGTGGGGGTTTCCTAACACATGAAGAAGCTCTGTGACTCTGGAAAGTTGCAACTTGATTGGCATTGGGATTTTCTGGCTGCTTTAGCCGAGTATTTATGTATCCCTGGGCTTAAGCCAAGTACTTTTGGGCTCCTAACACGCTTTTATAAGGTTATTTCTGGAAATCATTGATGTGCTTAGACGAACAAAGAGACAAGAGAAAAGAGATTTTAATTTATAGAAGAAAATATTATAAAGATTTGGTAAATTTCAAAAGGTCGTTCATTTCTCCCAAAACTGGAAACAGAAATCTGTCATTTCGCGAAACGGTTATTTTAGTCTGAAGCTATTTGTAAATAACAAGCGTAAATCGGAGGGAAACATACGTGTAGAAGATACAAGGGGAATGATCTGGTTAAAGAGAAGTTAAAGGGATTGGAACAGGTATAACAAGCAGATTGACGTTCAAGAATGACTTCACGGATCGAGACAAGGTTGCGGAAGTTGTTCAACATCCCAAGAAAGGGTGAGACGTTCGAGTTCCGAGAAGGACTGGTGTCCCAATACGCAGATGAGAGAAAGGACACGATCCAAAGGGTGATTGCTGCAATGACAGTCGGAAAAGATGTCTCGTCGCTGTTCCCAGACGTTTTGAAGAATATTGCCACACATGACTTGGAACAGAAGAAATTGGTTTATTTGTACCTGATGAATTATGCCAAAACTAACCCCGAATTGTGTATTCTAGCTGTGAATACATTTGTTCAAGACACAGAGGACCCAAATCCGTTGGTCAGAGCATTGGCCATCAGAACAATGGGTTGCATTAGAGTGGACAAGATGGTGGACTACATGGAGATCCCCCTCAAGAGAACCTTGAAGGATGATAATCCCTATGTTCGGAAGACTGCGGCGATCTGTGTTGCAAAGGTTTTTGAGTTGAACTCCAAGGTGTGTCTGGAACAAGGACTGTTAGAGCGTTTAATGGCACTTCTGGATGATTCCAACCAAATGGTGGTTGCAAATTCTATCTCAGCTCTCATTGAAATATCAAAGTCCACTAATTCCAACTTACTGAACATCGACTCCAAAGTTTTGAAGAAGTTGTTGATGACTCTCAATGAGTGTACCGAGTGGGGTAGAATTTCGATCTTAACAGCATTAGCTGACTGTGATGTGGAGGATGTCAATGAAGTTCAGCATATTATAGATCGTATATCTCCCCAGTTGCAGCATGAAAACCCAGCAGTTGTTTTGAGTGCCGTGAAGGTTTTAATTAAACAGTTGGACAAAGTGCATGATGATCAGAAAGATGTCATTTTGAGACGTTTATCTTCTCCATTGGTCTCTCTTTTATCAACTCCGCCGGAAATTCAGTATGTTGCCTTGAGAAATATCAGAATCATTTTAGAGAAATATCCAAACATTCTTTCCAGAGAACTCCGTGTTTTCTTTATTAAGTACAATGATCCGTTGTATTTGAAGCTTGAGAAAATTGATATCCTGGTGAGACTTGCTCACGAGACAAATGGGCTTCTTCTACTGGCTGAACTAAGAGAGTACACCATGGAAATTGATAGCGAGGTTGTCAAAAGATCAGTCAATGCAATTGGTCAGCTTGCAATCAAGCTTCCTACTATATCAAAGAAGGCAGTTGATGTTCTCTACGAGTTGTTTGTTTCAAGATCTGAGTATGTCATTGATCAGTTGATAATCGTGGTGCAAAACATTCTAAGACGTTACCCAACGGAGTACCTAGTCACTGTTATCACAATCATTGCAGATCTTGATTTTGACTCATTAAAAAGTAGTGAAGCAATTTCATCGTATATATGGATTGTGGGAGAATACTCAAAGGAGATACCTCATTTAGAAGACATTTTGACCTTTTTGGTTTCGCAATTTCAAGATATGGATCCAACTGTTCAATCCAGCTTGTTGACTACCATTGTCAAAATCAATTTGAAAAAGCCTACTCCTGTGACCCAAAAGCTACTCCAGCAGATACTAAACGATGCAACTACAGAAATTGAAAATGCAGATGTCAGGGACAAAGCATATATATACTGGAGGATTCTTTCAACTGATAATCAGGACCTGCAAAAACATATTATTCTCAACAAGCTACCTGTGTTGGAGTCAACGATCGATAAATTCTCTCCGTTGCTGCTGAAAGAGCTGTTGAATGAAATTGCAAATCTTGGATCTGTGTACTACAAGCCTGCCTCTAGCTTTGTCAGAACTGGAGAAGGTGACTTAATAAACGACTCGAAAATGCAATCCAAAAAGTTGGAGGAGTTACAGCAAATAGCCAAGAACGAAATTGTTAACAACACAGTGAAAGCTGAGAATCTGTTAGATTTTGATGATGATGATGAAAACAGTAATATACCACAACAATCATTTTCGAATGGTACTTCACAGACAGGGGGTAGTATTCTTGACGAACTAAACGATCTGTTTTCGGGACTTTCAGCAAATCCTGCTCAAGGGTCTACTCATGCCTCTTCCAATGCCAATGCGTTGTTTGATCTGACAACTCCCGTTGCATCACAGAATGACCAGTCGGGCCCAAAGGAGTCGAAATCTCAGAATAGCAAGAATGATGACCTTCTAGGTCTCTTCTGATTTGACGAATTATATAAATTGACATTCCCTGTTTAAATTATCACATTATAGATGCAGAAGTAATATTTAAGCGTATGTAGTTTATTAGATTTTGACAGTTGTGGATAAAATGTTCAAGCTTTTTGCGAAGAAATTACAGTCACTCTAGTTTTAATGAATGAATCCGCAGCAATGCGGGGGTGGCGAACTCAGTCATCTTCTGTTTCATCTCCAGTTTTCCTCGAGTAAGTTTCCTCCTGGAGTTCATCAGCCTTTGAATCATATTCTAGGTCAGCATCAACCTCAACATCGACATCCATTTCGTCAATCTCCTCTTCTTCTACAACAACATTTTCTTCGTACTGTTCTTTTTGTTCTTCATCTAATGGGAAGTTATCTTCCACTAGCTTCAAAAGGGCATTGCAATCATTTTCGTCAAATCTCTGATCGCATTCTTCTATAATTGAGTATAAAGTAACAATTGATCGAGGAAGCGAGTTTAGTATCTCCAGTTTTTCCACTTTCTCCAAACTGTATTGATTGAGTCCATGCATTAAATTAACCACATTTGCTTTAGAATATTCATTTGACTGTCCCGTTTTAACTAGATAGTTAGCCAGATCTCTGGTGATGATTTCTAGATCCACCAAATGATTTACTTTCTTTCTCTTTTGTTTTTTATTTGCTTTTGAATCCTCTAATTCTCCGAGAGTGAAATTCCAGTTATTTTCTTTCTGAATGTCTATTAAATGTTGATAAACCTCGAAGTTGGACAACAACTTATCTCGTGAAATCTCCACCTACAAATGACATCATTTTAAGTTAGTATTCCAGATCTTTCATAGGGATGATATCATTTTGGCTTTCAAAGATAACACTTTATATAAGAACTGACATACCTTCATTTTGTGCTTGTAGATGTATGAGTATACTTGTTCTGTAAAAGTGTTGCAATTCTGCTAAGTTTATGTGGATTGACCTCTCTAATCTAGGAGAACACCAGGTAGAAATTTTTCAGAAAAAAATGTTTTCGGCTGTGCAGAGGATTTAAGACATGGGATATTACAGAATTTATTACTTATTTTATTACTCACTTTATTACTCATTTTATCACTCACTTTATTACTCACTTTATCACTCACTCCCTTTGTTGGAAATTATAAAAAAAAGTATAATTACTCAATTAGGAAATTTTTCAATTCTAAGGATCGGTATGGGGTATAAAATTAAGAGTTCAAAAACACGAACACGAAAAGTAAATTATAGGATAGCATCTTGATCTCATTCATAGATAGCTACTCAACTCCAAATATTTCCATCAATATCATCATAAGAGATATGAAAGTCCAAAATAACTTGTATGGGAAATTTAGATTGAACCAAGGACCTGTTTCTCATACTGAACCATCTAAACAGTCTAATCGAGTCAAGTCTGATAAGGAAAAAGGCCGTGACAACTCGAAAGTTATCAACAACGATCTATTGAAAAACTTCAATCATGTGAAACCGAACTCTGTGATAAATCTTGTGGAGGAATCAGATTCAGAAGCTGAAGATGTGGTTCCCATTGAAGCAGATTCATCCAATGAACATTCAAGTACTTCGGTCCGCAGATATAAAGGAAATCTTGGTCTGCGAAAGAAAGGTTCCAATGATGGCTTTAAATATGAGTTAAATCAATCTGAGCTCGAAAAGATGGTTAAGGTGGAATTTGACTGTACTCAAGAAAACTTGTCTGATCCTCTGTTTTATTTCAATGATTCATGGTTGAGAACTCTGACTAGTGCTGGGAAGTATACTTTGTTCCATATTCGATATAAAATGGATCCATTACCCGAAACAGATTTTCCTGTTCATATGGGTATGGCACCTGAGCGAAATCCATATATTGCAATAACCTATGCTAGATGTACTGTTTGTTCGAAAACGTTTCGTTTTCATGGGACAAAGAATAAAAAGAGAGTAGATTCAAACGCAAAAATGCATTCTAACTCTCACAGATCAATCTTCAATTCCGCTAAACCAAAACAGACTTATGAACTCGATTTCTCTGATTCGGCTATTGGCTCCAAATCCAGGAACTCCTCCGAATATTTCAATGAACTGAATACATTTAAGACCCATTTATTGTTTCTTGTGATGGGTGAAGGTATGCCATATATGAAGCTAGAGTCCAAAGAATTTTTGAATGTTTTTGAGGCGTTCACCAGTGCATTACTGTCAGAGTTGAAACTCAAGTTACCACAGAATTTTGATCTAAGAAAGTGGATCTCTTCCTTAATACCAACTAAAAAGACGTTCTCAAGAGACGTTAGAGATTTACACGAACATGTCATTCAAGACATTTACAATGCTCTAAAACAACAGGAATCCATACCCTTATGTTTTCATATTTGGTCTCACAATTATCAGTCTTATTTAGGTGTGTCGGCTTCCATTGAGGGTAAGAATGTGCCATTAATTTTTGATGAATTCAAAGGAAAGCAGCTCTCGAGTGGTGAAATAGTGAAGGCTCTGGAAAGTCTCATCAAAACCTTCGATATCTCAGAAAAAATAATAAGTGTTACGATGGATAACACTGGAGCTAATGGCATGGCAATTAAAGAACTTAATTGCAAAAGAATGGGTTCAGATCTAGGAAAGATTTCTCAGATCCGATGTGTCACTGACGTTCTCAATAATGTAATAAAAGAGATTATTGAGAAATCTTTCATGTCAAGTGATGAAAAATCGGCGAGAGAATCAATGTTATATACAACTTTTGTTGAATTCAGTCAATGCATTCTCAATAACTGTCAGCTTTTAAACCTCTGGCGAGTGTTTGTTACCGATGAAAAGCCAGAAATACCAAACCCTGATTCCTGGAGAAGTTATTTCAGAGTATTCAAGACAATATTCAAAAATCTTGAGTTGATCAAACGGTGTTTTGGAGGCTTCATTACTTCTGCTCCATTATCACTGAAGAACAAAACTTCAGTCGGTGAGAATGAATACTCCTCTGACTCAAGCGTTTCTGTATCATTGCAAGAGAATATTCCAGAAATGAGTATGCTTGATGATATCCAGAAGAATATTCTGCTCACTACGGAAGAACGAAGAAGGATTCAGAAACTGCTCGAAGCCACCCGGTCATCTGAAGAGTTGGGGGCACTTTATTCCATTATCATCCATTTCGAGAGTCTGTTCAAAAAAACAGAGAAAGAGAGCTCAAATAGGCTTGTTCAGATTACAAAGATTTATTTCAGTTTGCTTAAATTGTATCAAGCTATCTCAGATTGTCTGGAAGAAAAAAGTTGTCCCATTGAAGATGAATCAAGAATACCCTCTCATTTTCAAATTAATAAAGAGCTTTTTTACTTCCCAAAAAGCAACGATGAAGAGTTTGTTAAAATCACTGCCGTTGTGAAATACTTGCAACCAGAGTTTTTAAACTCAATCGCTCAAAGCTATTCCATATTTTCCAAATATTATCAATATTTACTGCAAGATCCATTTTCAATGCAGGGTTCTTTTTTTAATGTGTATGATCGCACAAACCTTCTTCTTTCTACCATTCAGTGTTCATCCATATCTTACCAGAATTCTCGATTGGATGTGGATCAATGCTCGGAACTATTGTTCAACAAGTTGTTTGAAGAATATCAGAAAACGGAAACATTCAAAACCAAACTCAACAAAGAGAAAAATAAAGAAAGTATACTCGACTGTTCTAGTCGTCTTCATGAATTCATTGAACATGAGAAACATTTGTTGAGAGAGGAGTATGAAAGCTACAAAAACCTCCCAAATGTTGGAATTAGGAGTACGCATAACCTTGATGGATCTTCAGAACTTGATTCCTCTGAAGAAACTTCTATACGATCAGATAAATTTTGGGCAGCTCCAGGCTTTCACTTTTTTCCAAATTTGAGAGCTATTTATTTGCGTATCAGGTTTGTTCCAATCTGCAACGCAAGGCTTGAAAGCTCCTTTAATTCAGCTAGAGATTTTTCAGGAGCCAAAAGACATCAAATAACTACATCAAGTATTTCAAAACTTTTGACTAGCAAATACTTTTTATCGAACTGTCCATATACGAAAGCTAGATGGTCTTTTGATGATTCTACTGATGGAATAGAAGAAGAAATCAATCAAGACCAACATCCCCTTAAATAAGCTCCTTAATATTATTTTTTAATTAAGAAATGCTCTGTAATGAATCACTAGATCTGTTTTTTATTAAAAAAAGGAGTTATAAATCCCTATGAAACAGGCAACATCCATCCCTACAAACAGGTCCAGCGAAATTCGTTGATCTCTACAGAATTTCTACCGTAATAGATGATCTTAAAGAACTAGTATTAATGTTCACAGCATTATATAGAGACAATAGCATTGGGGAGGATAGTGACACAGAGTCATGTCGCTGCCCACCCCATACTTCAGTGCAAGATTGTAGTTTATTTACAGTAGAGCTGTCATAACTAATCGTCTTGATCCCAATTTCCAGGCTTTGGCTGTTTAGGCATTTGAGGACCACCAGCTCTTTTAGCAACAATTATCTGGTCAACGCTCAACACTGTACAAACTGCTTCTGTGGCTAAGTTTATGGCATTCTTTTTGGAAATCAAAGAGTCGAAGATGTTATATTCCTTGACGTCCAACAAAGAGTCATTGGAAGAATCCGATTCAATATTAATTCCGTATTTCAATGACTCTAGATCGGACTCGTCGTGGGAAGCATAAAGTCTTGGGAGCACCTCAGAAGCATTCAATCCTGATGTCTCACATAGAATTCTAGGGAGGAACTCAAAAGCTTCAGCAAACTTCTTGATACCTAATTGTAATAAACCTGGAGTCTTCTCTCCGTAAGTTGTCACCCTTTTCACTAGCTCAGCTTCAACAGAACCTGCACCAGGAAGCAATCTTGGATCTTTTAAAATAGCCTTAACTGTAGCAACACCATCATCAATGGCCCTCTCCACATCTTCTAGGTTGTTTTTGGTAGCTCCCCTCACAACAATAGAGGAAGTGAGCGAAGTTTCTTTATCCTGTCTGAAAACTGTCACTCTGTCTCCTCCAATTTCCTTGGTTTCAACGACATCAACAGTTCCCATCTCCTCAGGCAAAGGTGCTCCTAATCTGCTCAATGGTGTACCACCACAGACTCTACAGATTCTTCTCAAGTCAAACTTCGAAGGCACCTTCAACACCAAAATCCCATATCTATTCAAATAATGTAATGCTAATTCACCAACACCTGCACCTGCAACGACCACTCTAACACCACTGTCATGAATTTGTTTAACAATTTCATTAAGTTGTTCCTCTTCTCCTTTGCTGAATCCAAGCATTTCTTCTGCATTGTGTAAAAGCACAGTACCTTTGGTTTCTGTGGTCGAGATGTCTATAGGACAGGTGTAGATGGCCACCTTCGAAGTCTTGTTAAGTTTTTTAAGCTGTGACTCAGGCTCTCTAGGAAAAACCATTCCCTTTAGGACGAAAGAGTTATCTAAAGAAGAACCCATAATCTTGACGACCCTAATAGAATCGACATTGAATGCCCTAGGATTGTTCTTCGGTAGGACATTGATGATAGCATCTGCCACAAGATCACTTATTTTTTCTTCATTACCATATTTTTTGGAAGCAATAACAGGTTGAATAATCTTGAGTAGTTCCTTCTTAGAGGTATAATCTTCAACCTTATCTATTACAAGGTTGTCTAATTCCTTTAATGCAAATTTATTTGCCAAATTATATCCCTGGATGATCTCTGTTGGAGTCAATCCCAATATGACTAACTTTTCAGCTAAATGAAGCAGCTCTCCAGCTAGTACCAGCACATAGTTTGTATTGTCTCCCATCTCCTGTTCTTGCTGTTCAGATGACATGATCAGGATCTTGACAGCTGGATGAACAACCTCCAGCTCCTTGATCATGGTTGCGGCATCGTTTGTGATAAACACCTTCTCCAAACGATTCACAATGATCTTATTCTTACCACAAGGTCCTATAGAGGTCGAGATCATAGAACTAAGTTCTCTACAGGCCTGAATGTTCCTATTGATTGCACCATCTGTGTTGGAGTAAGATTGATATCCTTGTTTGAACAGACCAGAGTTTGGCAGTCCTGGTAATCTTAACGACATATTCTCTCAAATTCAACCGTTATAAATGCTCCTATATGAGATGCTGGTCGGTATTGGTATGTCTAGCTCTTCTGAACACTTCTGTATAAACCGATCTTCGCTTTCTCTTCAGTCGTAATCTGTCCAACTTGTACGCGTTCAAACTTCAAGATGGCAATTTTGGTTTGAAATTTTCAAGGTGCACAGATGTTTCTTTGGTGCACGGTGGGTTTCTTTGTCTGTTCACAGTTTTTCCACAATGTGTATTTTTCTGTCAGCAATTTTTCAGCTGGGGTAAAACCAGCTGGACACCATAACCTTTTTGATTATGAGAATATGACATAATCAAAACGTTTTTGTTTCTGAGACATACATGTTTGATATGATTTGCATCGAGAAAGCAGTTTGACTATAGAGTTAGAGATAGTCAAAAGCCCTTATAAACGGATTTTATTGAAAATAGATATAGAAACCATTGTTCAAACGGATTTGTTGTTTGGAAAGCATTTGGAAACATTGAAATAGCGAGCTGAAGCTGAGAGAAGGAAAAAAACGACATACAGAACACCAAATATTGGTGTTTTTATAGCTTGAGGGATGCCACCAAAACAATCATTCAAAGATCAATTGATCAATGCATCGAATTCCCACAACCAGGGAAATCACAAAGTCAATGATATTGACTCTGTGGATTACAATTTGATGGAAGATATCCAAGATCTCTTCAGAACTCCGGCCAATCTCGGAGCTCTAGATGAGTTGCTTGGGTACATCAATATATATAAACTCCAGCTTCATAATGAGATACTGACGAGAAGAGAAAAATATGCTAGATTTGTGAAAGAAGATGCTAGTTCTGGGAACAGTTTAGACAGTGTGGAGGGATTGTTATCGGACTTGATAAAGGAGTTCAATGATACGCAGATATCTGCAGAAAGTACAGGATCCACGATCAACGATATGACAGCAAGTATCAAGAAGCTGGACAATTCAAAAAAGAATCTTACTCTCACTATGACCATTCTCAAGAGGCTTCAGATGTTAATAACAGCATACGATAATCTAGATGAGATCATCAACGATACTACGAATCCAGTGAAGGACTATAACGAAATCAAGCAGTTGCTGAGCGTAGTGATAGAACTGATGCAGTATTTTCAGACATATAAAAGCATAGATGAGATTAACACACTGAATAAGAAAATTGGATCCATCAAGAATAAGATTATTGATCAGGTATTTGGTGATTTTGAGAAAGAGATTGAGGGAGAGCTAAGGAATCCAAACCTAGTGGAAGGTTGTAATATCCTTGATATGTTGGGCAAACCTTACCATGACAAATTGGTCAATTGGTATATAGTCACATTGCTCAAGGATATATCCTCTATCTTTAAGACTACAGAAGAAGCTGGTTCTTTGGACAATTTGAAGAGGAGATTTATATTTTTCCAAAGAATTCTAACAAATTTCGAATCACAGCATCTTGCCGTTTTCCCTAAAAGCTGGAAAATGTCACTGGAACTGACAAAAAGCTTCTGTGAAATAACAAAGAGGGATTTAAAGGAGGTTACAGCCAAGGAGTCCAGGCTGAATGGTAATACTGTTGACGTTAATTTACTCATAAACTCTCTGTCCGAGACATTGGATTTCGAAGTATTCTTGAATCAAAAGTTCAAGTACTATGACTTTGAAGAAGAAAACAAATATACATTTGATCGGACCATATCGGTTGTGTTTGAACCTTATCTCAATATATGGATTGACCATCAAGGAACAGTGATCAATAATAAGTTTATTGAATTAATGAATCCTTCTAACATGCTCAAAAGGTCGGGAATTGATGACACAGCTGAGGGTGGAACAAAATCTAGTGGTGATACTGACAGTGGATCATCTCTTAATGTTTTAGAGTCTGCTGCAGATCTGTTCAGACTCTACAGGCAGATATTGTCTCAATTATCTAAGTTGTCTCAAGGAGAACCTCTGGTGAAGCTTTCCAAGGTTTTCTCAACCTACCTGCTGAAGTATCAGCAAACAATACTAGAACCGTTATTACCTGATACTAAAAAGCTTCTGTCAAGCACTCAGGCAGATCAAGTTGAAGGGGTAGAAATGATATGTTTGGTTTTGAATACTGCAGATTATTGCTCTGTTACTGTTAGCCAGCTTGAGGATAAGCTGATTTCCATAGTTCAACCAGAAGAACTAGCGAAAGATATCAGCTTTGAAAATGTCAGAAACAGGTACTTGAAGATGATAAACAATTGTATCAATTTGCTGTTCGTCAAATTAGAAAAAGACCTGCAGTTGGCATGGAGAGAGATGCTGAACAATAACTGGAAAGCCCTGAAAGAAGTTTCTGGTGAATCGAGATACTTGATATCAGTGAAAAATATTATAAGTAACAACTGTGACATGATGTTCCCCAAATTTAATAGAGCACTATACATCAGGAATTTTATAGACAAGCTAGTTGATTTAGTTTTAAGTGAATTTCTCATTCATGTCATCAAGTTGAAACCCATCAGTGAATTAATGGCTGAACAGTTCGTCCTGGACCTATTCACTCTAAAAATATTTATTTTAGAGCTTCCGAACAAGTCTCAAGAAGGAGCTCAGTTGGCCACTTCATCCAG